>CM038681.1:479311052-479850394 GCA_021605205.1 Aegilops longissima | reverse complement strand
GCTTGTAATTTTTTCATACGTCCCAGGGGGAGCCGGCTAGGCTACCCGTGGTCATGTACTCCGACAGGATGCCGATGACTTAAGCCACATTGTCCAGCAGCCCGGAGAGCCAGCCAGGAAGCTCTTGACTAGGTTCTTAGTTAAAAAGAACCAAATCGTCGACTGTCCGGACGCAGAGGCCCTTGCGGCCTTCAAACACATCGTCCAGGATGAATGGCTTGCCCGGCACCTCGGCCAAGAAAGACCTAAATCCATGACAGCCCTTACCGCTCTAATGACCCGCTTTTGCGCGGGAGAAGACAACTGGCTTGCCCGTAGAAGCAACAGCGCCTGCGACCCGGGCACTTCCGATATCCGAGACGGCAATGGCAAGCCACGACGCAATAAACACAAAATTCACAATGATATTGAAAGATCATTCGACACAGCGGTCAACACCGGATTCAACAGTCCTAAATCCGGTCAACAGAAAAAGCCATTCAAGGCGAACATAGACAGACCATACAATCTAGACATGATATTGGATCGACCCAGCCAGATTCATGACCACCGCGATAAACCAGTTGATCATACCAATAGAAGTTGTCGGGTCTTCAAGCAGGCCGGCAAACTCAACGCCGAACACAAGGGGAGGAGGCCGCCCGATGATACAGACGATGAAGAGATCCACCAACCAAATACCGGGGGTCATAAGCAATTTCCCCCCGAAGCAAAAACAGTAAACATGGTATACGTCACACACACCCCTAGAGGTGAGCGCATGAAACACTCCCTCCGTACAGGAGATCATACTACGACTACCTCAGCCGAATTACACAGTGGCCTTATCACGACGCATACCACGTCGGCCATGATGCCGCCGGTCTCCATTCAACAGGACCGATCAATGTCCAACAATTCGGCTTCCATCGTTCGCCTAATATGCCTATGAAGGGGGTACCACCCATACATAATTATGCACTCGAAATACCCTAGGCATCGGCGGAAGCACAATACGGGAGTGCCTACAACCCCCCCTACTTTTCTAACTGCCCCTTTTTTCCTTTTTATTATCCCCTCCACAGGTAGCTCAAGGGCTAGTCACCCCGAGGACTCTACCAGAGTTCAGGTCCGTACAGTAATCCAAGGGTTATTCCTGTCAAGGAATCCCTTAACCGGGGACAGGCAGCGCAGACATGCGACATGGGTCCAGAATAACTTTTTGTAGACCGATCTCTCTATTCCGAGCCTCTAAAGTGCCTTTTTCCTCAGCCTTTGACCCCTCGCATGTCAAATAGCTAGGGTTGCGGCTTTGTTATCTATATAATAATCAACATATAATTCAGCTCCCAGTAAACGTAACCAGTCTCCAGTATTGACTTTTTCCTAATCAATCCGAATTTTCGCTCCTGTGGTTTTTTCACACACACACCTCGGCATAACTCACCAGGGGCTCGGTATGGGAACAAATGAGTTGCCGGCAAGTCCGAATAGCTTTATAGCGTACTTCGGCGTCACGAGTTTGGCCTTATATGCATCAGCTCCGAATCATGTCTTGGGTCAATAGTTGGGTTCCCGGCTCCTGTGCTTGCTACCCTACGTTCTGCTCTATCGGCTAGGGTAGTAAAAGGAGAACTACTACAATTGTGCTTCCGGTTAATCTGGTCAAGCACCTCAGTAGAGAAAGCCGAAAACTGACTTTCATGGTGCGGCAAGAGCTGGTCAACCACTCGGCGACTTATCAGAATCTTTAGCGATCCTCTCCGTGTTATACGAAGGATCTTTTTCAGATCATCTGTACATCGCATCGTATTAAAAATAAGCCACGTACATACTAGGGGCTATATTGTAGACCCACCATAAAACTCCTATGGCTAAGTGAAAGTGTTAACGCCCTATAGTCTGATTGCCTAGTTCGCCGCATTGTCACCTCCTTCATGGACCAAGACGTTGGGTCAAGAGTGATCAAATGCTTTTCCGAACACCCCCGTACTTCCTACGAGGGGGCTAAAGCCGAGGACTGGAAAACTTTCTGATTATATAAAAACGGCCGCACAGGAGGAGCAAAAGCTTTCGAGCAAAACATAAAAGTAGATTAAATATAAAATTGTCTTTCACAATTCCCTTGCACCTCACTCGAATACTATGTCTTTCGAGCATTGAACCTCTATCAAGCGGGCAACCTCTAAGACGTCTTCAAAAATAATGGTCCGGTGCATGATGGTCCCTACCCTTGGGTGGACTCTTTGCCGCAACATCGATGGCCTTCATCTTTCCCCAGTATGTCTTGACACGGGCAAAGGCCATCCGTGCACCCTCAATGCACGCCGACCGCCTCACAGCGTCGATACATGGCACCACATCAACAAGCCACTGCACCAAGCCGAAGTAGCTATTCAGAACAGGCTCAGTCGGCCACAGCCAGATTATGACGTTCTTCATGGCAGCGCCGGATATCCTATGAAGCTCGGCCCACTGGTACATCTGTTCATTCAGCAACAGAGGGCGCTTTGACGCGCCAAATTGTGACCAGAAAAGCTTCTCCGTGGCATACCCCTCTCGCTCTTGATAAAACTGCGCCACATCGGATGAACTCTTTGACAAGTCTAAAAACTCATCCGGAGAACTCCACACTTGGTTAAGCTGAGCATAGTTTGGATCGCCAAACTTAGTGTGTAGCAAAAAGGGCTTACCGGCCGCAATCTCCCCAGCTTGCCGGATCTCCTCACGAGTTGCTCTGGATTCAGACCGTGCTTCTCTCGCCTCTCGTAAGGCCTTGTCAAGTTCAGCTGTTTTGGCTTCATTTTCCTTCTCAAGAAATTCACAGCAGCCAGTAGCATTTTTTAGTTCGAGCACCATCATGGATATCTTCTCCTCGTCTTGGCGCCGAGCAGCTTGTTGGGCCTTTAACTCAGCCGATGCCTTTTCAGCAGCCGCATTACTAAACCGGGCCTGCTCCTTGGCCCAGGCCAGCTCCGCCAAAGAATCTCAACGGCGGCAGCACCATCTGCAGCCATGCATATCCCAGTATATAACCTTCAGCTTCATGCTTATATTACCAAAATGTATGTGAAAGGATCTGCTCAATACATACATTGCACTCGTCAAGACACATATTGATTAACGCAATGTCATCCCCGCCACGCCAAGCTTCCGCTGTAGCCCGGCAATATCCGTAGTCGTGAAGTAGCTGGGGCAAGCAGCCCGTGGTTCCAGCTTAATCGATTAGTCCTGAATATTTCTTCTTGATCCTCCGTCGCCTCCCATGGAAGCCAACCCGAGTCTCGTGGACTACTACCTATACACAGGTGCATCTTTGCAAATAAAATATAGTTGAAAACATTACATCACAAACCTCAAGCCTCTTAGCGTGCTCTTGAAGGCTTCATTCAATCCGCTTCTTCATGGACAGAATCTTTCAACCACCGCATCCATCAAGGTACGTTGTTCCCCCGAGACAGATGCTTTTCGCAGCATATCCCTCAATATATCCGACGCCACCGGGTCTCCGGAAGCCGCTGTAGGAGCACGACCTTCCTTTGAAGGAACCCATTCACCCGTCTCTAGAATCATCGTTGGCTGAAAACCGGACAGTCCGGGGCCTTTATTATTGGCCCCCGAATCCCGAACGACCGAAGGTCCACCTTCGGGTACTGCCTCATTCATCCCCTGCACCGCTTGTTGATAAATAAAACCTCTGAGATGACACTTCAGAGTCATACGCCTTATTGGGCGAGGAGGTCGGGGGAGGCGTCTCACTTGCCAACATCTCTGGGAGGAGATCTCCCGAAGAAGAGGATTGCCCGGAAAAACTCTGTGTCGAAGTGTAAAAATACACAGGCACGTTACATGTCTCTTCGGTAACAGGAAAGGAGCGGGATGCTATCAAAGCACCCCGGATTCACTTACGATTTGGTTGAGGGCTTGTCCTCATGACGGAGCTGTTCAACAGCGCCGCCTTCCAATCCCGAGCCGCTCTACGGTGGCATCTTGCCCCTCTTAGGAGACTGCACCTCCCAACCTTCGGAGGCGGCCCTTTTCTTCCTGAATGGTGAAGGGATACTTGCTTCTCTTTCGCCTTTGTCTTCGGGTGAGGAAATGTCGATTTCTCCGGACTCAGTATCTAATTTACCTCCGGAACGAAGGTCACCCCGAGTCTTCTCACTCTCCACCTTGCCCTCCCCTACCGGCGCCTGGTAGGTGTCGGTGCCAACATCCTTGTTAACATGGGGTCCTCTGAGTCTTCGGGGAGAGGGGCCGGACACCTAATCCGTTCTACTTTCTTTATCCAGCCCTGGAAAAAGATGGTTTGCTCTGTGTCTTACCACAGGATATCTGATTATGAGGTGTTTAGTGGACAAGTACTTACCGTGGTATCCGGATGGTTACAGTCTAGGCCGGTATCTTGGGTGGTGTCCGGCCACTGTTTTCGTTTCCCGAAAAATAATTTCCACATTCCTTCATGCATAGTGCTGAAGAAGTGATGAAGAGTTCGTGGCCCATTCTGGGTTATACTCCCACAGGCGGAGAGGCCGTTGCTGGCACGGCAGGGTCCGGCGGACTAGCATTACCTGAATAACATTGACAATATCGATATGCTTGTCAATGAGGCTTCGGATGCGACTTTGCAGAGTCCACACCTCGTCAACTGATCCCCAGTCCAAACCCTTATTAATCCATGATGCAAGCTGAATTGGGGGGGCTGGATCGAAACGCAGGCGCAGCTGCCCACTTGGAACCACGGGGCTCGGTGATATAGAACCACTCCTGCTGCCATAAGTCGGAAGATTCTTTGAAAGATACTTTTAACCAAATAGTGTTGGTAAGCTTGCTCACCGAGGCACCACCGCACTTCGCCTGCTCCCCCTCTATCATTTGCAGTTACACATTGAAGGTCTTGAGCCATAAGCCGAAATGTGGAGGAGTTCAGAGGAAGGATTCGCACGTGACGATAAACGCCGAGATGAGAAGAACAAAGTTCGGGGTGAGATCGTGAAAATCTAGTCCATAATAAAACATGAGCCCCCGGACGAAGGGGTTAAAGGCGAACCCTAATCCTCGGAGGAAGTGGGAAACGAACACGACCCTCTCGCTGGATCTAGGGGTAGGGATAACCTACCCCTCCGCGAGAAGCCGATGGAGGAATTCTGCGGTCAGATATCTTGTTGCCCGAAGCTTCGTGATATCCTCCTTTGTGACAGAAGAAGCCACCCACCGGCCTTGACGGCTGGATCCGGACATGACTGAGCCTTACGGAGGGTGAAGCCTGGGTGTTGGAACTCGAGGTAGTAAGAGTCGAGGAAGAAGCAAGCATGGAGAGGAAAGGAGGGTCTGTGCCCCTTTGTAAAGGCCGAGAATATCGAACGCCTCCTCCCGGGCCTTAAAATTTGCCTATTCCCAAGGAGTTGTACAATAAGGATGGTTGGGTTACCCACGTCTGTGTCGATAAAAGAATACCTTAATAAGGGGACACGATCTCTACTTGGATAAGACGTGCCAATGACAACCGTGTCTTGGAACGTGGGGCCGCAGGCGAAACAACAGTTCGAAATAATGACCAGACTGACATGATGGCATGTTGTAAAAAGTTGCCAGAGGATTGGACTTATAAATTATTATGCCCTCTCTGGAAGTATATGCTGCTCCTGCTGCCAAGCCAAACTCGATCGTCCGAAGACCATTGTGAAGTATCCAGAAAGAAGGGAACCCACCTTGCAATGCCGAAGACAGATCAGCGCGCCAGACTCCTCGTCATTGAAGCCAGGTTCAGGGGCTACTAAGGGAGTCCTGGACTAAGGGGTCCTCAGGCGTCGGACCTGTTAGCCATGGTCCAGACTGATGGGCTGTGAAGATACGAAGACCGAAGGCTGCACTCATGTCCGGATGGGACTCTCCTTGGTGTGGAAGGCAAGCTTGGTGACCGAATATGTAGATTTACTTTCTTTGTAACCGACCTTGTGTAACCCTAGATCTCCCCGGTGTCTATATAAACCGGAGGACTTAGTCCGGAAAGGAGAGACTCATTACCATAGTCATACATGCTAGGCTTTTACGGTTTAGCCATCTTGATCTCGTGGTAGATCAACTCTTGTAACACTCATATTCATCAAGATCAATCAAGCAGGAAGTAGGGTATTACCTCCATAGAGAGGGCCCGAACCTGGGTAAACATCGTGTCCCCCGTCTCCTGTTACCATCGACCTCAGAGGCACAGTTCGGGACCCCCTACCCAAGATCCGCCGGTTTTGACACCGACACAGCCCAACACCCTCTAGCAGGAAATGAGTAACATACTCACGTTGGGGGCTGGGTTGGGGGATGCGTCATGGGCTGCACTCCGGGCTGATTATGATCGTCTCCAGCGCACTTAAAGTGCTTGTCGGGGGCTCATCGCCCGTCGATGTCTTGGCCTTCTTAGCCATCCTATGCACCAACGTTTCCGTGTCTCTGTGGGGATAGGCCAGGTCAAATCAAATCAGATAAGATAAGCAAATCAGGGACTCAGGAGAGGAAGAAAGCGGCAAGACACTTACTCATCTTCTTGTTCTGTCCTCTTCTCCCTCCTCAGGCTGAAAGAGGAGAGGTCAAAGTTGGCCTCTGCTATGGTGTCCATGCGGGGGGGTGGGGGGTGGAGATGGAGACCTAGGCCGCTTGGCCGTGGCGGAGGCGGCGGCTACTGCTTCTGTTGTTGTCATGCTCATGTGCCTCGTCTGGCGCACAGGTTGTGGCTGGACCTCTTGCCGTTGCGCGGCCTTGCCGGCCGCCCCCTTGAAGGGGACCTCTTCGCGCGAGGAAGTTTGCCGGACTGGCTCGGCGGAGCCAACCCACCGAAGGACACGTTTCTTCTTCCTCGCGACTGGGGGTCCTCATGTGGCTCCTCTTCAGCTGCCTCTTCAGCCGTCTTTTCGGGTGTCTCCTCTGTAGAAGGGCCCCCGGCAGCTGCGCCGCTATGCCCTCTGGCAGGCTCCCCCCGCTTGACAAAGTCCTCCTCTGCACCGGCCTCGTCTTCCAAGAAGCCAATGATGCCGGCCTCCTCGGCAAGGGTTGCCTCCTCCACCCTGCTGGCGATGTACGCCACTTCTTCATCGGCGGTGGGGCGGATGAGATTCGTTTCTTCCCAGATGGCCCTCTCCGACAAGTTTTCGAAGAACTCTTGCACCCGCTCTGTGTCTGGCTTGGCCCAGGTCTGATCAAGGCCATGGGCATTGAACAACGGCATCATGGCGATGATTGAGGTTAGGGCGGAGTTGTTGCACAAGGGGACCATGCCCGCCGACAACCTGAGCAGTGATACGTCTCCAACATATCTATAATTTTTTATTATTCCATGCTATTATATTTTCTGTTTTGGATGTTTTATATGCATTAATATGCTATTTTATATGATTTTTGGGACTAACCTATTAACCTAGAGTCCAGTGCTAGTTCCTGTTTTTCCTTGTTTTAGAGTTCGTAGAAAAGGAATACCAAACGGAGTCGAAACAAAATAAAACTTTCGCGATGATTTTTCTTGGACCAAAAGGCACCCAGGAGACTTGGAGTGCAAGTCAAAAGAGCCACAAGAAGGCCACAAGTGTGGAGGGCATGCCCAGGGGGTAGGGCGCGCCCCCGACCTTGTGGGCCTCTCAATGACCCCCTGACCTAGATCTTCCTCCTATGTATTCTCAAATACCACAAAAACTTCCATGGGATCTGCGAAACCACTTTTCCACCGCCGCAACCTTCTGTACCCATGAGATCCCATCTAGGAGCCTTTTCCGGCGTCCTTCCAGAGAGGGATTCGATCATGGAGGGCTTCTACATCAACACCATTGCCTCTGCGATGAAGCGTGAGTAGTTTACCACAGACCTACGGGTCCATAGCTAGTAGCTAGATGGCTTCTTCTCTCTCTTTGATTCTCAATACAAAGTTCTCCTCGATGTTCTTGGAGATCTATTCGATGTAATACTCTTTTATGGTGAGTTTGCCGAGATCCGATGAATTATGGATTTATGATCAGCTTATCTATGAATATTATTTGAATCTTCTATGAATTCTTTTATGCATGATTTGATAACTTTGCAAGTCTCTTCAAACTAACGATTTGGTTTGGCCAACTAGATTGGTTTTTCTTGCAATAGGAGAAGTGCTTAGCTTTGGGTTCAATCTTACAATGCTCGATCCTAGTGATAGAAGGGGAACCGACACGTATTGTATTGTTGCCATCGAGGATAAAAAAGATGGGGTTTTCATCATATTGTTTGAGTTAATTCCTCTACATCATGTCATCTTTCTTAAGGCATTACTCCATTCTTTATGAACTTAATACTCTAGATGCATGCTGGATAGCGGTTGATGTGTGAACTAATAGTAGTAGATGCAGAATCATTTCGGTCTACTTGACACAGACGTGATGCCTATATTCATGATCATTGCCTTAGATATCGTCATAACTTTGTGCTTTTCTATCAATTGCTCGGCAGTAATTTGTTCACCCATCGTAATAATTTCTATCTTGAGAGAAGCCTCTAGTGAAACCTACGGCCCCTCGGTTTATCTTCCATCATATAAGTTTCCGATCTATAATTTTAGTTTCCGATTTACTTTCTTTGGAATCTAATACTTTCCATTCCATAAACGAAAAATACCAAAAACATTACTTTACCGTTTATCCATGTCTATCAGATCTCACGTTAAAAATAACAGTGAAGGGATTGACAACCCCTTTATCGCGTTGGGTGCAAGTTGGTGTTTGTTTGTGCAGGTATTCGATGGCTTGCGCGTTGTCTCCTACTAGATTGATACCTTGGTTCTCAAAACTGAGGGAAATACTTACTCTACTTTGCTGCATCACCCTTTCCTCTTTAAGGGAAAAACCAATGCAAGCTCAAGAGGTAGTAGGAAGAATTTCTAGCACTGTTGCTGGGGAGATCTACGCCAAGCCGAGACATACCAAGTAGCCATCATAAACCCTCATCCCTCGCATTAAATTATTCGCCATTCGCCTCTCATTTTCCTCTCCCCCACTTCTAAAATTATTTTCAAAAAGATTCTCCTTTTCTTCGTCCTTCTTTCGTTCATCTCTTTCGTTTGCTTCTTGTGTGCTCGTGTGTTCGATTGCTTGCTTTGTCACGATGGCTTAAGATAATACCAAATTGTGTGACTTTTCCAATACCAACAACAATGATTTTATCAGTACTCCGATTGCTCCCGATGCTAATGCGTAATATTATGAAATTAATACTGCTTTGCTGACTCTTGTTATGAAAGATCAATACCACTTCACAAGAGATAGAGTTATTAGCATAAGCATCAACATTAACAACAAGAGGAGAAGGCAAATTTGCAAGCTCTTTTGAATATGAAGCTTTAAGTTGAGCATGAAACTCGCTGAGTTTGATGAGTTCACTCTTAATGACCCTTGAGCCATTTTCGAGGTGCCCAAAGTCCCCAAGGAGTTTAGCATGTGCAACTTCAAGCTTCTCATTTTTAGTTTCAAAATCATTGGCCACCTCAAGAGCCATATCATGAAATTCCCTCACTCTAGATAATTCTAGAGGAAAAGTCTCCTCAAGAGATTCCTTGATGGTTTGTTCAAGTTCAAGAGCTTGAGCAAGGTCCACAATCTCATTAGCGTAATCACGCTCATGAGCTTCCATTTTCTCAATGTTCACCTCATGCTCCTCGAGATGAGATTCCAACTCCTCAATATATTTCTTTCCCTCAATGGAAATGGACATGATTTCCATGAAGTTGGAACGAGCAATTTTATTTTTATGAAGAGCTTTAAACACCATTTCCCCCTTAATTTTTAACGAGGCAACATTATCATTCTCTTTATCATTATCAACATCATCATCATTCTTATCATCATCAACATCATCATCAAGAGTTATATTGGGATTCGAAGTAGGAGATACCTTCAAAGCGTAGCCATAAGACAAAAGTGAGAAGCAATAGATGATGATGTAAGATCCCTTGAAGCACCATTCAAGACCACATCTTGTTTCATGGAGTGTTGGGTTTCCTCTACATTGTTAGCACAACAACTCAAGTAAATGCGTGCATTTTTATTATGGCAACAAGATATAGCAGGCATATCATCATGAGATTTAGTCAATCCATTTCTAGATGATATGCAAGGACTATCAACACTAGCATATGGACCATCTAGAGTGCTCGAAGTGTTAAGGTCCAAAGAAGGACCATTGCAATAAGATACTGGTGAAGGATCATCGAGAACAAGCACACTATCATCATAGCAATGACCAACACTAATCACCATAGCATTACCTTGTGGCAATCCACATGTAGGTGAAGTAGAAAAGTTGAGAAGGCAACACGGCGAGAGGTGGAGGGAGAGCAATCATCCCCACAAATCTTTGACACACCATATTTACCTTGAAGCTTTGTCCACAACTCATGAGCATCCCGGAACGACATGAGTTGAAATATAACTACATTGCTCAAAACATCGAAAGGCACATGAGAAGCTTGAGCATTGAGATAAGATTTTTTCTCATCCTCTAAAGATAATCTTTGGGGATCTTTCGGAGGAGAAAAACCCATATCTAAAATTTTCTCTAATCTTGGGTCCATGACTCTAAAGAGATTAAGCATGCGGATAACCCAAACATCAAAATTTGTGCCATCGAAACTAAGAGTGTCAGAGAATCCTAATCCCCTATTCGACATCTATACTCTCTAGGCGGTTAAGCCTAATAATGAGATACGAGGCTCTGATACCAATTGAAAGATCTTGGATATCGCCTAGAGGGTGGTGAATAGGCGCTTTTAAATAATTATGGTTTAGGCTTGAACAAATGCGGGATAAAACTAGCGTTTAATTTGTCAAGAACAAAACCTAAAACAACTAGGCTCACCTATGCGCACCAATAAATTATTCTAAGCAAGATAAACAAGTAAGTGATAGCAATACAAACAGAGACGATGATGTATCCCGAAGTTCACACCCTTGCGGATGCTAATCTCTGTTTGGAGCGATGTGGAGGCACAATGTCCCCAAGAAGCCACTAGGTCCACCGTAATCTCCTCTCGCACAAGCAAGATGCCGTTCTCGGGGGAAACGACACCTATGGGATCACTGGGATCCCTTTTGCAACGGTTGGCGGGCGCGAGGTTGTGCAAAGAGCGGGTCTAGAAGCCAGCACAAGGATTGTTTACCCAGGTTTGGGCCGCGAGGATGCGTAATACCCTAGTCCTGCTTTGATGTATATTTGAGTATTCTTGAGTTCTTGAACTAGCTATGATGCGTGTGTCATCCAAAAGAACCCAATCCCCCTTCAGTACGCCTCGAGCCTCCTTTTATAGTCAAAAGGGGCTGCCACAGTGGCACACGGGAGGTGGAAAGGTATACAGTGTACAAGCTTATCGCATGTCATTACAGGACAAAGTGCATTAAATGCGCTACTTAGGTGTCCACTTGCTTTATCGGGGGCGGTAACGAGGCCCGTCCTGTCCGTCGCCGCTCCGCCTTGCTCCGACACACGTCCAGGCCAACGAAGCATGCAGCGCCACGTAGGGTGGCAGGCTTCTGAGTTGGCATGATGGCAGGGTCTTCACGAAGATCTGTATGCCGCCACGCAGGTGTTTGGCTAGTTGGATTAGTACCCACGTGCTGCCACGTGGGTACTTACTTTAGTTGGTGGGTTGGCCGCTAAGCTTGGGCGGCAATGGGGTGGCAAGGCCTTGCCGCTGTCTTGCATATATCCCGGCAAGGGCCTTGCCGGGGCCTGACGGGTGTCTTCAGCAAGGTGCCTTGCCGGGGCCTCGTGGGCATCCTCGGCAAGGAGCCTTGCGGTTGTATTATCTTTTGGTCCTCATCTAGGATTTGTAGGCTCTCTGTCTTAACAAAGATCTGCATGCCACCATGCAGGCACTTCCCGAGCCTTGGTTCCAATGTTGTCGATGGTGTCGGAACTCTCAGGCCAAGGGTGGCTGCGATGTTGGCACTGGGCGAGCTGCCCCAGCAAAGCTCTTGCCGGGCTGTGAAGGAAGCCCCGGCAAGGGTCTTGCCAAGAGGAAGCCTATCTGATCGCTCCGTCTTCTGTGCCCCAAGATGGAGCGCTGTTCTGGTAGCCTTGTACTTCTGTTTTCCTCCTCTGCCCTACTGAGTGTGGTCGCAGGCATGGCTCTGACTGCCCGTGCACAAGTAAAGGGGTACAAAGGTGTCGGTGTATAAAAAGAGGGGTGCGTTTTTGTACCCCTATGCCTGTGCACGGGCAGTCGGAGCCGCACCTACGGTCACATCAAGAAGAACAGGGGAGGTGAGCCAAGATAAGACCAAAGCCCAAGATAATAAGAGCAACGCCAAGGCCAAGACCACAAAGAGCAGAGGGACGAAGTAGGTTCCCCCGGCAAGACCCTTGCCGGACCAGCCTCAGCAGCCCCGGCAAGATCCTTGCCGGGACAGCTCACCCCACACCAATAGAGCGAGCCACCCTTGAGCCCACGGTCTCCAACAACATGTTGGGCTAGGGCTTGGGAGGCACCTCCGTGGTGGCATGCAGATCTTCGTGAAGAAAAGGAACACTCAAGGTCAGATGAGGATTAGAAGACGACGACCCTCGGCAAGATCCTTACCGAGGAAGGCGACCAGACCCCCGGCAAGGTCCTTGCCGAGGACGACAGCGCGCCACGGCAAGACCCTTGCCGGGCCACCCAGCAAGGCCCTTTCCAAGGACACAAACGGGGCCACCGCCAGGCCCGCGCCGACCAAGTTTTCCACCACCACTCACATGCAGCTGCCAGACCCGACCTGGTGGGCGGGCACCTACGTGGCAACATGCAGCTCCCAGCCCAACTCATCGAGCACCAGCGAGGCGGCATGCAGATCTTCGTGAAGGCTCCGCCACTGCGCCACCGCAGCTGCCTGCCTTCCTACATGGCACCACACGCCTCACTGGCCAGGGCGCCTGTCAAAGCGAGGACGAGCGGCGACGGACGGGACGGGCCTCGCCCCCGTCCCCAATAAAGCAAGGGGACACCTAAGCTACGCATTAAATGCGTCTTGTCCTGTAATACGAGGGATAAGCTCAGGGCACTATACGCCTTTCCACCTCCTATGTGCCACTGTGGCAGTCCCTTTCGACTATAAAAGGAGGCCCATGGCATACTGGAGAAGGATTCGGCTCTTTCGAACCACACACTGACCACAGCTAGTTCGAGAGCTCAAGAACTCTCTGAAATACACCCACCAAAGCAGGACTAGGGTTTTACGCATCCTCGCGGCCCGAACCTGGGTAAACGATCCTTGTGCTGGCTACTAATTAACCCTGCTCTTCTCGCAACCCCGCGCCCCGGCAACCGTAGTAGCGATTCTTGTGATCCCATAGGTGTCGTTTCACACCGACATCTTTGGCGCGCCAGGCAGGGGCGTGCGTAGTTGTGAGAATATGGTCTAGTAATCAGCTTAGCAGTTCTTTGTCGCCATGGCTCCTAAGAAGAAGACGGCCACGGCGGTCGGCTCGCTGGGAGCCGAACGGCCCGTGCCGGTCCGGGCGAGCTGTGGACCGGTCGCAGACAGGACCCGGGACGCGGTCCGCGAGCACCAAAGATCACCACGTAGTCGAGCTCGCGAGCGGCGCTATTCGCAAGACCGCACGACCGCCACATCGCCAGATCAAAAGACGGAGCTGGGCCCCCCGCAGGCGGCGCGGGGCCCTCCAGGGGTGTCGTTGTGCCACCTTCGGGCGGTGCAGCGACCTTCAGGACACCCACACCGACGACCACTGCGCGCTCTTCCGATGGTGTGCGCGCCGAGCAGCGTCACCATGTTGGTGACCCTGAGCACCACCGTGGGAAGAGCCCGCCGAAGCGCTGGCGAAAATGGCACGTGGCCGCTGGGTCGTAATGGAGCTCCTTCTAACGTAGATAGAAGTTGAAGCGCGCTGCGATCCACGTAGCTGTCGCCACCGCCCACGCCAGCATAAGCTTTGGCGCGCGCGCAGCTGCTCCTCGACTTCCCTCCTGCTGCGGAGAAGCTTGATGAGTGGAGGGCCACCATCCGGAGCCTCGTCGCCGTCGCCAACAAAGACGATCCGCGACCGGCGGGACCCTAGGGTTGGTGCTCCACCGAGCAACCGCATGCTGGCGCTGGGAGGACCGGGGAAGTTGCGGCCACGATGCACTCTCCTCCTCCTCGCTAGCCGCCGCGGGCGTCGGCCCGTCGTGACGATGCTTGTGATAACATCTCCATAGCGTCGTCCGACCCGCGGACCCTCTGCGACCAGCGCCAGGTCCTTCGGGAATGAGCTCATGAAGACGCTCGAACCACCGTCGAGCGCCGACGCGAAACGCGCTGCCAGTGGGACAAGCGGGCGGGACCCGCTATGGACCACCCGGCACCAGGGGGCTCCGGCGGCCTACCTTAGGAGGTGGGCCTTTACCCGTGAGCTACGGCAGTTCCAGTGGCCATCCCACCGCACGTTCAAACTCAACGTCAGCGAGAAGTACACTGGCAAAACCCATCCGTCTGAGTGCCTCAGCATCTACACTATCGCGATGCAGGCTGCTGGGGCTCGCGACGACATGGTGCTTGCCAACTATTTCCCGCAGCGCCAAGCCCAATGTGATGTCTTGGTTGATGCACTTGCCGGTGGATTCCATTTCTTCTTGGTCGGATCTGTGCCATGAGTTCGTTGGCGCCTTCACAGGAGGCCACCAAGCTCATGGCCAGGCCAGTGATCTGCACATCATTCCCCAGAAAGAAGGGGAAACCCTGCGCAAGTATATCAAAAGATTCAGCCGGGTGCAGTACAACATCCCCGATGTTCATCCCGCCGCTGTGATTAGCGTGTTCCACCAGAACATGCGCAATCGCAAGATGCGTGAGGAGCTGGCGATGAACAAGGTTAAGGATGGGGCCGAGATCTACGTTCTGGCCAATAGGTGCGCCCGGGCTGAAGAGGGAAGGAAGTACCCCAGCGAAGACGCCGGTGCAGAAACCGACTCTACCGATGAAGACGCCGCTACCCCGACGAAGAAGGGTCGGCGTCGCAACAGAAAACGCAAAGGAAAGGTCGTGCTTGCCGTTGAGGGATCTGACGACACCAGTGCCGGCAAGAAGGTCAAGGCAGGCACCCCCGACAAGGAGATTGCGGGTGCGCCACCTGCCAGGCCTTGGCGGCTACCGACAAGCCAGGAAGCTCCGGCAAGCAATACTGCAAGATCCACCGCACCAAGGGCCACGACCTCCAGAATTGCCAACAAGTCGAGCTGCTTGCTGAGAAGCAAAAGGCTGAGTACGAGAGGTGGGACAAGGAGAAGGACCAGGACGGTGCTGAGGGATCCGGCAAGAAGCATGGCGAAACAAGAAGACGATGATCACGAGGACGACGAGTCTGGTGATCAAGGGTTCCAGAAGGCCGCGGAGGCCATGTGCGTCGATGGAGGCGCCTTGCTGCGTACCTCTCACTGCCATCTCAAGCAGTGGGTGCGTGAGATTACAGCAGCAGAGCCGTCGTTCGACGCTCAGAAGCGGCTGAAGTGGTCCAGCACGCCCCTCATCTTTGACGCCGAGGACCACCCTGACCGCACTACCATGGTTGGGTGTTTGCCATTTTTGGTCACACCAATGATACGCAACCTCAGGGTGAACAAGATGTTGGTTGACGATGGGGCCGGCCTCAACCTGATCTCGCCTGTCGTGATCAAAAGGTTGCATATCCCTGATGGAGACCTCGAGGAAACGGGCACGTTTCAAGGGGTCAATCCGGAGAGGAGCCAGTCGAAGGGAAATGTCACACTGCCCATCACATTTGGAGGAGAGTTGAACTACAGGACAGAGAGGATCGTCTTCGACGTGGCCGAGATCCCCTTGCCCTACAACTGGATCCTCGGCCGCCCGGCGCTAGCCAAGTTCATGGCGGCGTCACACTACGCCTACAACATGCTAAAGATGCCCGGGCCATTGACCATCATCCCCGTCCCCTCTGACAAGAAGGACGCGCTGATTTGCGCCGACCAACTCTACCGGGAAGCAGTTGCAGCTGCTGCCACCAAGGCGCCTGCTCCTGCCACCAAGGCACCTGCTCCTACCACTGAAGCCCCGGGAGGCAAGGAGAAACCCGGCAAGACCTCTTGCACCCACTCCGGCAAGCGCACCTATTTGGAGTGTTGTGCTGCCGTCGAGGACGTGCCAGAGAGCTCTATCGACAAGAGCAAGAGGTCCAGAGCCAAGCCACCGCAGACCAAGAAGGTTTCCGCCAGGGGAGGGGCCTTCATCATAGGCTCCACCCTCGGCAGCAAATAGGAAGGCGCGCCCGTCACCTTCCTGCGGGCGAATGCCGACGCGTTTGCATGGCAAGCATCCGACATCCCCGGTGTTCCCAGGGAGGTGATTGAGCACCACCTAGCTGTCAGCTCCCATGCGCGGCCCATCAAGCAGAAGGTCAGAAAGCAGGCTCTGGAGAGGCAGGAGTTCATCACAGTGGAGATCAGGAAGCTGGAAGCGGCAGGTTTGGTGAGAGGAGTGCTCCACCCGACGTGGTTGGCCAATCTGGTAGTGGTGCGCAAGGCGAATGGGAAGTGGAGGCTGTGTATTGGTTACACAGATATCAATAAGGCTTGTCCTAAGGACCCCTTCCTGTTGCCGCTTATCGACCAGATTGTTGACTCACGGCCGGGTGTGATCTGTTATCATTCCTCGACGCCTACTCGGGCTACCACCAGATCTTCATGACAAGAGACGATGAAGAATAGACATCGTTCATCACCCCATGTGGTACTTATTGTTTTTTACGAATGCCTTTCGGGTTGAAGAGCGCTGGCTCAAAATTTGCAAGAGCAGTCCAAATTGGTTTTGAAACTCAGCTCTATAGAAATATGGAGGCCTACATGGATGACAAAGTGGTCAAAACCAAGGACGGGCCAACTCTTGTGCAAGATCTAGAAGAGACATTTGCCAACCAGCGCAAGATTAACCTCAAGCTGAACCATGAGAAGTGTGTCTTCAGTGTTCCATCCGGCAAGCTTCTCGGATGCTTTGTGTCGCAGCACGGGATCGAGGCAAACCCAGACAAAATCAAGGCTATTGAGCAGATTGAGGCACCCAAGCAGATCAAGGATGTGTGTCGGCTCACCGGCTGCGTTGCCGCCATGAGCCGATTCATCTCCAAGTCTGCCGAGCGCGCCCTTCCTTTCTTCAAAATCTTGAAGAAGGCAGGCCCAATGGAATGGACCCCAGAAGCCGAGGCAGCATTGCAGGATTTGAAAAGATACCTTTCCTCCACGCCAATACTGGTTGCGCCTAAACCACAAGAGCCGTTGCTGCTGTATCTGGCGGTGACGAATCAAGTGGTCAGCGCCGCGCTAGTGGCGCAGAGGGAGGTTAACGAGGAGGCAGTGACAGCGGCAGAACCAGCGGATGGCAAGCCCAAGATTCCCCCGGCAGGGCCTGGTGCCGGCAATGCGAGGCCCCCGGCAGAGTTTGGTGCCACCGAGGCAGTGCCCCCGCAGTCAAGACAGGTGGTGCAGAAGAAGAAGATGATGCAGCACCCGGTTTACTTTGTCACCTCCCTCTTGCAGGGAGCTTGATCGAGGTACTCCGGTGTGCAGAAATTGCTCTTCGGCCTCCTAATGGCCTCGAGGAAGCTGCATCATTACTTCCAAGCCCATGAGATCACTGTCGTCACCCGCCTCCCGTTGCAACGGATACTGCATAACCCAGATGCAACCGGGAGGATTGTGGAGTGGGCCTTGGAGTTATCAAGTTTTGGTTTGAAGTTTGAAAGTACCTCGACAATTCATAGCAGAGTCTTGGCGGAGTTCATTGCAGAATGGACCTCAACGCCTGACGAAGAAATCCAGGAGACCACTCTCCCCGACCAGGAGGAAGATCGTGACTGGATCATGTACTTTGATGGGGCTTTCTCGCTGCAAGGCGCCGGTGCCGGTGTGCTGCTCGTCGCACCTACCGGTGAACACCTCAAGTACGTGATCCAGATGCACTTTCCCCGAGAGATGTCCACCAACAACACTGCTGAGTACGAGGGATTGCTTGCTGGTTTCAGAATTTCGGCAGACCTCGGGGTTAAGAAGCTCATCGTCAGGGGTGACTCGCAGCTTGTTGTCAGGCAGGTCAACAAGGATTATCAGAGCCCATTGATGGAAGCTTACGTAGATGAAGTGAGGAAGCTCGAGGAGCGCTTTGACGGTATCCAAGCGGAGCACGTCCCCCGAATGGAGAACGACACCGTCGATTACCTGTGGAACCGGGTACCTTTTTGCTCCGGCTAACTCAACCATCCGTTAAACCATCAACGGGGCAGAACAAGTGAAGGAAGTCGGGTCCCGGTGAGTACTTTCCTACCGAGCACTCTGGGTCTGCCGGCAAGTGTGCTGCCGCGGACGCTGAGCCTACCCAAGAGCAGCTGCCTCCGGTAGGGCGTCTAGCCCTAGCCGTAGAGATAGCCGCTCCCATGGCAGAAGAAATGCCTTTGGTCATTGTCGTCGAGCCCCAGGCTCCGGCGTGGGCGCAGCATACCGTCTGATTCCTCCAAACAGGGGGAGCTTCCTGAGGAGCAGGAAGAAGCAGAGAAAGTAGCCCGTCGGTCCGCCCTGTACCAGTTCGTCGATGACGTCCTGTACAGGAGAAGGCCGAATGGCATGAAATTGAAGTGCATCCCCCGGGAGGAAGGACTGGAGCTGTTGGCGGAGATACATGGAGGCATGTGTGGCTCCCACATAGGGTCAAGTGCCCTTGCCGGAAAGGCGTTCCGGCAAGGTTTCTTCTGGCCCACCGCCCTCCAGGATGCGACGACACTAATAACCAAGTGTGAAGCGTGTCAGTTCCATTCAAAGAAGCTTCATCAACCAGCCCAAGCCCTTCAAACAATCCCTCTCTCCTTGCCATTCTCGGTGTGGGGGCTCGACATACTGGGCCCTTTCCTGCCCGCTGTCGGGGGCTTTGAGTACTTGTACGTTGGAATCGACAAGTTCACGAAGTGGTCGGAGGTGGAAGCAGTGAGAAAGGTGACTGCTCAGTCAGCTGTCAAGTTTTTCGAAGGACCGGTCTGCCGTTTTGGTGTGCCAAATAGAGTCATCACCGACAACGACACACAGTTCACGAGCCACACCTTCATGAAGTACATTCAAGACCTCGGCAGCAAGGTCTGTTTTGCTTCTGTGGCACACCCACGGAGCAATGGCCAAGCGGAGAGGGCGAATGCTGAAGTGTTGCGAGGCCTAAGGACAAAGACTTTTGACAAGCTGCGCAAGAGCGGAAGGCGCTGGATTGCTGAATTGCCGGCGGTTGTTTGGTCAATCAGGACGACACCAAATCGAGCCACCAGCCAGACACCTTTTGCCCTGGTCTACGGGGCAGAAGCAGTTCTCCCCATGGAACTCATATACGGGTCACCTCGAGTGCTCGCTTATGATGAGCTTGAGCAAGAGAAGTTGCGCCAAGATGATGCGACGCTCCTTGAGGAAGATCGTCTTCGGGCAGCTGTGAGAGCAGCATGCTGCCAGCAAGCCTTGAGCCACTACCATAGCCGCAAGGTTCATGCCCGAAGCTTTGAGGAAGGCGACCTTGTTCTTCGGCGCGTTCAGTCGGCCAAGAATGCCAACAAGTTGACGCTGAAGTGGGAAGGCCCTTATCGGGTAATACGAGTCACCAGGCCCGACGCAGTCCGCCTGGAGACCGAAGATGTCGACCCAGTGAGGAACTCCTGGAACATCGAGAATCTTCGCAAGTTTTACCCATAAGGCGCGGCTTGCCGGGCCTCCCGGCAAGCCACCTTTTGTACAAGCTTTGCCGGCAAGGCATGTAACCCTTCTTACAAAGCCAGGCGCAGACCCTGAGCATAAATAAATGAAGCGTTGGCGCCTTAAGTCATAGCATGCATGCTAGGTCGAGTCTCTTCCTTGGTTAGGGTTGATAGTGCTCAGCAGCGACTACCCAATAGCTTAGAGGTCGAGTGCGCGTCTATCTGTTTTTCTTCTGTCCTCCTTTGGTTCGCAGGGCATATGATCACTTCTGCCGAGCTACTTGGAAAAAAGGAAACGGAACGGCGTCCCGACCCCGGCAAACTAGAGTTGTCGCGGGCTGCAAGCACAAGGATCCAACCGCGGCAAGATGAGATTGCCGGGGGCTGCAGATCCAGATAAGCCTTTCATCCTATGTCATGCATTTCGGAACGGAACTGGGGCATGTGAAACCTCGTTTTTATCTCTAGGTTGTCGTGCTCCCCTTTTTCCTATACCCAGGGATTATTTCCTGGGTCCGGATTTGGTTGTAGCCGCGGCGACAAGGAGGTAGAACGAGGAGCCTAAAGCCCACTTCATCCCTACCTCCGCCAAGAGCGCGAGAATGGTCGAGTGGTGTGGGGGGACGACAAGGCATGTTGCCAGGCGAGGAACGTTTATCTTAAATAATAACAAGGATTCGCTCCTTGTCGCGGGGTCTACCCACGAACGAAAAACCCGGCAAGCAACCCTTTTTCATTAAAAACATCCCATACAGGTATAGTTCATACGGAATGAAAAACATGAGCAAGGGGATTACAAGTTCTGAATTTAACAAAGGCCCGCAGGCTTACAAACTAAAGAAGAGAGATAAGATGCCCGTGATCCCTTTCTTGTCCCTCTCCTCAGGAGGCAGGTCAAGGAGGCGAGAGGGCAAAAGGGGCGCCTACGCGAGCTACGAGCAGCATAAAGCACCAAGAGAACACCTCGGTGACCGCCCAGGTGCGGGCCAGTGATGACGGTGCCGGGAAAGGAGCTGGAAGACGAGGCGGCAGGACCGGCAGTACGCGACGAAGGCGTCTGTGCCCGCATACTCCGAGTTGATGGCCCTGCCGCCCGCCCTCTTCCTCTTCCACAACCTCCCGACGCCAGCTGCCCAAGGAGATGGCCCCGAGAAGTTCAAGGAGCTGGCCCCGCCCCCGGCGAAACTCTGCCGGAAGAGCGGCCTGGGGCAGATGTTGCTGCTGCCGCACCCGCCCAGGCGCGGGGCGTCCAATGCCTAGTCGGACTCGTCCCCGCCGTCTGCCCCGCTGTCCTCGGAAGAGCTTCCATCGTCGGAATCTCCATCGGAGGAGCTCTCCACACAGCACTTCAGGCGAGTCCCGAAGTCGCTGAAGACCTTGATGGAGAGCAGGCTGTCCTCCATTAATTTGAAGTAGAGGACGAGCCTCACCGTCCGGCTGTGGATACGAGCGAACGTCTTCCACCCACGACGGAGGTACATGACCCGAGGAGCCGGGAAGTCGACGTCGACCCGCGTGCCCCCGTTCCCACAACCCCTCATGTGCAATGTGAGGGATTGGGGCGGGTCACGCTCCAACTCCCGAGCGAACAGGGCAGGAAGACGAAGACGGCGACGCGGATGCCGGCGCAGCCTGATGAAGAACTGATACGTCTTCGTCGTGTCTACTTTTGCAAACACTTTTGCCCTTGTTTTGGACTCTAACTTGTATGATTGGAATGGAACTAACCCGGACTGATGTTGTTTTCAACAGAATTGCCATGATATTGTTTTATGTGCAGAAAACAAAAGTTCTTGGAATGACCTGAAACTCCACGGAACATCTAGTTAAGAATAATAAAAAATCCTTGCCAAAGATGAAGACCAGGGGCCCACACCCTGTCCACGAGGGTGGGGGGCACCCCCCCTAGGGTGCGCCCCCTACCTCGTGGGCCCCCTGGAGCTCCTTCGACACCAACTCCAACTCTATATATTTGCTTTCGGGGAGAAAAAAATCAAGGAGAAGAAATCATCGCGTTTTACGATACGGAGCCGGTGCCAAGCCCTAAAACCTCTCGGGAGGGCTGATCTGGAGTCCGTCCGGGGCTCCAGAGAGGGGGATTTGTCGCCGTCGTCATCATCAACCATCCTCCATCACCAATTTCATGATGCTCACCGCCGTGCGTGAGTAATTCCATCATAGGCTTGCTAGACGGTGATGGGTTGGATGAGATCTATCATGTAACCGAGTTAGTTTTGTTAGGGTTTGATCCCTAGTATCCACTATGTTCTGAGACTGATGTTGCTATGACTTTGCTATGCTTAATGCTTGTCACTAGGGCCCGAGTGCCATGATTTCAGATCTGATCCTATTATGTTTTCATGAATATATGTGTGTTCTTGATCCTATCTTGCAAGTCTATAGTCACCTACTATGTGTTATGATCCGGCAACCCCGAAGTGACAATAATCAGGACCACTCCCAGTGATGACCATAGTTTGAGGAGTTCATGTTTTCACTATGTGCTAATGCTTTGTTCCGGTTCTCTATTAAAAGGAGGCCTTAATATCCCTTAGTTTCAAATAGGACCCCGCTGCCACGGGAGGGTAGGACAAAAGATGTCATGCAAGTTCTTTTCCATAAGCACGTATGACTATATTCGGAATACGTGCCTACTTTGGATTGATGAATTGGAGCTATTTATGTGTCACCCTATGTTATGACTGTTACATGATGAACCGCATCCGGCATAATTATCCATCACCGATCCAATGCCTACGAGCTTTCCATATACTGGTTTACGCTTATTTACTTTCCCGTTGCTATTGTTACAATCACTACAAAATACCAAAAATATTACTTTTGCTTTCATTACTCTTTTGTTACCGTTACCACTACTATCATATTACCTTGCTACTAAATACCTTGTTGTAGATATTAAGTTATCGAGGTGTGGCTGAATTGACAACTCAGTTGCTAATACTTGAGAATATTCTTTGGCTCCCCTTGTGTCGAATCAATAAATTTGGGTTGAATACTCTACCCTCGAAAGCTGTTGCGATCCCCTACACTTGTGGGTTATCAAGACTAATTTCTGGCGCCGTTGCCGGGGAGCATAGCTCTATTCTTTGAGTCACTTGGGATTTATATCTGCTGGACACTATGAAGAACTTGAAAGATACTAAGACAACAATTTATCCCTCAACTACAAGGGGAGGTAAGGAACTGCCATCTAGCTCTACACTTGATTCACCTTCTGTTTTGAGTAAGCTTGCTACACCTAAACTTGCTTCTGCTATTCGTTCTGATATGTCGCATGTTATTGATGATGCCACTTCTGCTATGCATGATACTTATGATGAAACTACTTCTATGCTTGATACTACTGTGCCCCTTAGTGAATTTCTTGATGAACAAATTGCTAGGGCTAGAGAGAAAGAAATTATTGAAATTGATATTGTTGATGAAAATGATGATCAAGATAGGCCTGTTATTCATGAGGGTTATGTTTTTTATATGGAAGCTTCTGCAGCTATTTTAGCTTGCAAAGATAGTTATGAACTCAAGAGGCTATTAATTAAATGGAACAAGGAATCAATTAGAGATAGAATGAAACCTGACCCTGCTTTTGCTACTTCACCTATTTGTGTTGCCGATAAGGATTATGAATTCTCTTTTGATCCTGATATAATTACTTTGGTTGAATCTGATCCTTTTCATGGCTATGAGTCTGAAACTGTTGTGGCACATCTTACTAAATTAAATGATATAGCCACCTTGTTCACTAATGATGAGAGATCTCACCACTTTTATATCCTTAAAATGTTTCTGTTCTGGGTGATGCTAAGATATGGCTTAATTATATTGATCCTGGTTGTGTGCATAGTCCCTAGGATATGATTTATTACTTCTCTGCTAATTATTTCCCTACTCATAAGAAACAAGCAGCTTTAAAGGAAATATACAACTTTGTGCAAATTGAAGAAGAGAGTCTCCCACAAGCTTGGGGAGGCTTCTCAAGTTACTTAATGCTTTTCCTGATCATCCTCTTAAGAAAAATGAAATACTTGATATCTTTTATAATGGACTAACCGATGCTTCCAGAGATTACCTGGATAGTTGTGCTGGTTCTCTTTTCAGGGAAAGAACACCGGATGAAGCTAAAATTGTATTGAATAATATGTTGGCAAATGAAAATAATTGGGTAGTTCCTGAGCCAGCTCCTGCTCCAATTACTGAGTCTATTCCTAAACCAACTCCGAAGAAGAGAGGTGTTCTATTTCTCAGTCCTGAAGATATGCAAGAGGCAAAGAAATCTATGAAAGAAAAAGGTATTAAAGCGGCAGATGTTAAGAATTTACCTCCTATTGAAGAAATACATGGTCTTAATTTACCGTCTGTCGAAGAAAC
This sequence comes from Aegilops longissima, assembly GCA_021605205.1. Classification (NCBI taxonomy): domain Eukaryota; kingdom Viridiplantae; phylum Streptophyta; class Magnoliopsida; order Poales; family Poaceae; genus Aegilops; species Aegilops longissima. Next base: position 479,826,316 of record CM038681.1, on the reverse strand, counting down.
ATATGATCTTGGTCCATTACCTATTGAAGAACCTCCTGGTCTTGATAACCCGGCACAGGTAGTAAAGGTAAATTCTCTCTATAGATATGATAGAGCTGAAATCCCTCCTAATAAAATTACCAGCCAATGCTTGGATGAATTTGATAACTTTATGTTTAAGCAAGAAGATTTCAATGCTTATTTTGGTAGACAATTAAAACAAAATGCTTATATGATTAAACACTTGGGTGATTACATGGCTAATATTAGAGGTGAACTTAAACTTGTTAGTAAACATGCTTCTATGGTTACCACTCAAGTAGAACAAGTACTTAAAGCTCAAAATGATTTGCTCAATGAAATGAATAGTAAGAAAAATGATTATGCTGTTAGAGTGGCTACTAGAATTGGTAGAATGACTCAGGAACCTTTGTATTGAAGGCCACCCTAAGAGAATTGAGCAAGATTCTCAGAGAAATAATATTGATGCACCTAGTTCTTCTAAAAGGAAGAAAAATAAAAATGATAGGACTTTGCAAAATTCTAGTTTACCTATCGCTGAACCACCTGAGAACCCCAATGATATCTCTATGTCTGATGCTGAAACACAATCTGGTAATGAACATGAACCTAGTGCAAATGTTAATGATGATATTCATGATGACGCTCAACCTAGTAATGATAATGATGTAGAAATTGAACCTGCTGTTGATCTTGATAACCCACAAACAAAGAATCAACGTTATGATAAGAGAGACTTTGTTGCTAGGAAACATGGTAAAGAAAGAGAACCTTGGGTTCAGAAACCCATGCCTTTTCCTCCCAAACCATCCAAGAAAAAGTATGATGAGGATTTTGAGCGCTTTGCTGAAATGATTAGACCTATCATTTTGCATATGCGATTAACTGATATGATCAAAATGAATCCTTATGCTAAGTATATGAGAGATATTGTTACAAATAAAAGAAAGATACCAGAAGCTGAAATTTCCACCATGCTTGCTAATTACACTTTTAAGGGTGGAATACCAAAGAAACTTGGAGATCCAGGAGTACCTACTATACCATGCTCCATTAAAAGAAACTATGTTAAAACTGCTTTATGTGATCTTGGAGCCGGTGTTAGTGTTATGCCTCTCTCTTTATATCGTAGACTTGATTTGAATAAGTTGACACCTACTGAAATATATTTGCAAATGGATGATAAATCAACTGCTATACCTGTCGGTATTTGTGAGGATGTGCCTGTTGTTGTTGCAAACGTTACTATTTTAACGGACCTTGTTATTCTTGATATTCCTGAGGACGATAGTATGTCTATTATTCTTGGAAGACCTTTCTTGAACACTGCAGATGCTATTATTGATTGCAACAAAGGCAATGTCACTTTTCATGTTAATGGTAATGAGCATACGTACACTTTCCGAGGAAACAACCTCAAGTTCATAGTATCAATTCTATTGGAAAAATTACATCGATTATATTTGGAGGTTTTGAATTTCCCCTTCCTACTGTCAAGAAGAAATATGATATTCTTATTATAGGGGATGTGCATATACCCATTGAGGTAGCATAGTGTTATTCGAAATTTCTCCGGTTTCATGTTATTCGGAATGAGTTTGTTAACAAGATCTGATCAACCTTGTTAGTGGATTCCTTTTGATGAGCATGAGATGGATGAAACTAGAAGGCACAACCTTCTGTACCCTCTTTATACTTTCTGTTATTTAGTTGAAATAAAGTAAAAATAGTATTTTTCTGTCTGTTTCCTGATTTATCCGTGCAATATAAAAATACCCCAAAAATAAAAGTCCTCCAAATGCCATGCCAATTTAATATGATTTTTTCGGGAATATTTGAGGATTTATGGTACTGAAAGCACCGCGAGGGGAGCTGCCACCTGGTCACGAGGGTGGAGGGTGCGCCCTACCCCCCCAGGGCGGCCCCCTGTCTCGTGGGCCCACGGTGGCCCTCCTCCACTTATTCACCCATCCTCTTCTTCTTCCTCCCACAAAAACGAATATCTGGCTCAAGCACGAGTTCTAGCTCACTTTGCTGTGATTTTCGATCTCCTTGCTCAAAGCACCTCTCACAAAACTTCTTGGGGAGATTGTTCCTTGGTATGTGACTCCTCCATTGGTCCAATTAGTTTTTGCTCTAGTGCTTTATTCATTGCAAATTTGTGCTGCATAGGTGACCATGTTCTTGAGATTGCATGTCAAATTTATATGGTCCCAAGTAGTTCTAATGCTTGATATAGTCTCTAGGCACTTGTAGGAGTAGTTGCTATCAATTTTGTTGAGCTTGGTTCACTTTTGTTTGAAGTTACTAAAAATTTCAGAAATTTTTCAGAGGAAGCAATATGCTTAGGAAAATGTTCCAAGGTGGTTCTTAAAGAAAGAAAGGCCCTAGGCTTGCAATGCGTGATGCTGATGAGGAGCCCCCAAGGGACGCTCCAGTGCGGCCCTGTGAGTGGCCTTCAGAAAATTTTATGGATCGAGCGGGAATCAAAGAAGAATTTAACGCATATTTGCGTAAGCCAATCTCGGGAGCTTTGAGGCAGACAAATGCCCTCAGTACCATCAACTCACTAGCTCATTTGTGAGGAGGTTTGAATTTTCATCTTCGCGTAATTCTCCTACTGTCATGTTTGATCTTTATGACAAATCTTATACCATGGACTTAGAGGATTTTACTTTTGCTTGCAAACTTCCACAATGGGGTAGTGCTAGGGATCCCCCTAAATCTGAATTTAGAAACTTTCTTGCTAGTATAACTGTAGGGGAATCTAGAGATATAAAACAAGCTACCATAGGGAGCATTCACTTTCCTGCTATACATTAATTTGCTCTCTTCATAGGTAGGTGCATAAAAGCTAAGGATGAAGCATGTCACATGTGTGTCCCTGACCTTAGCATTCTCAGGAGTGCTGTATTAGGAGACCAATCTTATCATATGGGAGCCATTGTAGCACGTAGGTTGCATCATAATAGATATAATGGAGATTTCTTTGGAAGAATTTATGCAACCCGCTTAGCTAATTTTCTTGAGGTGGACGTTCATGAGGATGACACGGAGTTGCCTCCTGCTTATTTAGATTTTAATTCTATGGCCTCCCACCAGTTTGTCGAGAGGAATGAATCACCTCTCTTATATCAACTAATCTTTGACAAACGGCATGTTATCCGTATTACTCTCCCTGCTCCTGCCTTCTTTGATTCACAGACAAAAGGAAGATATGTTATTACCAGAGAGGAGGCAGATGAGTACGAGAGGAGAGCAGAGGCAGCCCGACGCCACGCTGCAGCTTAGGCAGCGATAGATGTTGCATCTCAGTATGACCCCAGCTACACCTACGGGTATCCGCCAGGCCATCCCTGGCAATGAACCAACTTAGGCCAAAAGCCTAAGCTTGGGGGAGTACGTATTTCTCACCGACATTACATTTATGTTCACACACTCATTGCTAGATGTCGGTGCTCATACTCTTTCACTGTAATATCCATGCTAGTTTATTTTCTTTTTCCAGCTTTCTTCTTGTGTGTTTGTTAAACTTAAAAAAAAATAGTATTACTTTACTTTTCTTACTGTAGTAGTAATAATTAAAAAGAAAACCCAAAAAATATTTCCCGTTCTTCTTTTGCTTGTTGGGAGCTTTCCCGTGTAAATAGTTTTTATTTCTTTTCTTTTCTTTGGGGGTCGATAGGAGAAGACCATGATTAAATTGTTGAAGTGGCTCTTATATGCATTATTTTTGATATAACCAAGAGCCCATATTGCCTTGTCTTCTCCTGTTTATTGAATGCTCGCAGATTCCAGCTTAGTCCAATGCACGTGCACTCTTATTATTATTCACTTCGTTCGGTCGTGCAAGTGAAAGGCAATTATGTTGATATATGATGGACTGACTGAGATGAGAAAAGCTGGTATGAACTCGACCTCTCTTGTTTTTGTAAATATGATGAGTTTGTCGTTCTTGATTCAGCTTATTATGGATAAACATGTTTGCAATGACAATTAGAAATTATAGTTGCTCGTGCCATGCTTGATTAGCTATGAGTTATAATGGTTTACCTTGCATGCCAACATGCTATTAAAATGGTTGTGATGTGGTATAGTGGGGTGGTATCCTCCTTTGAATGATTTAAGTGACTTGACTTGGCACATGTTCACACATGTAGTTGGAACAAAATCAACATAGCCTTCACGATAGTTATGTTCATGGTGGATTATATCCTACTCATGCTTGCATCCAATGTTTATTAATTTTAATGCATGTTCATGGCTGTTGTCGCTCTCTAGTTGGTCGCTTCCCAGTCTTTTGCTATCCCTCACTTGTACTAAGCAGGAATACTGCTAGTGCATCCAATTCCTTAAACCCCAAAGTTATTCCATATGAGTCCACTATACCTTCCTATATGCGGTATCTACCTTCCGTTCCAAGTAAATTTGTATGTGCCAAACTCTAAACCTTCAAATAAACATTCTGTTTTGTATGCTCGAATAGCTCATGTATCAACTAGGGCTGCCATTATCTTCCATGTAAGGCAGGTTATTCTCAACAGGAGTGGACTCCGCTTCTCACTCACGAGAAAATGGCTGGTCACCGGGATGCCCAGTCCCATGCTTTATGCCAACTAAATCAAAATAGTTGCAAACAAAACTCCCCCTGGGACTGTTGCTAGTTGGAGACACTCGTTGTTTCGAGCAAGTCATGGATTGATGCTTGTTGGTGGAGGGGGAGAATAAACTTTACCATTCTGTTTGGGAACCACCTATAATGTGTGTAGCATGGAAGATATCGCCATCTCTTAGTTGTTATGTTGACAATGAAAGTATGCCGCTCAAAATATTATTTTTCTCTATTTCAAAACCGAGCTCTGGCACCTCTACAAATCCCTGCTTCCCTCTGTGAAGGACCTATCTATTTACTTTTATGTTGAGTCATCACCCTCTTATTAAAAAGCACTAGCTAGAGAGCACAACTTCATTTGCATTCATTACTGTTAATTTATATTGGGTATGACTATGATTGGATCTCTTTTACCATGAATTACAATATCTAGTCAGTCCTTGATCTTTAAAGGTGCTCTGCATTTATGTTTTGCGGTCTCAGAAAGGGCTAGCGAGATACCATCTTGTTATATCATATTATGATTGTTTTGAGAAAGTGTTGTCATCCGAGAATTATTATTATCGCTCGCTAGCTGATTATGCTATTGATATGAGTAATCATGAGACCTGAGAATTATTGCAAATGTGTTTAGTCATGATCTTTGCTGAAAACTTGAATGCTGGCTTTATATATTTACAACCAGAGCAAACAGAGTTTGTAGAAGTTTTTCTTTATCACTTTCAGTTTGTCAACTGAATTGCTTGAGGACAAGCAAAGGTTTAAGCTTGGGGGAGTTGATACGACTCCGTCGTATCTACTTTTCCAAACACTTTTGCCCTTGTTTTGCACTCTAACTTTCATGATTTGAATGGAACTAACCCGGACTGACGCTGTTTTCAGCAGAATTGACGTGATGTTGTTTTATTTGCAGAAAACAAAAGTTCTCGGAATGACCTGAAACTCCACGGAACATCTAGTTAAAAATAATAAAAAATCATTGCCAAAGATGAAGACCAGGGGCACCACACCCTGTCCGCGAGGGTTGGGGGCGCGCCCCCCTACCTCGTGGGCCCCCTGGAGCTCCTCCGACGCCAACTCCAACTCTATATATTTGCTTTCGGGGATAAAAAAATCAAGCAGAAGAAACCATCGCGTTTTATGTTGCGGAGCCGCCGCCAAGCCCTAAAACCTCTCGGGAGGGCTGATCTGGAGTCCGTTCGGGGCTCCGGAATGGGGGATTTGTCGCCGTCGTCATCATCAACCATCCTCCATCACCAATTTCATGATTCTCACCGCCGTGCGTGAGTAATTCCATCGTAGGCTTGCTGGACGGTGATGGGTTGGATGAGATCTATCATATAGTCGAGTTAGTTTTGTTATGGTCTGATCCCTAGTATCCAGTATGTTCTGAGATTGATGTTGCTATGACTTTGCTATGCTTAATGCTTGTCACTAGGGCCTGAGTGCCATGATTTCAGATCTGAACCTATTATGTTTTCATGAATATATGTGTGTTCTTGATCCAATCTTGCAAGTCTACAGTCACCTACTATGTGTTATGATCCGGCAACCCCGAAGTGACAATTATTGGGACCACTCCCGGTGATGACCATAGTTTGAGGAGTTCATGTATTCACTATGTGCTAATGCTTTGTTCCGGTTCTCTATTAAAAGGAGGCCTTAATATCCCTTTGCTTTCAATAGGACCCCGCTGCCACGAGAGGGTAGGACAAAAGATGTCATGCAAGTTCTTTTCCATAAGCACGTATGACTATATCCGGAATACATGCCTACATTACATTGATGAATTGGAGCTAGTTCTGTGTCAACCTATGTTATGACTGTTACATGATGAACCGCATCCGGCATAATTATCCATCACCGATCCAATGCCTACGAGCTTTCCATATACTGGTTTACGCTTATTTACTTTCCCGTTGCTATTGTTATAATCACTACAAAATACCAAAAATATTACTTTTGCTTTCATTACTCTTTTTTTACCGTTACCACTACTATCATATTACTTTGCTACTAAATACCTTGCTGCAGATATTAAGTTATCCAGGTGTGGCTGAATTGACAACTCAGTTGCTAATACTTGAGAATATTCTTTGGCTCCCCTTGTGTCGAATCAATAAATTTGGGTTGAATACTCTACCCTCGAAAGCTGTTGCGATCCCCTACACTTGTGGGTTATCAAGAAATCACGGGGCTGGTCACCAACATGGCCTTCCATTGGAAAAGGCATCATTGGTGGGCGCGAAGCCGGCGCGCCGCACCGTCCTCCTCTTCCACGAGCACTACGACCTCTGCCCCGGCCTTGCCCACGACCTCGCCCCTCCCCCTTCCCCTCACGGCTGGTTCCACCACCGCGGGCTCAGGAGGAGGAGGGACGCGTTGTCGGGCGGCAACCCTCGCCGCCACCGTAGAGGGCCAGGATTCCCCTTCTCAATGGCGAGTGAAAGGAAGAAGAAGAAGCGAGAGGAGAAAGATGACGGAAGAGTGCAGGACGCCATCCCCCCTCCCCCTCTTTATAAGGAGGCAGGGACAGAGCTCGGCCGCCCCGCTCGGCCAATGCAGCCAAAAGAGGCGCAGGGAATCAGGACCGACCCACTGCCCCAACCAGCGACGGCCCGGTTTCCCGCCCCCACCGCTTGCAACCCCAGGTGCATGGAGGACGCGTGGCGGATGCGCAGAACCGAGGGGACAAGCGAAGCAAGCTCTCCCCACCCCGTGATCGTGGGGAGTGGACGCCTTGAAGATCGCGCCCCGGCCCCGTTCAGTAAATGAGCCGCGCCTCCACGCCTCATTTTTTTTACGGGGAAGGCACGAGCCGCCTCTTTACTGCGATGTGACGCATGCGTGTGGAAACCGCCCCACGCATGCCGCCCACGTTACGCACACCCCTCCACGCCGCGCCGCACGGGCGGGTCGTTGGAAGTGCTGCACGCGAAAAGTTTTACCACGGTAACAACCGCCCCACCTACCCGCGCACCGTTTTGGGCCTGGCCCAACAACGTGTCGCGCTTATGTGTGGCCCAGGCCCGGGGGCTCCTATCGGTGTACAAAAAGAGGGGTGCATTTTTGTAGCCCTATACCTGTGCACGGGCAGTCGGAGCCACGCCTACGGTCACACCATGCAAAACAGGGGAGGTGAGCCAAGGTAAGACCAAAGCCCAAGATAATAAGAGCAATGCCAAGGCCAAGACCACAAAGAGCAGAGGGACGAAGCAGGTTCCCCCGGCAAGACCCTTGCCGGGGCAGCCTCAGCAGCCCCGGCAAGATCCTTGCCGGGAAAGCTCGCCCCACACCAATAGAGCGAGCCACCCTTGAGCCCACGGTGTCCAACATCACGTTGGGCCAGGGCTCGGGAGGCACCTCCGTGGTGGCATGCAGATCTTTGTGAAGACAAGGAATACTCAAGGTTAGATGAGGATTAGAAGACGACGACCCTCGGCAAAGATCCTTATCGAGGAAGGCCACCAGTCCCCCGGCAAGGTCCTTGCCGGGGAAGACAGCGCGCCACGGCAAGACCCTTGCCGGGCCACTCGGCAAGGCCCTCTCCAAGGATGCCAGCGGGGCCACCGCCAGGCTCGCGCCGACCAAGTTTTCCACCACCACTCACATGCAGCTGCCAGACTCGACCAGCTCGGCGGGCAGCTTCGTGGCAACATGCAGCTCCTAGGCCAACTCATCGAGCACCAGCGAGGCGGCATGCAGATCTTCGTGAAGGCTCCGCCACTGCGCCACATCAGCTGCCTGCGTGCCTACATGGCACCACACACCTCACTGGCCAGGGCGCGTGTCAAAGCGAGGAGGAGCGGCGACGGACGGGACGGGCCTCGCCCCCTTCCCCAATAAAGCAAGGGGACACCTATGCTACGCATTAAATGCGTCTTGTCCTGTAATACGAGCGATAAGCTCAGGCATCAGACGCCTTTCCACCTCCTGTGCCACCGTGGCAGCCCTTTCGACTATAAAAGGAGGCCCATGGCATACTTGGAGAAGGATTCGCTCTTCAACCACGACCGACCACAGCTAGTTCGAGAGCTCAAGAACTCTCTGAAATACACCCACCAAAGCAGGACTAGGGTTTTACGCATCCTCGCGGCCCGAACCTGGGTAAACGATCCTTGTGCTGGCTACTAACCCTGCTTTTCTCACAACCCCGCACCTCACCAACCGTAGTAGGGATTCTTTTGATCCCATAGGTGTCGTTCCACACCGACAAAAGGAGATCCCCTACTTTTGTAAACCGACAGCCATGATTCCACTAAGGGACCCTTGAGGGCGGTCACCGAAACCCGTACAAATGGCAACCCTTGGGGCGGTCATCGATCCCGTACACTTTGGCAACCCTTGGGGGCGGTCACCGGTACCCGTCAAATTACTCGGGGTGATCTCCACAACCAAATTGGAGACCTCGACGCTTGACCGGAGCTTTACACCACAATGATTGAGCTCCGAACACCACCAACTGTCTAGGGCGCCCAAGAACCCAAGAGGAACAAGCTCTAGGGAACCAAGCACCCAAGACTAACAAGCTTCTCAACTTGTAACTACCACGTATCACCGTGGAGAACTCAAACCAATGCAACTAATGCAACGTCAAGTGCACATGGAGTGCCCAAGTCCCTCACTCTCAAATCCCACCAAAGCAACGAAAGCTATGGAGGAACACTACTAGGGAAAAGGCTAGCAGCAGCGCGGGTTTTAGGTGTATCAGTAGCGCGCGGAGAGGCGCTACTAATAAGGCGCTACAGCTAACACGTAGCAGTAGCGCACGCTCACCGGCGCTACTGCTACACATGTGTAGCAGCAGCGCGCTTAGTGGAAGCTCGCTACTGCTAGTAGCTCTAGTGCGCTTTGCCTGGACGCGCTACTGCCATCGTGCCACTGCTGCTAACTTTTACGCACTCGCTGCTGCTAATTTTAGTAGTTTTTTGTTTTTTTTCAGCATATTTGTTTTGTATTTGAACAGGCTTTATAGAAGAACCTTTAGCACATACAAATGTCATCATGATACACATACAAATGCCTGCGAGCCCACAAATGTAATCATAGCATATACATACAAATAGTCTCATCATAATCATCATCCAACACAAAGTGGTATCTTGTCATCCATCAAAACAAAGGTATACGCGAGAAGAGCTATCACTATGAGTGAGAGCGGAACTATGCAGTACATGAGGTGGCAGTTACGAGTCTTCTCTCGCGCTAGCGTGAACCTCAAGTAACTAGCTTCTCCTTCTTGTCTGCTTTTGAAGCCTTTATGGCTGGGGCCCGAGAACCCATTCACTTGCGCCTGACACTCATGCCACTCGTTGTACACCCCCGGAACCTTCCCTTTGTACACGACATAGCACTTCCATCTCGCCATCAAGAAACTAGGTACCTGTTAGAGATGCATGTTCATGAAGAGGATGTACAATCATATATATGCAAAATAATATACTAGAGCAACATCGAAAAAGAAAGGATTAGCAACTAGATGCAACATACAGTACGCAAACTAAATAACTAGATGTACGCAGGTCATCGTACGCAAACTAACAAAGTAGCATTACGCAAGTTCGGCAGGGACCGTGGACATCACAAAGTTTCATCGCTACAAAAAGTATACAAGTTCAACCGACACATATCATCATCATCGCATCATAAATCACTAGAAGTTCCATCCTTCCATATCGTCGAGGATGGACCCTAGCTTCTTTAACGGCGTGAGGTCTAGACGTTGCATGCCTATGCGAGTTCGGACGTCAGCTCGCGATATAGAGCCGTGGTGGAACATCCCCTTCTCATCGACGACTTCTTTCATGATGATCGTTGCAATGTCCCTTTGGATGCGAAAGAAGTCATCTCTAAGTTTATAATCGGCTTCACCATGAGATTCTAGCCACTTGTGGATATGATCATCATTTCTGCTTCTCATGCGAAGCTTTTGGTGATCCGTGTTGAACTGAATCATGAGATGGACGATGTAGAATCCATCCTTCTAACTTGGTTTTGGGACATGGATGCAGGAGAAGTTAGTTTTATGCGCGAAACTCATCTTCTTGTTCCTTTGTTTCCTGATCTGCATGTGGCCACCTCTAATGCTGAAGCCTTGGAGAGCATCATCTAGAATATTCATTATGTGGGTGTATTCTTTTTTCTCGTAGTCTCTGGAAGGGTCAACATACATGGCATGGGAGACTTGCGGGTAAAGAACGATAAGGACGGCGCGCTCGTTGCTGCCGGGAAAAGACACCTCAAATTATTCACCATAGAGAGAGAAGGAATGATTGAAATGTATGAAAGTGTTGTCCGGAACTGACTTACTTTGGATGATAAGGCACGAGGACAATTTCCCGGTCCTTATTCTGTACCATGAAGTTTTGGAGGTACTCCCTAGCAGTTTCACGCTCAAAGTCGCCGAGACTCAAGAAAGACTCGTGCATGTAGTACGGATCCGCCACACAGATTTGCGAGACTTCTTCACTCTTCATGACGGAGCTCATATGTAGCGCAAAAAGGCGGACGATTGTAAAATCGAGCCGCCTTGTCAGAAACATCTCAAAGATATGGTCAAACCGCAGGAAGAACACCTGTGCGGGCCGTGTCTTGATGTAGCACTTCCCCTCAGGCACACGAGCCGCATATGTCGGATATCCTGGATCTTTTGAGGCTAGTAGGCTTTTCTCAGTCGACAACACATGGTCGTTCAGTCTCCTGAGATCCTCTGATAGTGCCTCCAGCGGTTTCGGCGGTAGCATCGGCTCGCCCATGATATGGAACATGGCCGCACCTTTCACGGGTACACGCTCTTCAGAATGCATCGTCTGGCTGCTATGTGCTCTAGCTTATTTGGAGGCAGCTATCTTCCCCGATATCTTCCTCTCCTTTTTCTTGGGCACACCTTCCAGATCCTTCCTTAACCCCTGCCCCAGTGTTCCCGGCTAAATCATCAGACGACCTCGCTCGCGGGCTAGTTGAGCCTGTGTTGAGGCGGCATCTTCAGGCGTGTCCTTTGAGGATTTCATGAAGAGAGACTTTTTGCAATCCCTGCTACGACCTTCCTGCCCGGACATATCATCCATATCCTCATTAGCAAACTGATAGCACGATTCGTCATATGGTTGACTCATCATATCTATGTCACAGTCATACGCGTTTGTATTGAGGAAATCCATAGGGTCGACCTCCGTCTCATCATCCATTCTCTGTTCTACAGGACAAATTACATCAGCAAGTACTATTGCCACCCCTTCATCATGTCGTCCGCCGCACTCACCCGGCACTACAGGAGCTGGTAATTGCATATGCGGGGTGGTGGTCTCCGCACATGCTTGTTGATGTGTGGTTATTGGTGTGCTCTCGGCCGGCTCCAGACGAATAAGATTCTTCGGCCATAGCAGCACCCAACACTTGCAGCTTCCAATCTGCGGCGGGGTCTCGTCGTCCGCTCCCACATGCTGTACTGGAGGAGGCAAATCCTCGTGCCCCGATTTCACACTGGACAAGCTAACCCTGAAGTGCCCAGCGGGGATCGGCTGGTTGTGGAACGTGGGTTGCAAGGGGTCCATTATCATCCCCTTTCCCACGTCCACCTTCTGGCCTTTGATCAAGTAGAGTATGGTGCACGGGGTTTCTTTCGCCTGCAAACACATATGTCTGTGGCGTAAAACATCCGAAAGGCAACAAAAATTGAATATTATATATATGTTGGTGCGACATGTAATTACCGTGATGGCGTCGAGCTCAGCCAAAGACGAAGGCCCACCTAGCGCGCCAGAGACTGAGGACGGGCTGCTATGAGCGGGAGCGGCTGCGAGAGGAGGCCCGGTAGCATGAGAAAGTGATGGTGCGATGGTGTTGTTGTTCATGGAGTTGCTCCCGATGAAACTGGGCAACGGGAAATCATGTACCGTCTTTTCTGGATTTTCCTTCGTCCAGTTGATGATAACTGGAACCAAGTTAGTAGCGAAATCATTTCTGCGAAAGCCATACTGCATTGACTGCTCGCTGTAGCAACTCATATTTGTCCTCGCTACTTTTTTTCGTCCTCGGCTGCTTTTTTCTCAACTGCAAGCTTCACCTTCGCGTCGATGTCCGCCTGACTAAACTTCTTTTTCTGCTTCTTGGCCTCTGGGCCCTCGTTGTAAAACACCTTCCACGTGGCGCCGTCTCCAGCGCCGTGCACATGACCATATTGCAGCCGCTGGCCCAAAGGGAGTCCCTTATGTTCGTTCAAGCCCGGTTGAGAGGGGTGTCCCACTTGGGCCTCATCGGAGAAGTAGGGCTTTCGGCTGCAAGCTGGTGTTGCTTCTCCAGTAGTCTAACCAATTTCCTCGTGATCTGGTCCGTGTAAAAAAACCTTTTTCTCCTTGTCCCACTTGTAGCGGGCCCTGATGAAGTCATGCTCCAAGGGGTTGGTGAACTTCGCGAAGGGGTCCGGGAGACCCGCGGCTTCACGTTCCGCGTCCTCCTTACCCCATATGGGCCTTTTACTGAGGTAGCCACGGCTTCCGAGGCGATGCTTCCCCGTGTTCCTTTGCTGAAGGCTCTTGAATTTCGCAGCCTTAGCCTTGGCTGCCTCGGTAGCGCAAGTGTCCTTGAACTTTTTGAACTCCTCTTCCGTAAGTGTCGGATTTTCCTCCAGAATCTTGGACAGGGGTTCCTCAGCCTCAATAGCTCGTTTCACCCTCCCTTTCCAGGAGGCCAAATCATTGTTGAACATGCCCATGGCGTGATTGTTAATCTTTTTCATCTTCGGATCATCCCACGGTTGTCCTATGTTATCATCCGGGTCGGGGAACTTGAATCTCTTGTGCAACTTTGTTAGGAGCAACTGCGTCAAATGTTCTTTACTCCTTAAGTCATCGTCGTTAATGCTCGCGCATTCCCGTAGGATGCATCCTACTTGGTTCCCATAGCACTTGCCAGGTTCTTCCGGCTCTAACGGCTCTAACTTGCCAGGTGCCATCTTTGTGATCACAAGTCATCCAATCCCTAGTTTGTTAGGTTTTCGTATCCTCTGCTTCTTATGCTTCCTCTTTTTAGTAGCGGCATCGTCGCCGGTACCTTCCCCGCCGTTATCTTCCCTGCCGGTACCTTCCCACCGGTCTCGGCGCCGCCATCGGTGTCGATGTCGGCGTCAGTACCATCATCGAGGCGGACCTACAAACCTTGCTTAGCAGTGAAATAGTCGAGGTACTCTTGTTCACCCTTATAATCCATCTCGTCTGCATCTTGGTCAGAAGGCCCAGTTTCTTCGTTGTTCGACATGTTTCCTATGATTAAGTGTCCTCATTTATTTCTAAAAGTATGAATAAATGAGAAATGACATAAAAAAGAAATCTATGTGCCAGCACTCGATATGCCAACTATGTAGCACAAATCATGCCTTTATTCACGGGAAATTTCGTCATGACCTTTGCTAAAAAATGGACATATCGAGCGCCTGAAATTCACCGGAACGGAAATGAATCAACATTCCGGCATAACATATAGGCCACTCGGCTCATTTACCAAAATTGAACCAAAACATCACATGTCCATATGACATGTTCAAATTCCAAACATGACATGTCCAAAACATGACATATCCACATATCACATGTCCAGTTCAAATTTGCATATAAATTCAGCTAATTTTGAAACCTAGCTAAATTCATAACTAAATAGATAACCTAATTAATCGAAGAACCCTAGCTAGAAGAGAGAGAGAGGGGGAGGGTTACAGAGGGTGCAGCAGCGAGGAGGAGGCAGGGCCAAGGTTGGGAGGGGAGGAAGCAGAGGAGGGAGGCGCCGGCGCGCCGGGTCGAGGCGAGCGCTGGTCGGGGAGGCGGTGCGACGGGGGAAGAGAGAGTGGGGATTTGGGGGGAAAAGAGGCGGGATGAAGCAGGGAGAGTGAGAATTTTGGGTTAAGTGGACGTAGCAGTAGCGCATTTAGACAAAACGGGCTGCTACTACCTTCAGTAGCTATAGCGCATTTTTACAAAATGCCCTGCTAGTATCTTCAGTAGCTGTAGCGATTTTGACAAAATGCGCTGCTACTAGCTGACGTAGCTATAGCAGTTTAGACCAAACGCGCTGCTAGTACCTTCGCTACTGCCAGTTTTCCTTTTTCTTTTCCTTTATTTTCTCCCACTTTTATTTCCCGAGAGCAGTGAACGAAGGGAAGGCGATATATATTGCATCATTTGACGGTTAAATATGTATACAAAATAGGAACATATATATTACATCATTGGACCCATGCATAATAATGGCTAAGTGTGTATACAAAATAGGAATATATATATATATATATATATATATATATATATATATATATATATATATATATATATATATATATTACACATCATTTGACCGATGACATACGGTTCCTCAGCGCTGACGTTTTCGTTTTTGAGTCAGCTTCTTTCCCTTCTTGTTCGTCGAAGAATAATTGAGCCCCTCATTGTGACTTTGCCTTTTCCATGGAGTACGATTTTTCTTAGGTAATGCAGTATTGATTCTTGTTTTGACGTATATTGCATCATCATCATCATCTTCCCTCATTGGGTTGCCGTACTGATCATAGTCTTCCTCGTTGGTGACTCCATCCGTTCCAATGATGTTCCTTTTGCCTCTCCTCATGACAACATGACTGGGATTGCATGGCTCGGTTATGAAGAAGCATTATGTCACGTGCTTAGCGTGTACCCATGGCTCGTTTTTTGTGATAGCATTCACGGTAGCGCTCTTGGCGTAGGGTATAGTCATGGTAGTGAAAATCCGGTTTTCTCTTTCGGCATTCTTAGCCCATCTGACACGGAACATCGTCGTGTTGTGCAGTCAAGAGTAGTCAAGCTCCTAGATCTCCTCGACCGTTCCATAAAATCGTTCAGTTGCACCGTTGTCGCTGTCGGTCATGCATTCCATTGTCACCCCTGAGTTTTGATCATCACTATCCATATCTTTGGCCTCCGTGTAGAACGTGTATCCGTTGATATCATATGCCTGATAGGTTACGAGGTTGGGCGAGGGGCCATGTGCTAAGGCGTATATGAGCAATCCGTCCTTAGAGCCCTCCTCCGGGGGATTAGCAATAATATGCTCTTTGAACCAATGCAGGAAAGTGGAGTTGTGCTCTCTAGTAACTTCGGCTTCCATATTGCATACCCCCCGGTCATGATACTTCTTTGCGATAATTTCTTTATGCAGTGCCACGAAAGGATCTACCTCGTCTAGATGTTGTAGCACTACCAAGTTTGCTCTGTCAAAGTCGCTGCGTCGATCTGAGTATGCCACGTGCAGTTCCCTGCGACCGTTGCAGTGACCTTCTCCTTCGAGCCTCCCATCGTGCTTGTTAATGGGCAAACCAACACTAACACCAGGCGGCTGGTCTGCGCCATATAGAAAATTCTCACAGAAAGAGATGCACTCTTGTGTCAAATAGCCCTGGACGATGCTTCCATCCGGACGGGACATGTTACGAACGAATACTTTGATGATCCCATTCATCCTCTCAAACGACATCATGTTATGCAGGAATGACAGCCCCAGTTCTATTAAGTCATCCACAATATGGACACACAGATGCACCATCACGTCAAAGAACGCGGGCGAGAAGTACATCTCAAGCTCATTCAGTATCACAACAATCTCTTCCTGTAGCCTTCGGAGCTGCTTTACACTGATCGACTTTCGAGAGATGACGTCGAAAAAGTTGCAGAGACCAATAAGCGTGTCACGGACGTGCTTGTCCATTATCCCTCTAAGGTCAACAGGTAGTATCTGCGTCATCATCACATGACAGTCATGGGACTTCATCCCGCTGAACCTTTTCTTGTCCGTGTCTAGATATCTGCTTATCTTGCCACAGTAATTGGAACTAACTTTGACTCCGGTAAGGCACTTAAAGAATTGATGGATCTCAGCCTGACTTAAGGTGAAGCGAGAAGGGGGGCAATAATCCTCTTCCTTTATTTTCTTGCCCTTCTTCTCCTGTGCCTCTGTCTCCGTCTCTGTCTCCTCTGACATTTTACGGGGCGGCATGTGCAGATCTTCCCTGATTTTCAAATCTTGCAAGTCTTTTCTTGCCTTCGGCCCATCCTTGGTCTTATCCAGCATGTTCATTAGTGTTGCGAGCAAGCTCTCAAGGACATTCTTACAGATATGCAGTTGATCAAGGCAATGAGGTGTATCGAGTTTGTGCCAGTACTCCAAGTCCTAGAACACAGACCTCGTCTTCCATACCTTCAGTAGCGGCTCCGGCGCCTTTCTCATCGTCTTTCCCGGCGCGGGGCACTCCTTCCAGTTTTTCAACAGCTCATCGATTTCGGCACCGCTCCGCTTACGTGGAGGTCCTCGATGCTTAGCGTGACCATTGAATAGATCTCCACGGTTTCTCCACGGGTCGTCCTGTTCGAGCCATCTTCGATGCCCCATGTACACGATTTTCCCAGACCCGCCATCTTTCCTTGACGCTAGCTGCTGAGACGTCGTATCATCCATGCACCGCGTGCATCCGCAATATCCATGGAACACCTGGCCAGCCACATATCCGTAACCGAGATAGTCCTGCACTGTCGTGATCAGCGCTGCTCTCTGTTGAAATACTACGCTTTGTCAAGTCCCCATGTCTTGGCCGGTGTTCTCCATAACGTGTCTAACTCCTCTTGAAGTAGCCCCAGATACAAATTAATATTATTTCCTGGTTGTTTCGGCCCTTGAATAAGCATGCTCATGTGAATGTACTTCGATTTCATGCACAACCAGGGGGAGGTTGTACATCCATACAAACACGGGCCATGTGCTATGGTTGGTGTTCTGGTTGCCAAACGGATTCATGACATCGGTACACGCGCTGAGCACGATGTTCCTTGCATCACATTCAAAATACCGATAGAAGGTGTTCAACGCTCTCCACTGGCTTCCATCCTTCACGTGTCTCAGCTTCGGATCATCTCCATCGTCGGGCTTCTTCCACGCCGCGTGCCAGCGCATTAGCTTTGCTTCCTTGAGATCTACAAAATACCTATGGAGACGGGGAGTGATCGGTAAGTACCATACAACTTTCTGGGGACATTTCTTCCCGGCCTTCTTGTATCGAGAAGCATTACACACCGGACAGCTTGTTTTTTCCGTGTGCTCCTTCCGATAAATTATGCAATCGTTGATGCATGCATGGTATCTAACGTGTGGCAGATCAAGAGGGCACACGATCTTCTTGGCCTCATCAACACTAGTAGGACATAGATTACCCGCGGGAAGAACATCCTTTAGGTAGTTGAGATGCTCATCGAGGCTAGTGTCATTCCATTTGTTTTTACCCTTCGTCTTCAGGAGTTGGAGCGTGAAACTCAAGAGGGTCACCGCAGGATTGCAACCATCATACAATGGAGTGTTTGAGTCTACCACCAGTTGCTCCAGCTTAGCCTCCTCTCTAGAAGAAGCTCTCTCAAGATTGTCTCCTTGCGGCAATGCTTGAACATGAGGGTCCCTTGCGATTGAACTTAGTACCGATTTAACTCTGCTGCGTGGAGTCCATGTCGTTCTCTCCGCCGCCATGTCCGGCCCCTTCTCCTCTGCCATGGCCGGCCCCTTCTCCTCCGCCATGTCCGGCCCCTTCTCCGCCGCCATGTCCGGCCTCTTCCCCGCCGCCATTATCAATCATCTCTTCGTCTTGCCCCGTGTCATCATTGCCTGCCTCGTCGGCATCCTCAACATCGTCATCCTCATCTTCAATTATCCACCGAGTATAGCCATCCATGAAACCAGTCATGAGCAGGTGCGCTTCGACCCGACCATCGTCATGGGGGTCGAGCCAAACTATTCCTTTGCATTTTCGACACGGACATAAAACCTCTGTCGGGTTATTTTCCTTCATGTGCTGCACCGCCGACCGCAATCACCTGTCCACCATCGTCAACTCTGCACGGTAATAATAAACAAATTGATTATAAAAATGCATGCATGCATCAAAGTCATACAAAAATTCGGCATGACCTTCCTTAAAATAGGACATATATAGATCTAGAGTTTGCCCGGAATTCGCCGAAACGGAAATAAATCAACATTTCGGCAAAACATAGGCAACTCAAATGCACAATTTGGCGTCAACTCATGCCACACACACAATTTCCATAAACATATCACACACACATAAACATATTTCCATTTTGCAAAAGCATGAAATTTTAATCACCTCTATCTCGAGATCGAGCACACGGTGGAGATGATGTTGTAGGGAGATCAAAAGTGCACAAAGCTCTTCTTGACAAAGATAGATCTAGTTAGGGGGCAAATAGGTCACTTAACTAAATGCTACATCTACCTAGCTACCTAATTTGGGAAGAGACAACTTCAACTACTGGAGGGGGAAGGAAAAAGGAAAGGAGATGCATTAATGGAGGTGGTGTAGTTAGGTAGGAGTAATGAAGAGAGAGAAATGTAGATAGAAGAGGGAGAGTAATGGGGGAGAAGTATTGAGGAAGAAGAAGAGTGAGAGTGGGAGCATGTGGGAGGTAGGGGAATGGGAAGAGAGGAGGGGGAGGGGGAGGGACGGGTGGGGAAAAGGTGGTGGGTTGGTGCGGATTAGCAGTAGCGCGGGAACTAAAACGCGTTGCTGCTAAGGATGTTGCAGCAGCGTGATTTCGGCAACGGCGCTACTGCTAACCGGGACAAAAAAGTGCGCCAATTTTGAAATTTAGTAGCAGCGACTTCAGAAAAAGCGCGCTACTACTACATCCATAGCAGTAGCGCGGCTCGCAGCACCGCGCTACTTCTAAGTGGAGTTTGGTGGACACTGCCAGTCGACATTTGTAGCAGCGCGATTTACACCGAGTGCGCTACTGCTAAAAACTTATCAGTAGCGAGTTTCCCGCACCCGCGCTACTACTAATTAGCAGCAGCGCTCCTTTTTGAGCCGCGCTGCTGCTAAGATTCTGTGTATAGGGTTTTCCCTAGTAGTGGAAAATGAGAGGAAGAACAAGAAGGAGAACACCAAGAACTCCAAGATCTAGATCCAAGGGGTTCCCCTCA
This sequence comes from Aegilops longissima, assembly GCA_021605205.1. NCBI lineage: Eukaryota > Viridiplantae > Streptophyta > Magnoliopsida > Poales > Poaceae > Aegilops > Aegilops longissima. The sequence continues at coordinate 479,806,701 of CM038681.1, read as the reverse complement.
CATAGAGGACAAAGTGATTGGTGAAAATGTGGATCTATATCTCCTCTCTCTTTTCTCCCAAAAACTAGCAACAATCCATGGAGGGATTGAGAGATAGCAAGCTCGAAGCAGGTCAACAATGGGGGAAGAACACGAGCTCTAGAGATGGGGTCCAATGGGGAAGAAGATCCCCTTTTATAGGTCCCCATGAATCTACATGTTATGTGCACAAAACAATAGGACCGGTACAACTGGTGAAAGTACCGGTACAATCGGTCAAAGCAGAGACAAAAACCTACCTGTAGGAAAAGCACTAAGCGATACAACCGCCCGTGGCACCAGTAGTACCGGTTCAACACGAACTAATCGGTAAAACCGGCCAACAACCGCCCAAGAACCGCTCCAAAACAGAAACTAGTCCGGTGGTAGAGCGGTACATGGAAGGTACAACCATCGAACCAACTTTGGAGCAGTACAACAGCTCCAAACACCGGTAACTCGTACAATCGGTGTAAGAAGCGGTACAACCGGTCTATGAAAAACAGGTAAGAAGAAAACAACCATAACTTTCGCATACGAGCTCTGAAATGAGCAAACTCAAGCTTGTTGGATAGATAGCGACAAGAGCTATGCAAAAGTGATTGCTAAAATAGGAACAAACAATGGAGAATAAATGCCAATGATATAGAGATGCGAAACCTCTATGAACGAAGAACTAGCAAAAATTCCAATGTCAAAAACATCATAGAAGATGCACATGAACTCCGTTTTCGATGAACTTGAGTTTGTCATGAAGATGAACATAAGCTCTAAATCTCACAAGGAGAAGAACCAAACAAGAACCAAGAAAGATGATGCAAGGATGCAATGGTTTGAGCTCTCGATGAATGATATGATGAAGCTACTCACTAGAGAGCCCCCCGCCCCCTTGATAGTACGGCAATCGATCCTACAACCCGGTCTCCCAACTACCACCATGAGACCGGTAAAGTAGAAAATCTGTCAACGGAGAACCTTTGCCTTGCACATAGTCCACTTCAGCTAGATGATTACGATCTTGACTTCCTCAAGTTGGGCCACCTTTCTTGATTGCGTTGGCTCGATGAAGACTAGTTGATTGCTCCCCCATACTCCAATATGGGTGAGCCACTCTTCGGCACATCTTCACAAGTCCATTGACACCACAATGGACGGAAAGCTTCAAGGATGATCTCTTCGTGATGCTCCACTTGAACTTACACCCCACAATCTTGATGACGATCACCACTTGATGTCATCCTCCATGGGTTGTATGAGATCTTCGTCCTGATGCAAACCCATGGAAACATACCTAACCCCACATAGAACTTATATGTAGACCATGGGTTAGTGCCCAAAGCATAATGGGCAATGCTTACCATACCATGGGATCACTTGATCCCTCTCTGTACAACTTTTGCCCTTTGTGTTTTGATCAACTTGAATCACTCTTTGTACTTAGTCTTGATCAACCTTGAATCTTTCCAACTCTCTTCATGATGATGATGTCTTGAAGGTAAACTTGAATGTTCAGACAATCTTCTTCTTCAAGACATGCTTGCAATAAGCTCAACTCTCACATGACCAATCTTTCCATCTCTCTTCATTAGGATGATATCTTGAAGGTAAACTTGAATGTTCACACCATCTTCTTCTTCAAGACATGCTTACTATAAAGTCAACTCTCACATGACCAATCTTTGGATAATTCCTTGAAGAGCACTTTGGCCATCTCATAAACTCCTTAAAACCAACACATGGACTTCAAGAAAACCCTATGGACAAATCCTTCAAATATAACTCAAGGCAACCATTTGTCCATAGAGATTGTCATCAATTACCAAAACAAAACATGGGGGAACCGCATGTTATTTCACATAGGTCCGTGGTAAACTACTCACGCATCATCGGAGGGCAGCAAGGATGATGAAGAGCACCCTCTATGATTTAATCCCCCTCCGATAGAGTGCCGGAAGAGGCCTCTAGATGGGATCTCGTGGTTCTGGAACTTGCGAAGGAAGAAAAAGTGTTTCGTGGACTCATGTGTTGGTTTCACGATTTTAGAGAATTTATAGAGGCACAACTAGGTCAAACGGAGCCTTGTGGGCTCCACCACCCATCAGAGCGTGCCTGCCCCTCCCCAGGGTGTGCCCTAGTGGGTTGTGGACCCATGCTCCCTCGTATGGTCTTCTCCCAAAGTTTCTAGTGTAGGCATTTGGACTTCATTTGGTACTGATATTCTACGAAATCAAAAACAAGAAAAAATAGCAATTGGCACTAGAAATAAGTTAACAGGTTAGTCCCAAAGAATGATATAAAATTGCTTGTAAGTGTATATCAAACATCCAATATTGATAATATAATAGCATGGAACAATAAAAAATTGTAGATACGTTGGAGATGTATCAATAAGGAGTGGCAACAGCCTAAGCTTGGGGATGCCCGAGGCACTCCAAGGTAATATTCAAGGACCACCAAGAAACTAATCTTGGGGATGCCCCGGAAGGCATCCCCTCTTTATTCTACCGACCATCGGTAATTTCACTTGGAGCTATATTTTTATTCATCACACGAAATGAGTTTTGCTTGGAGCTTCGTGTATTATATGAGTCTTTGCTTTGTTTCATGTTTAGTTTGTCACTATTATCTTTGCTGGACACACCTTTTTGAGAGGGACACACATATGTGAATTTGTTAGAATACTCTATGTGCTTCATTTATTTCTTTTGAGCTAGGTAGTTGCTCTAGTGCTTCACTTATATCTTTTAGAGAACGCTGGTAGTTATATTTTAAAGAAATTGTTGCATTCTCATGCGTCACTTATATGTTTTTGAGATCGATTATAGTAATGGCAATTAGTACAAGTTATGAATTTGGTCCTGATATGATAGGTGTTCAAGAGGGATATATAAAAACTTCCATGTAGATTGCTGAATATGATAGGATTGATTCCTTGCAATTGTTTTGCCGTATAAAGGTGGTAATATCTGGGTTGTGCTAGTGAGTAATTGTGGTTTAATAAGAATATTGATGTTAAGGTTTGTGATTCCCGAAGAATGCACGTATAGTCTCCCGTTATGCTAAGAAGTTGGACATGATTTATTATTGATTGTCTTCTTTATGAATGGTGGTCGAGGATGAACGATGGTCTTTTCCTACCAATCTACCCCCCCTAGGGGAATGCGTAGTAGTACTTTGCTTCGAGGGCTAATAAACTTTTGCAAGAAGTATGTGATTTCTTTATGACTAATGTGATTCCATGGATTATACGCACTCTCACCTTTGCGCAATTTGCTAGCCTCTTCGGTGTCATGCACTGCCCTTTCTCACTTTGAGACGTGGTGCAAACTTCGCCGGTGCATCCAAACCCCATGATATGATAAGCTCTATCACACATAAGCCTCCTTATATCTTCCTCAAAACAGCCACCATACCTACCTATTATGGCATTTCCATAGTCATTCCGAGATATATTGGAAGGGAAATAAGCTTTGTACGAACTTGTGGTAATACAATAATAAAAGCGTCGACATGCTAAATAAAGGCTATTACCACAAGGGGAAATATTTAAGTTGTGTTTATTTCATTAAATACTTGGACATCCAACTCAAAAGTTTGTGACAAACTCTGCTTGCCTCTGCGAAGGGCCTAACTTTTAGTTTTCTGTCAACTTTAATTTTATGTTCAGTCAACTTTTTCCTATTCCAACCTCGGTATTCTCCACTTGACAAACATTGCATGTTGGGGAGAGATCCACGCACATATATCCAGTTGAATATATATGATCATGAGTTATTGTTGTTGACAATTATCCCTGAGATAAGTAAGTTGGGCAGTGAAACATTAAACCCCCACCTTCCTTTTTGTTTGACGAAAACAATTTGTTCTAAAACTATGCCCCTGAGTGCCAGCAATCATTAGAAGACTATAGGATAGTTGAGTATGTTAAAATTGCTAAATCAAAAGCTCTTACATAGACTCTTCTGGCAAATAAGATGAATTGTAATTGTTTGATGACTGAGAATATAGTTTGTTGACTTCCAAGATAGTTTATCGTCTACACCTTAACATGTGAATGGATTAATACATGATCATGAGAAGTTTTATGACAAAGAGTTGACATTTATGATATATAATGGTGATTAGTAAATATGATGTTGTCATGTCTGTATTCTTTGTTACCGAGACCTCTCTCCATAAACATGTGGTCATGTTTACTGAGCATGGTATTCGCTTGGGGACAAGCGGAGTCTAAGCTTGGGGGAGCTGATACGTCCATTTTGCATCATTACTTCCCGCTGTAATTTATCCTATTTCAATGATATATTTCACAATACGATGCAATTCTAATGCATTTTCTTTCTTAAAATGTAAGATATACAAAGAGAGGCGGATTATCGGCAGCTAGAATTCTAAACTTGCCACCATGGGCCACATGCGCTGGTGGCGCGCCCTGTCCCTAGGACATGCCACCTATCCATGTGGGGGGCACAAGGCTCCTCTCCAAATGTCCTTTGGCTATAAATTCTATTTTACACTAAAAAATCATAAAAAATCATCGCGACTTTCTGCCACCATTTGCGAGGCAGAACTTGGCTAAGCACTTGTCCTCTATGGCAGCGCGATTATGCCATGGAAACTTCCCTCCTGGGGGTGAAATCGAAGCCTTCATCATCACCAACACTCTTTTCATCACGGGGGTCGACATATTCATCAGCACCATCTCATCTCCAAACCCTAGTTCTTCTCTTATGCTAAATCTTTGTTTCAAACCACATCATAGAAGATGCACATGAACTCCATTTTTGATGAACTTGAGTTTGTCATGAAGATGACCATAAGCTCCAAATCTCACAAGGAGAAGAACCAAACAAGAACCAAGAAAGATGATGCAAGGATGCAATGGTTTGAGCTCTCGATAAATGATATGATGAAGCTACTCACTAGAGAGCCCCCCCCCCCTTGATAGTACGGCAATCGATCCTACAACCCGGTCTCCCAACTACCACCATGAGATCTTTGTCCTGATGCAAACCCATGGAAACATACCGAACCCCACATAGAACTCATATGTAGACCATGGGTTACTACCCAAAGCGTAATGGACAATGCTTACCATACCATGGGATCACTTGATCCCTCTCGGTACAACTTCTGCTTTGTGTGTCTATCAACTTGAATCACTCTTTGTACTTAGTCTTGATCAACCTTGAATCTTCCCAACTCTCTTCATTAGGATGATGTCTTGAAGGTAAACTTGAATGTTCACACAATCTTCTTCTTCAAGATATGCTTGCAATAAGCTCAACTCTCACATGACCAATCTTTCCAAGTCTCTTCATTAGGATGATGTCTTGAAGGTAAACTTGGATGTTCAAACAATATTCTTCTTCAAGATATGCTTACAATAAACTCAACGCTCACATGACCAATATTTGGATAATTCTTTGAAGAGCACTTTGGCCATCTCATAATCTCCTTAAAACCAACACATGGACTTCAAGAAAAGCCTATTGAAAAATCCTTCAAATATAACTCAAGGCAACCATTAGTGCATAGAGATTGTCATCAATTACCAAAACCAAACATGGGGTAAACTACTCACGCATCATCGCAGGGCAGCAACGATTATGAAGAACACCCTCTATGATTGAATCCCCCTCTGATAGAGTGCCGGAAAAGGCCTCTAGATGGGATCTCGTGGTTCTGGAACTTGCGGTGGTAGAAAAAGTGTTTCGTGGACTCATGTGTTGGTTTCATGATTTTAGAGAATTTATAGAGGCGCAACTAGGTCAAACAGAGCCTAGTGGGCCCCACCACCCATCAGAGCATGCCTGCCCCTCCCCAGGGTACTCCCTAGTGGGTTGTGGGCCCACGCTCCCTCGTCTGGTCTTCTACCAAAGTTTCTAGTGTATCTTTTGTCTAGAAAAAATCTCCAAAAAGTTTTGTGGCATTTGCACTTCGTTTGGTACTGATATTCTGCGAAACCAAAAACAAGAAAAAAATAGCAACTAGCACTAGAAATAAGTTAACAGGTTAGTCCCAAAGAATGATATATAGTTGCATGTAAGTGTATATAAAACATCCAAGATTGATAATATAATAGCATGGAACAATCAAAAATTTTCGATACATTGGAGACGTATCAATAGGGAGTGGCAAGAGCCTAAGCTTGGGGATGCCCGAGGCACCCCAACGTAATATTCAACGACCCCTAAGCAACTAAGCTTGGGGATGCCCCGGAAGGCATCCCCTCTTTATTCTACCGACCATCGGTAATTTCACTTGGAGCTATATTTTTATTCATCACAAGTATTTAGTTTTGCTTGGAGCGTCGTGTATTATATGAGTCTTTGCTTTGTTTCATGTTTAGTTTGTCACTATCATCTTTGCTGGACACACCTTTTTGAGAGGGACACACATACGTGAATTTGTTAGAATACTCTATGTGCTTCATTTATATCTTTTGAGCTAGGTAGTTGCTCTAGTGCTTCACTTATATCTTATAGAGCATGGCGGTGGTTATATTTTAAAGAAATATTTGCATTCTCATGCCTCACTTATATATTTTTGTGAATCGACAATAGTAATGGCAATTAGTACAAGTTATGAATTTGGTCCTGATATGATAGGTGTTCAAGAGGGATATAATAAAAACTTTCATGTAGATCGCTGAATATGATAGGATTGATTCCTTGCAATTGTTTTGTCATATAAAGGTGGTAATATCTGGGTTGTGCTAGTGAGTAATTGTGGTTTAATAAGAATATTGATGTTAAGGTTTGTGAATCCCGAAGAATGCACGTATAGTCTCACGTTATGCTAAGAAGTTGGACACGATTTATTATTGATTATCTTCCTTATGAGTGGCGGTCGAGGTTGAATGATGGTATTTTCCTACCAATCTATCCCCCTAGGGGCATGTGTAGTAGTTCTTTGCCTCGAGGGCTAATAAAATTTTGCAAGAAGTATATGAGTTCTTTATGACTAATGTGAGTCCATGGATTATACGCACTCTCACCTTTTCGCAATTTGCTAGCCTCTTTGGTATCGTGCACTGCCCTTTCTCACTTTGAGACGTGGTGCAAACTTCGCCGGTGCATCCAAACCCCATGATATGATAAGCTCTATCACACATAAGCCTCCTTATATCTTCCTCAAAACAGCCACCATACCTACCTATTATGGCATTTCCATAGTCATTCCGAGATATATTGGAACGGAAATAAGCTTTGTACGAACTTGTGGTAATACAGTAATAAAAGCGTCGACATGCTAAATAAAGGCTATTACCACAAGGGGAAATATTTAAGTTGTGTTTATTTTCATTAAATACTTGGACATCCAACCCAAAAGTTTGTGACAAACTCTACTTGCCTCTGCGAAGGGCCTAACTTTTAGTTTTCTGTCAACTTTATTTTTATGTTGAGCCAACTTCTTCCTATTCCAACCTCGGTATTCTCCACTTGAAAAAAATTGTATGTTGGGGGGAGATCCATGCACATATATCCAGTTGAATATATATGATCATGAGTTATTGTTGTTGACAATTATCCCTGAGATAAGTAAGTTGGGCAGTGAAACATTAAACCCCCACCTTCCTTTGTGTTTGATGAAAACAATTTGTTCTAAAACTATGCCCGTGAGTGCCGGCAATCATTAGAAGACTATAGGATAGTTGAATAAGTGAAAATTGCTAAATCAAAAGCTCTTACATAGACTCTTCTGGCAAATAAAATGAATTGTAATTGTTTGATGACTGAGAATATAATTTTTTGACTTCCAAGAGAGTTTATCGTCTACACCTTAACATGTGAATGGATCAATACATGATCATGAGAAGTTTTATGAGAAAGAGTTGATATTTATGATATATAATGGTGAGTACTAAGCTTGGTATTTGATTAGGGACAAGCGGAGTCTAAGCTTGGGGGAGCTGATACATCCATTTTGCATCATTACTTCCCGCTGTAATTTATCCTATTTCAATGATATATTTCACAATACGATGCTATTCTAATGCGTTTTCTTTCTTAAAATGCAAGATATACAAAGAGAGGGGGATTATCGGCAGCTAGAATTCTTGACTTGACACCATGGGCCACATGCCCTGGTGGCGTGCCCTGTCCCTAGGACATGCCACCTATCCATGTGGGGGGCCCAAGGCTCCTCTCCAAATGTCCTTTGGCTATAAATTCCATTTTAAACTAAAAAAATCATAGAAAATCATTGAGACTTTCTGCCACCATTTGCGAGGCGGAACTTGGTTAAGCACTTGTCCTCTGGCAGCGCGATTATGCCATGGAAACTTCCCTCTTGGGGGGTGAAATTGAAGCCTTCATCATCACCAACACTATGTTCATCAGGGGGGTCGACATATTCACCAGCACCATCTCACCTCCAAACCCAAGTTCTTCTTGATGTAGGGCGGAACCCTACGTGGGCGATCTTTCACGTTGGAGCGGATCCTACGGGGAAACACGAGGAACACGCGGAAGAACACGAGGGAAAACACGGGGAAAACGAGAGAGAATGCACTCAACCGACAAGAAATCAATCACACAAGTGCTAGATTATCGAACACATAGAGTGGCACAAGATTCGAGATCAACAAAGGTAAGGATACACGAGTAGCCGTTCTTCTCCGAGAGGAGTTCTTGATGGGTCCACCCTAGAAGGGGGTCTTGAATCCGCTTGGGGATCTTCTCCGTAGAGGTCCTGATCTCCGAGGAGAAGTAGCCAAGTGGATGAGCAAAGGCTCTCACACCAAAATATGAGCTAATCCAAAGCTAACCCTAGAAAGAGGAGGGGATCAAGTATATATAGTCTCGGGCGAAGGGGTACAAGGGACATGGCCTCGAGACATCTGCTTGCAGCAGCAGGGGAGGTCGGACGTCCGGCGTCGGGCGGATGTCCGGCTTCGCGAGGCGCGGATGTCCGGCTCTCAGCCGGATGTCTGGCTAGAGCGGCTGTTTCAGCAGAACCGGAAGGGGTGCGGATTTCGGCTGGGAGCCGGATATCCGGGCCGGACGGGCCGGATGTCCGGCTGGTCTGGGTATCTCGGTGCATTCGGTGATGGGGGGCGGATTTCGGGCGACGGGCCGGATATCCGGGGCGCCAGGAAGAGCCGGATGTCCGGGGCATGGGGCCGGATGTCCGGGCTGGGCAGACTCCTCCGGTTCCTCTCGTCGTGGTTCTTCCTCCTTGTACTTGGCGGCTTGTCCATCTTCACGTGCCTCCTCGGGAGGTTCCCCTTGACACCTAATCATGCATAGCATATCGGACTTAGGTAGTAGCCATGTCTCGAGTGGATCATATGTCATATTGATAAGGAAAGAGGTCACCTCGTTCTCGAGAGCTCTAGCTCTAGCTCGTGTCATGGGTCCTCTTGGCTCTTGATGAGACGGATGTAGGTCCATGGGGATGATCGTGGGATGCTCCGCATCACTTCTCTTGGGCTAAATCTTTGTTTCAAACTACATATTGGTATCTGGGAGTGCTTGTTGTGTTGATTACATCTTGTAGTTGATTCTTGTTGGTTTAATTGGCGGAAGATTGCTATATTCGTATTGTTAATCATATAATTATACCCACTGATCATGATCAATATGATGAGTTGTGAGTAGTTCCATTAGTTATTGAGGACATGGGAGAAGTATTCTTACTAGTAGTCATCTGAAGTTGATTCTCGTTTAATGTTTTGATATTATGTTGTGTTGTTCTTACTCTAGTGGTGTTAACGTCAACTGAATGATACTTCACCATCCTTGCTCCTAGGGGAAGGCATTGTGTAATTACTTTGTAAATGATGGGTTGCGAGAGTGATAGAAACCCAAACCCTAGTTTATAGATTGTTTTCTGAGGGGCTGTTTTGGATCCAACAGTTTAATGCTATGGTTGGATTTATCTTAATTACTTCTCTTGTATTTGTGGATGCTTGCATGGTGGGTATAACATAAGTAGGTATTTGTTAAAGTTAGGATAGTACCTTAACTCTGGTCAACACACACCACACTTATCAAGACAATAAACATTAATTCAATGAATCATGGTGAAAGTTTCTTAGCGATATTCCCGTGTGTCCTCAAGAGTGTTTTACTCACTATAAGAAACACCGCCAACTTGCCTTGGCACAATTAAGGATTGAGCCACTTTTTGCACCTATTTACTTTTGTTACTTGTTACTTGGTTACAAATTATCTTGCTATGAAAACTTTCTTACAACACTTGCAGAGAAAACCTTGCTGAAAACTGTCCATCAATTTCCTTCTGCCCCTCGTTGGGTTCAACACCCTTACTTATCGAAAGGACTACGATTGATAACCTATACTTATGGGTCATCACCTGCCGGGAAGGAGGGCATGATGTGTGGGTGCACACATCATATTTTTTTACTTCAGGTAAGAGGCTTGGAAACCACCACATTAAATTTCCTACTTATTTGTTTTTTTACTTCTAACTACCGTAAAGTAATCATCATCAACTTCTCCACCAACAACCCAATTACTCCCTCTATTTCTAAATATAACACCTTTTAGAGATTTCAATATGGGCCACATACGGATGTATATAGACGTATTTTAGAGTGTAGATTCTGTTATTTTGCTCTGTATGTAGTCCGCATTGGAATCTCTAAGAAGTCTTATATTTAGGTACGGAGGGAGTAGTATTCAAAGGGCATCCTTCCCAGTATCATTCGTTATAATGAGCACATGATGAGTAGAACAATCATTATCACATACTTTTTCTTTTAATTGGTTCCTACTCCCTCTTTTCCTAAGTATATGACATTTTGGTAGTTCCTACTCCCTATTTTATTTAGGAACAGAGGGAGTAAATTTTTCCAGTTCTCTAACCATCGCTACAAAAAAAGACACATCCGTGACATTTTTGGCCGAACGAAATTTTTTCTGTCATGCTTATGACACTTCTAAGACGATAATTGTGATAAAACCCGGTATCATCATAGATGTGGTGGGCTCCTACTTCTATGACAAAAAATCATGACAGAAAATGGGCTTTTCGTCCTAGGCGGGCCAGAGACGCAGCTGCATGACATTCTTTGGGTCGTCCATCACGAAAAAACCATGGTAGAAGTGAGGGCGAGGAAAATATCGGGGAGTTCCCAGTTACGGTGGGTGGTCGGGGCTGAGTGATGCACGGAGGTTTGCGTGTTTCTCTCGTACATGTACGCCCGTGTGTGCGAGGCGTTGTGCTCTAACTGAACCCGAGCGAGGTGTTGGACTCTAACTGAACCCGAGCGATTGCACTAGCTATGTTACTGAACCCGAGCGATCGATCCCTTGCTGTTAACTGAACCCAAGTGATTCCTTCGCTACTGCTGCTAACTGAAGCCGATCGATGCTGCCTCTTGATGAACAATGAGTGATGTTGGGGGGGTTGGATGAACAGTTCCCGGTGGGGGTTGATGAACAGGACCCCGTGGTAGTAGAGGCCGTTGCCGCTGGATGAACAGGACCCCGATCGATCGAGTCGGTTGGGGGTGGATGAACAGGAACCCGTGGAGGGCTGGATGAACAGGACGACCCCGTGGAGGGCTGGATGAACAGTAGCCGGTGGAGGCTGGATGAACATTAGCCCGTGGAGGGCTGGTTGAATAGGACCCCGTGGAGAGGGCTGGTTGAACAGTAGCCGGTGGAGGAGCGGTGGAGGCTGGATGAACAGTCACAGGTGGAGGCTGGAGGAGCTCGATGGTGGATGAACAGTAGCCCGTGGAGGCTGGAGGAGGTCGACGGTGGAGATGAAAAGTATCCCGTGAAGTCCCGTTTTGTGGTACGCCACACCCCTCCCGATGAACGGGACCCCTGTTTCGATCGGAGCGCTCCAACACAAGTCTGCTTCCTCCATTTTGCGGTACGCCACACCTCTCCCGATCAACAGGACCCCGTTTCGACCATAGGAGGTCCAAGAGAAGTCTGTTTCCTCCGTTTTGCGGTACGCCAGACCCCTCCCGATGAACATGATCCCGTTTCAATCGTGGCCGGTCGAACACAAGGTCGTTTCCTCCATTCCGGTACGCCAAGCCTCGTTTTGATCGGCTGTTCCGTCCAAGCCGGTTGGCTCCTGATGAACACGACGATGCAGTTTCTCCGTTCCGACCCAACCATGTACACGAGCCCTGGCCATACGTATGCATGAGTAGGCGTTCGAGACACCGCACGTATGTACGTACGTGGCTGTATTTACTTTCTTGCAACCTGCTGTAAGTACATGTACATGCTACGTGCGTGCTTCAACTATGACATGTGCGCGCCTCTACTACGACACGTGCCCTTCCTTACATGGCCACGGTTCATCGCTGCAGCCTGCAAACAGACCTATCGACCAGTATGTACGTACACGTTCACGACCAGAATGACAACACTACGTACACTTCAACCAGGTGGGTCCCGACTGTCAGGCACTTCCTTGCGTGCGAAGATGTAGCTGGTGGGTCCCGGCAGTCAGGGGGAAACATTTTTTTCGTGAAATAAGGTGGCCCGTCCAGTGGGTCCCTGCTATGAGGTGGAGGAATCATTATTTTTCACGTAATAAGGAGGCACTTCCTTGCTGCGGTCGTGGACCCAGCTGTCAGCCTCTCCACGTATAGTACTCTTCCGATGGAAGTCGTTCCGTGACCATATTGACCACGCTACGTCGAGAGCACCAGGGTGGTGGATGATAGTGAGGCCTAGGAAGGGGACGACGCGGAGCCGGCGAAGACACGACAGTGGAAGCCACGCGGAGAGGAGTACGAGGGTTCACTAGTTCGGCTGCGGTGTGAGGCTGTCGTCGCCACAGAATAACAGGGGTGTGGGTGAGTAGAGGGATGGCCTGTCCAATGGTGGGTGTAGTAGGGGACGGTGAGGCATCCGCGGCATCACAACCGTCCACGGGAGGCAGGAGTAGGCGGCACGACCAGCGCAAGTTTGGGCAGCTGGAGCAAGAAGACCAGAGGTTATAGAAGCCCTACAGGCGTTGGATGGACATTGTGCGGTCAGTGGAGATAGAATCGTTCATATTGACTAAGTTGACAAAGCCCTCCATCTGCATTAACTTAGTAGGCCCACAAGTCAGCCTCCCACTATGGTGGGTCCCAGCTAGCAGGGGGAGTATTCATTTTTTTGTGAATAATAAGGAGGCACTTCCTTGCGTGCGAAGATATAGCTGGTGGGTTCGAGTTGTCAACGAGGGGAACATTTTTTGGCGAAATACAAAGGCCCTTCCAATGGCCCGAGGAAATAAGTGGAGGAATCATTATTTTGCGCGTAATAAGGAGGCACTTCCTTGCGTGCGGCCATGGACCCAGTTGTCAACGTCTCCACTTACAATCCTCTTCTGATGGCCGTCGTTCGTTGAACGCGTTGACCCCGTACCGCTCGAGAGCACCAAGGTGGTGGACGACGACGCGACCTAGGAAGGGAACGACCTGGAGTCGGGGAATACGCAGCAGTGGATGCCCACGCGGAGGGGAGTATGAGGGTTGACTGCTTCGGCTGCGGTTTGAGGCTGCCGTGTCGGGAGAATAACAGGGGTGTGGGTTAGTAGAGGGAAGGCCTGGCCAATAATAGTATGTTCGGGCGCTGAGGCCTGCGCGGCAGCACAGCCGGCCACGAGAGGCTGGAGCAGGCGGTACGGTGGGTGCAGGTTTGGGCGGCTCGAGCAAAAAGACCGGAGGTTGAAGACGCAACTTGGCCATTGGATTAACATCGAACGATAAGTGCAGCTAGAATCCTTCATTGACTAAGTTGACAAAAATCTGCGTACGCGTTAACTTAGTAGGCCCACAAGTCAGCCTACAAATCTGGTGGGTCCTAGCTAGCAAGGGGAATCATATTTTTCGCGTAATAAGGTGGCACTTCCTTTCACGCGAAGATGTTTTCTGGTTTTTTTATATTTCTTTTTTTTTGAGTTAGAATAAAAAGAAAAACAAATAAGATCTTTGGTACAATCTATATTTTCACGAAACAGATCATAATAAAGCTCGTGGGTCCTAGTTGTCAGGGAGAGGAAACTTTTTATTTCCACGTAATAAAGGAAGCACTTCCTTGCGTGAGAAGATGTAGCTGGTGGGTCAAACCTGTCAGGGGGAGAAAATAATAGCCTGGGCTAGACGGACCACAGCCCACCTAGATGATACCCTTCTCCTCTGACAACAACAAAAACATCGCTCAGGAAAAACTCCGCTTACACCTAAAAAAACAAATACTGCTTGAGCTGCTGGGTCCCAACTGTCGGCTGCTCCTTGTGCAATTCTCCCATTTATTGACTATATAGGTTGACGATGATGTGGGACCGTGATGTCAGGAAACCAGGAGGAAGCAAAAAAAATTATAGTTGTATATATATATAATAAGGAGGAACTTGCATACGTACGGCTATGGCCATACTGTCATCCAGTAAAAATAAAGTCATCTCCTGAATCCTCATGTTCGTTGACCATGTTGACAATGCTCGGCGCCACGACAAGCGCAACAACTCGAAGGACGATGGAGAGGGCCTCGCGGGCCCTATGGATGGTCTGGTACAGCGCCCCCTACTCATTCAGGAAGCCAGGATCATCGGACACCTATGATCACCTTCGAGTGACTGAGACGGCATGAAATGGTTAGGCCGCGCTTGGGATGTCTGGATTGTTTCAGACTTGTATTAAGATACAAGTGTAATTTACTCGTCATCGGAAACAATGCGTAAAATACAGGCGTAATGAAACAGAGGGTCTCAGGTCTGTAATGAAAACCGGGGAGTTACGCGTGTAATTTGAGACCAGTGTATATTTTACTAGTCGAAAACGACCAACCAACCGCTTCGCCCAAGACCATCTGCTTTTATTTACAAGCATCAGTTTACAAGCGGTTTTGGTTGGAAAACAACGATCCAATCACGGCCTAAGATGATGAGTTGGTCGGAAGATCATATGGTTTCACCTCTAAACTACTCGAGTTGTCGTATAGGCTATGAATTAAACATAAGACAATGAACTTCTTAAGCACAAAAACAACGGAAGAGGATGATCTTCTTAACATGCAAATCACAGGCATTACATCAACATGCAAAACAATATGAAGCATTATTCTTAGAAGGCACGGTGAACAACTCGTGATGCCGCATGCCACAACATTCCAAGCTCAACTTTGCAATCAAACTCACAAGGCCTGACATTACATAGACAACATTCAGAACAAACTCTTAAAATACCTTACATAAGTCAACATTCATGTGACTATGCATCTCAGCAGAGAAAAAATTTACTTTTGAACTAAAGACAGGAATAGGAAAAAACGATCAACGTTTCTCACAGCAAAGGGCGTCCCACTCAAAAATATCAAATGCATGTCTTCTGGCTAACATCAATGAGCAAAATTTGACAAGGTTTTCCAATTCCAATATACTAAACTAATGTCTTCTTGCTAACATCAATGATTAAACTTTGACAAGCTTTTCCCATTCAAAATATGTAATGCCTATGATTGTGGAATGGGCAGGGTTTGTCATCACTTTGTCATATGATAGTCCGGCGGCTCAAGGTGACGAGGAATGATTAGAGAACCATTTGATGTATTGTGCATGATGAAGTATTATGGAGGACACGAACCATTTGTCTAGTTCCACTAAAATCAAGCTGAGAATCCTCGTGGATTTTATATTTATATGCTGCCAGAAAACAAAGACACATCAGCACACACATGAATATTGGCCCCAGTGTCAACCCACCAATCAGTGGACTAACAAACTGAAAGTACGGTAAAGAGATTACCATACCCAGATGCCCCATCATTGTTGCTTAGAGTGACATCGACAGGTTGGAGTCCTGTCATGGCTTCTTGTACTTGTTTGGGCACTTGTTTGCCCAGTGTTCCTCCGAACCACAAGTAAAGTAGCCAATCTCTCTTTTTGTCTTACTTCTTACCCTTCTTAATGGCCGATGTTGGCAGCTCCAGTCAAGGAGATAGTCTGGTGGCTCAAGGTGACGACGAATGATTAGAGAAGCATTCGATGTATTGTGCATGATGAAGTATTATGGAGGACACGAACCATCTGAACATTTTGTGCAGTTCCACTAAAATCAAGCTCAACAGCCCAGTCTGCATAAATACAGAAAAAGTGTGATGAATATAATAGTGGTACTAGTTGATTAAACATACGCTTACAACTATGATCATCTTCATTATATTTAACAGGAAAAGATAGCAATACAATAGATTGAATTAAACATTTATTCAAAACAATACAACAATATAAGTAGCACAACATAACAAAGGACAATCGTGTGGATGAAGGCCGATACTAACCTCGTTTGTTACAGATGCGTCGACAACTGACTTGGTCATACCTTTCCTTGTGGAGGGAATTTTGCACTCCACGTGTCATTAAGTTGCCCATGCTCTCTGCAGACTAGTCATGTCACCAGCATCTACTAATACTCTGTAAAGCTTCTCGAGCATTCCTTCTATAATGTAGCGCAAAGAGTGACTGCTTCTTTCTGCAATGTGGTAAGACCAACTAGACCCACTAATGCAGCAGTTTACCTTAGACACATTGGCTCCTTTTGTGCAGTTCAACTAAAATCAAAGTTGAAACAAAATCGAGCTTTAATTTTGATATCCCTGTAAGCAACAATAGGTATAAGGGAAACAATTAATGAGAAACAGCGGTTGATGACTTGTACTCCAAAAGAAAAACATCTACTGATCTACCTTATCTTAAGGGAAAACAAAGCAGGAGAGTAGCAATTCTCAAGCAGTGTGATTCATTCATATTAACTGAGACATTATCTTAACAATGCCTTGTTTCAACATGTATAAAGAACGACAAAGCAGAAAAGTACCATTCCTAAAACAGTGCGACTGATTCATATTAACAGAGACATTATCTTAACAATACCTTGGTTAAACATCTAGAAAGAACTACAAAGCAGGATAGTACCATTTGTAAAACACTGTAACTGATATATAATAACAGAGACATTATCTGAACAATACATTTCTTAAACATGTACTCCGGCTGATCCCTAACAAAAATGGTACTCCCACCGATCCCTAACAAGAGTTGCAGTTTTGAAATAATATTCAGTAGTCAATGCTGAGAGTGGCATTGCTTAATTTTACCAGCAGCATTAGATTAACAAAAAGCATAAAAAATTCCAGGGGAAAGTGGGTGCAACAACACCACGTGCTTCCATCTACTTACAAAGGGGGTGATGCAGAGTTTGTTGTAACAAAGAAACAAGCATCATGTGTGGGTTGGAACAATTTTTGCTCACTTAATGGTAAGAGACAGCAGTACAATATCTTCAATTCAACATTTATCCAAAACAGTACGAATAAAAGTAGCACAACATCTCAATGCACAATGCACCATCATGTGGATGAAAGTCGGTACTGACCTTTCTTGACCAAGATTTGAAACAACTTACGAGGAGGATTTGAACGAAATCTCTCAACACATATATGGAAATCCGATCTCCTTTTGTGTAGTTCAACCAAAATTAAGCAAAGTCGGCGGTGTGACATTCAAGTTGAACTGCACAAAACACTCTTAAAACAAAAGTGTTTCGCGTAGCGAAGCAAAATGTCGCAATAGCAAGAAGTTGAATAGATATCCCTATTTTAACAGAGGCAAAAAATGAATCAATTACCGGCCAATAAAGGAGGGTGAAACATGCGGCCACAAAAATGGTACTCCCGCTGATCCCTAACAAGTGTTGCAGTTTTGAACTAAGATTCAGTAGTTAATTTTAAGAGTAGCATTGCTTAATTCTACCAGCGGCATTAGATTAACAAAAAGCATAAACAGTTCCAAGGGAGAGTGGGGCAACAACATCATGTGCTTCCATCTACTTATAAGGGGGCAATGTAGAGTTTTTTTGTAACAAAGAAACAAACATCATGTCTGGGTTGGAACAATTTTTGCTCGCTTAATGGTAAAATACAGCAGTTCAATAGCTTTAATTCAACATTTATCCAAAACAGTACCAATACAAGTAGCACAACATCTCAAAGCACACTGCAGCATCATGTGAATGCAAGTCGGTACTGACCTTTCTTGACCAAGATTTGTAACAACTCGTGAGGAGGACTTGAAACAAATCCCAACACATATATGGAAATCAGATATCCTTTTCTGCAGTTCCACCAAAATTAAGCAAAGTCACCGGTGTGACATTCAAGTTGAACTGCACAAAACACTCTAAACAAAAGTGTTTCACGTAGCGAAGCAAAATGTCGCAATAGCAAAAAGTTGAATAGATATACCTATTTTAACAAAGGCTGAAAGTTCTAGTTATTGACTAGAGGGGGGTGAATAAGCGATTTTTATGAAAGTCTTCAAAACACGGGGGATTTGAAGACAAATAGTAGAAATGAACCTATTGATATGCAGCGGAAGGTAGACTACACTAAACAATCCATAGTCAAGTAGGCAATGAAGTGAAAGCACAAAGACTATCAGTAGCTAGGTAGTATGGATCAGGATGGAAGACTATATGAAGCCAAACAGTAAACAGTCTTCACACAGTGAAGACAATCAGATCATGCAAGCAGGCAATGACTTCACGAGGATAGACTGAAATTAAAGGGAAGTGAAGGACAGAACCAGTAGCTTGGTGAAGACAAGGGTTTGGTAGACCAGTTCCAGTTGCTGTGACAACTGTACATCTAGTTAGGGAGGCTCAGATTATACTCACAAGACCGTGTGTTCACCTTATTCCCCTTGAGCTAAGAACACTTAGTCCACGCCCAATCACTCTGGTAAGTCTTCAAGGTAGACTTCCAAAACTACTTTGTTCACTGGAAATCCACAATCGCTCTTGGATGCTCAGAACACGACGCCTAACCAGCTGGAGGATTCACAGTCCTCAAGTGTAACAAGTCTTCATGTCACGCGGATAGAAAGACTTCAGTGATGCCCAATGTCAGTGTCAAAACCGGCGGATCTCGGGTAGGGGGTCCCGAACTATGCGTCTAGGCAGATGGTAACAGGAGATGAGGGACACGATGTTTTTACCCAGGTTCGGGCCCTCTCGATGGAGGTAAAACCCTACTCCTGCTTGATTAATATTGATGATATGGGTAGTACAAGAGTGGATCTACCACGAGATCAGAGAGGCTAAACCCTAGAAGCTAGCCTATGATATGATTGTTGTTGTGTCCTATGGACTAAACCCTCCGGTTTATATAGACACCGGAGGGGGCTAGGGTTACACAGAGTCGGTTACAAGGAAGGAGATCTACATATCCGTATTGCCAAGCTTGCCTTCCACGCCAAGGAGAGTCCCATCCGGACACGGGACGAAGTCTTCAATCTTGTATCTTCATAGTCCAACAGTCCGGCAAAAGGTTATAGTCCGGCTGTCCGGATACCCCCTAATCCAGGACTCCGTCAGTAGCCCCTGAACCAGGCTTCAATGACGATGAGTCCGACACGCAGATTGTCTTCGGCATGGCAAGGCGGGTTCCTCCTCCGAATACTTCATAAAAGATTTTGAACACGAGGATCGTGTCCGGCTCTGGAAAACAAGTTCCACATACCACCGTAGTGAGAATAACATTTCCACAAATCTAATCGGCTGACGTATCCTGTAATGTGACATCACACCATAGCCAAGCCCTTATGCGAACCGTTTCTTACAGCCAACCTCAGCATGTTTCGCGAGGCGATTTCCTTGGCACGTCTTGTCGAAGCAGATATCATGTCCCCTTATCACGGGATTCTCATCAATACGGATGTGGGTAACCCAACCGTGCCATCAATTATGGCGCTTGGGGGATGAGCGGATTTTACCAGGCTGGTGGGGACACATAGTTTGATCCGCCCATATAAAGGGACAAGGGTTCACCTTTTTCCATCCACGCCTTCTTCCTCCTTCGCTCATCCATTCTCGCACACTCGAGCTCCAGCGCCCAAGCCCACATTTTCTTCCTCAACCTTCTCCAGTTATGTACGGAGCGGGAGGCAAGTGGATGGTCTCCTCCGTCACGGAGGGACACATCAAGAAACTGAGGGGAGCCGGATACTTGTCCGCGGACATCGCACATCGGCTCCCAGATGCGGGGCAGTTTATCCCCACCCCCAGGCCCCACGAGAGGGTAGTGTTTCTTACCCATTTCCTCCGCGGACTGGGATTTTCTCTCCATTCATTCATCTGGGGGCTCATGTTCTACTACGGCCTGGATTTCCACGATCTGGCCCCGAACATCACCCTCAACATCTCGGCGTTTATCGTCGTTTGTGAGGCCTTCCTCTGCATCAAGCCCCACTTCGGCCTATGGCTGAAGACTTGTAATGTTAAATCGAAAGTGGTGTGCGGCCAACAAGCGGAGTGCGGAGGCGCCATGGTGGGCAAGATGCCCAACGCCACATGGCTCAAGGGCTCCTACGTGGAGACCATAAAGGGGTGGCAATCGGGTGGTTCTACATCACCGAGCCGCGTGACCCCAAATGGGTTGTGGCCCCCAAGTTTCGATCCGGAATCCCCACGCGGCTCACCTCCTGGAAAGAGAAGGGCCTGCCCTAGGGTAGTCCAGGAGAGCTTACCGGACTCCAAACCTTTATCCAAAACATGGTGAACAAGAAACTCAAGCTTGTCAACATAGTACAGGTCATGCTCATCCGTCGGATCCTTCCGTGTCAAAAACGGGCGTTCGACTTGTGGGAGTTCGACCCGGCCCAGCACCAAACTCTGAGCGAGCTCTTCGACACAACACACGAGGATGCTTGGAATGTGCTTTCCAAGGGCGCCAAGGTTCCCCCTCCCCTTACCGAGGATCGCGGATTTAGCACGAAGCGTCAAGCCAGCGCAGTAAGCTGCTTTACCTCTTATAGGGTATTCATTCTTCATAGTTTAATCATATGCGGGGTCTAAGCTCCCATACCTTTGACAGAATAGGCAGGAGACGGCCGAACAGATTGACTATCTGTCTCCTTTGCCCGAAGGCCCAGCAGACGCTCGCTTAGCGGAGCTGCTGGTTCCGGCACCTTACGTGGTGCCGGAGAAGAAGGCCACGAAGAAGGCCACGGGAACCCGAAAGAGTTCCCCGCGCCCGGTGGTGTCAGACTCATTGTCCGACGACTCCGAGGTGCACTCCTCCCACGAAGATGAGGAGGAGGAAAATGAGGCTTCTTCCCCTCCAGTAGGGGGAGAAAAGAAAAGGAAGGCCGCCCCAACTGGGGAGGCCGGAGGGTCCAAGAAGGGAAAGACTCTCCCTCCGGACTACTCCGCCACCGCCGCCGACAGCGAAGACGAGTGGCCACCCAGGGCGAAGCCCTTGGCAAGATCGTAAGTGTTCAGACACCAAAGTAACTCGTGGCATCGTTTAACTGCGCAGCTTCTTCTAACGTCGGACACGGTTATGCAGCCCGTCCCGATCCCGTATCGACATATCCTCATCGAGCGGTTCTTTGGACCCGTCGGCCATGAGCAGCGGAGGATCACTTCCGACCGCTTCCACCCCTCGCCCTACGGACAATGCCGAGGTGTTGTCCCAAAGGGCACCAAGCCGAGGGGAGGTAGTCCTGGAGGCACCACAAGGCGACCTTCCGGACTACAGGCGCAAAGGGAGCAAGGCTCCCAAGGGCTCCAAGTTCGGCCCTGGGCTGAACACCGCACCGGAACCTTCAGTGGTTCCGGAGTCCGGCAGGCGGCCCCCCGCTAAGAAGGGCAAGCCTACCGCGCCGGTGACCTCTGTCCAACCAGAGGCACCGGATAATTTGCTGGAGGTGCTTAATGGCGCCTCCATCAACGAGGAGCACCGCACTATTATGAGTGCGGTGATCCAGAAAGTTCAGTCAGCCAAGAGCGGACTGGCTGAAGCCTGTGCCAGCCTTCTAACAGGCTTTGAGGTATGTATTTAAAATGTATGAAAATATTACCGCATAGACAGTAGCCCCAGATGCTCTGTTCGGTGTTCACGAAGAAAAGCCGAATAGAGGATCTAAGAATATCCACAGGAGTCTAACATAAGTATGTCGATATGCGTAAGCAGGCTTCGTTGCTGACCTCCGCTGCACTGACTGCTGAGGTCGCTGTGCTGAAGCAGAACCTCGAGCGGTCCGAGAAAGAGCTCGGCCTTTCCAAAAAGCAGCTCGAGGAGAACCAAGGTAAGTAATGCCTTGTCTATGTGTGTATATATAAAAAAGGTGCAGTTGCAAAAATTATAGGATCGTTATTAACGTCCCAGGGGCCACGACCGAAGTGGCGGCCCTGAAGCAAGCGCTTACCGAGGCCGAAAACAAGGCGTCCACGGAGTGCACCAAGCCGGAGAAACATGAGGCACGGGTTGGCGAGGTGCAGCAAGAGCTCCATGCTCTCGTGAAGAAGCATGAGACTTTGGAGGTTGACTCGAAGACTCGAGAGTCCGAGCTCGCTGCGGCCCTCAAAAGCGCCAAGTCTGCCAAGGCCAAAGCCCAAAAAGCCCTCCAGGAAATTGAGGCGATGAAGAAGATAGCGGCGGGTAAGGCATTCATTATGCAAAGCAAGCACGTTAAAGTGAATTACTTGTTACTTACCCGAGTCCGGAGCTCTCAGGAGCATTCGCAGATTTGCCCCGCAGCGTGTCAGATGCCGCCACATACTACCGGGCCGAGGAAGGGAGATCGACGGAGAAGGTGTTCTGGTCTCAGTATGCTGAGACCGGACACCCGGTGCCCTTGAGCGACCAGCTGAAGCAATTGGTCGAGCTCCATAAGGTGGCCGAACAGGCCATGAAGAGTCTTATAGTCCGGCTATGGCCTGGAGAGGCCATGCCTGGGAGCTACTTCGGGCTGGTGAGGCGGCTGGTGGATGCCTGTCCGTGGCTTGAAGTCATCAAGCGCTCCGTCTGCATCGAGGGTGCCCGCAGGGCACTTGCCCGTGTGAAAGTACACTGGGGAAAAATGGACACGGAGAAGCTGGTGAAGGATGGACCACCGCAGGGCAAGGAGCATCGCCACCCCAAGATGTACTATGAGGGCATCCTGAAGGGTGCCCGCCTTATGGTGGATGAGTGTTCCAAGGATGTAATTTTTGAGTAAACTTGCTCGTGTGATCCTATATGTATGAAAACTTGTTTCATATGCGCTATGCAACGGTTGTTTGAATTTAAAATATTACCTTCTGTGCGGCTGTTTATCAAATCTGAGAGATGGCCAGTCGTCGGCTTCTGCCCCCATGCCTAGAGTGCTGGGGTGTTCGGGATAAACCCGAGCACTCTTTTTCCCATTCTTGGGTCCTTCGAGGGAGGTGCTCGGCACAATGAACAAGGCAATCAGACTATAATGCTTTATCACTCTCACTTAGCCAGAGAATTCTATAATTTTAAATTTTGGCGACGCCCCTAGTATTCAGAAGTCCAAGTTCGGGGTGCTATACACGCCTAAGCCGGACAAAGCCGACTCCTCGCCCAAAGCGGCATAAGTCTTTAGGGACTCGAAACCTCTCGAACAGCGACCAGCTCTTGCCTTATCATGACAGTCAGTTTTAGCTTTCTCTACTGAGGTGCTTAGCCCAGCTGAACCGGGGCACAATCGCAGTAGTTCTCCCAGTGCTACCTTAGCTGATATAGCGGAACATAAGGTACCAAAACATGGGAGCCGGGCAAACCCAACTATTGACCCAAGACATGATTCGGAGCTGATGCATATAATGCTATAAGTTCGGGGTGCCGCACTTGTGAAAGTGGTCGGACTTCTTACGACGTATTATGGGGTGCTTAAGCCCCTGGCGTATTGGCCGTACTAAAGTGTACGGGTGCTGAATGTTATGAATGAACATATATATAAAAGGGTAAGGAATAGAGAATGCAATAATAGACTAAAGCTATGCATTGTTTATTCAAAAAGGTGTAGTAAAAGCAGAATGATACAAATAGTGCGATAAGCAAAAAATGGGACTAGTTGACATGTCTTAAAGCAGGTATTTCGATCGTTATAGAGACCACCTGGGAATTCCATAGTGTGACGTAGCTTTTCTGCCTCCCTGGTTGTTGTATCGTGTGTTCGGCGATTGTACTGCCGAACAGGGCTCCCGGAAAGTAGAGTCCTGAAAGTGAGCAAAAACAATAAAGTAGGAAGCCCCTAGTGCGGTTGAGCCGCATTTTGGGGCGTGCCGTGGTCGTGCACCTCCCCCTATGCCCATGGTATTTCCAGAGCGTAGTTATGTACACGTGGCACAGATTCTGCCTTTTGGCTGGGACTGGGGTTGGGGCCGCATTGCTACGCTTGCTCGGAACGTGCCAGGCGGTCTTGTTGTAGATTGCTCTGAGCACGCTTGACGGTGTTCGGACGTTTCATCGACGGACTGGAGAATTGCCTTGGGAGGCTGCTTTGTACTTCTGCTGCGAGGGCCGCCGTGTGCTACTCCGTTTGGAGAGAGCGCTCGGTGTTTCCATTGACTGTGATGACCCCCCGAGGTCCTGGCATCTTGAGCTTGAGGTATGCATAGTGCGGCACAGCGTTGAATTTTGCAAGTGCCGGTCGCCCGAGCAGTGCATGATAGCCACTGCGGAACGGGACTATATCGAAGATTAACTCCTCGCTTCGGAAATTATCCGGGGATCCGAAGACCACTTCTAGTGTGACTGAGCCTGTGCAATGGGCCTCTACACCAGGTATGACGCCTTTAAAGGTCGTTTTTGTGTGTTTAATCCTTGAGGGATCTATGCCCATTTTGCGCACTGTGTCCTGATAAAGCAGGTTCAGGCTGCTGCCGCCGTCCATAAGGACTCGAGTGAGGTGAAATCCATCAATGATTGGGTCTAGGACCAATGCGGCAAATCCGCCGTGGCGGATACTAGTGGGGTGGTCCCTGCGGTCAAAAGTGATCCCACAGGAGGACCATGGGTTGAACTTTGGGGCGACTGGCTCCAACGCGTATACTTCTCTTAACGCACGCTTCCGATCCCTTTTGGGGAAGTGGGATGCGTATATCATGTTCACCGTCCGCACTTGTGGGGGGAATCCTTTCTGTCCTCCGTTGTTCGGCGGTCGGGGCTCTTCCTCGTCGTCGCTATGTAGCCCCTTGTCTTTGTGTTCGGCATCTAACTTGCCGGCCTGCTTGAACACCCAACAATCCATGTGGGTGTGGTTGGCTGGCTTGTCGGGGGTGCCATGTATCTGACACGAGCGATCGAGTATACGGTCCAAACTGGACGGGCCCGGAGTGCTTCTTTTGAATGGCTTTTTCCGCCGACCGGGCTTAGAGCCTCTGGATCCGGCATTAACTGTCGTGTCATCAGTGTTGTCGCTGTTAATGCAGCGTTTGTGTTTGTTGCGACGTGACCTGCCATTGTCGTCCTTGGTATCCGAAGTACCAGGGTTCTTTGATATGTTATTACTGCGAGCTAGCCAGCCGTCTTCTCCCGTACAAAAGTGGGTCATGAGTGTCATGAGGGCTGCCATAGATTTCGGCTTTTCCTGTCCAAGGTGCCGGGCAAGCCACTCGTCGCGGATGTTATGCTTGAAAGCTGCTAGAGCCTCTGCATCCGGATAGTCGACGATTTTATTTTTCTTGGTTAGGAACCGTGTCCAGAATTGCCTGGCCGATTCCTCTGGCTGTTGAATTATGTGACTCAAGTCATCGGCATCTGGTGGTCGCACGTAAGTGCCCTGGAAGTTATCGAGGAATGCGGCTTCTAGATCTTCCCAACACCCAATGGGGATTCTGCTGGCAAGCTGTTGAGCCAATGCCGAGCTGGTCCTTTAAGCTTGAGTGGGAGGTATTTGATGGCGTGTAGATCGTCGCCACGGGACATGTGGATATGAAGGAGATAGTCCTCATTCCATTCTGCGGGATCTGTCGTACCATCGTATGATTCAATATTCACGGGTTTGAAACCCTCTGGGATTTTATGATCCATTACTTCATCTGTGAAGCATAATGGGTGTGCGGTGCCTCTGTACTGGGCTATATCACGACGTAGCTCCAATGAGTTTTGTCTGCTGTGTTCGGCCTGGCCGGATTTACTTTTACTGTATCCGGCGTGACGGTTATCATCTTGTGTAGTGGGGCGCCCTCGCGATCCGTAGATCGATCTTGCTTGCTTTGCTTTCTCCTCCAATATGTCTCGCAGATCTAGCGCATTTCCCCGTACCTTGGTATTTTTTGAGTGACGCTGGGGTGCGGCTTGAGTTGTGGGCCGAGAGGCCTCTCTGTCGTGGCCACGAGGTGGCCGATCAGCCGCGTCATACACTGGATATGTAGGTTTTAATGCTTCCTCCTCTAATCTTGGTAGCAACCTGCGCTTCGGGTAGCTCTTGGAAGGGCGTTCGAGTTCGTATTCCTCAGCCGCAAGGACTTGAGTCCATCTATCAGCTAGCAAGTCCTAATCAGCTCTAAGTTGCTGCTGCTTTTTCTTAAGGCTATTCGCCATGGCCATAAGCCGGCGCTTGAAGCGCTCCTGCTCGACGGGATCATCAGGCACAACGAATTCATCGTCGTCGAGGCTTGCCTCGTCTTCGGAGGGAGGCATGTAATTATCATCCCCTACCTCTCTATCTGCCGCTCTCTCAGGAGGGCTGGCTTCTCCATCCTCCTGCGCTGAATCTTGCTGGAGGGGGTTATCTTTGGCACTGTCCGGGGTGTTATTATCCCCTGTGCCGGAGTCACCATTTTTGCTTTGGCGAGACTTAGAGCGGTGCCGCTGACGCCGGCGCTTAGGTTGCTTCTTGGAGGGGTCATGTCACGCCCAATATGCGACCCTATCCAAAAGGAACTCGAAGGTCCCACCAAGGATAGACCCGCATATTGAAACGCTTTTGCAAGGTGGATATCATTACATCAACATTACATAATAGATGGGGATACATACAAAAGGCACAAATGCCACAAGAATACATCAACATCTTACAAGATCAACATCCGACTACGGATGAAACATAAACAGAAACTCAAACAATATCCACCCTGCTAGCCCAGGCTGCCGACCTGGAGCCTATCCCCTGATCGAAGAAGCAGAAGAAGAACTCCAAAACAAGCAAACATCGCTCTCGCGTCAAGATCATCGCATAAACCTGTACCTACAACTGTTGGTGTAGTAATCTGTGAGCCACGAGGACTCAGCAATCCCATTACCATGGGTATCAGGACTAGCAAAGCTTAAAGGGAAAGGAAGGGGTAAAGTGGTGAGGTGGCAGCAGCGGCTAAGCATATATGGTGGCTAACATACGCAAATGAGAGCGAGAAGAGAAACAAAGGAACGGTCGTCAACTAGTTATGATCAAGAAGTGATCCTGAACTCCTACTTACGTCGACATAACCCGAAACCGTGTTCTCCTCTCGATCAACCCGAAAAGAGTCACTCACGGTTCGCACACGGTTGGTGTATTTTAGAAGAGTTTACTTCAAGTTTACTACAACCGGATATTAACAAATTCCCATCTGCCACATAACAGCAGCACGGCTCTCGAAAGTTTATACCCTGCGGGGTGTCCCAACAGCCCATGATAAGCTCTCGCGATCAACGAAGGATATTCCTTCTCCCGGGAAGACCGATCAGTCTCGAATCCGGCTACAAGACATTTCGACAGCAATAAAACAAGACCGGCAAGACCGCCCGATGCGCCGACAATCCCGATAGGAGCTGCACATATCTCGTTCTCAGCGCAACACCGGATAAGCTAAGCGTACAGGTACCAACGTAACCCAAGTTGCCAAGGGATGGTCCCGCACGGTGCTCTAGTTTGGACCAACACTTAGACAAGCATTGGCCCGGGGGGCTGAATAAAGATGACCCTTGGGTTAATTACTCCCAATGGAAAATAGGTGGTGGTGAGGCAAATGGTAAAACCAAGGTTGGGCCTTGCTGGAGGAGTCTTATTGAAAGCGAACTGCCAAGGGGGTCCCATAAATCACCCAACCGCGTTAGGGACGCAAAATCCGGGAACAT
The DNA here is from genome assembly GCA_021605205.1 of Aegilops longissima. Taxonomy (NCBI): domain Eukaryota; kingdom Viridiplantae; phylum Streptophyta; class Magnoliopsida; order Poales; family Poaceae; genus Aegilops; species Aegilops longissima. The sequence continues at coordinate 479,778,844 of CM038681.1, read as the reverse complement.
AATACCGATATGACGGAAACTAGGGCGGCAAGAGTGGAACAAAACACCAGGCATAACGCCGAGCCTTCCACCCTTTACCAAGTATATAGATGCATTAATAATATAAGAGATATTGTGATATCCCAACATAAACATAATCCAACATGGAGCAATCTTCATCTTCACCTGCAACTAGCAACGCTATAAGAGGGGCTGAGCAAAGCGGTAACATAGCCAAACAACGGTTGCTAGGAAGGGTGACAATGGTTAGAGGTTCATGACAATTTGGGAGGCTTGAGCAGCAAGTGATAGGTAGCGCAGCATAGCGAAAGAACGAAGCATCTAGCATAGCAATGATAGTAATGAGATCCAAGGTGACGGTCATCTTGCCTGAAATCCCGCTAGGAAGAAGAACGAGTCCATGAAGAAGGTGAACGGATGAAGCCGAACCAAGCGTAGACGAACGAATCCTCACGATCGCAACGAAATAGGAACTAACAAGAAGAAGCACACAACATAGTAAACACACCACACATGAACAAGGCATGATGCACAAACAAGCATGATGCATGACAAGGCTAGATGAGGCTACTCATGGCAAGAGATGATGCAAACAAGAGCAGCACATCAAAGCAAGTTTAAATGAGGCCGGGAACAACATAGAACAATTCCGGTAAGTCCTCATATGCAAATTTCGAAATTGGTCCAGATCTGAATAAACCTTATGTTCAAGTTGTTAAACAGAAAGTTAAGATGCACCACGATGATCTACACGAAATTCTAGTCAAGTTACATATAAAGTTCATTTAATTGAGACTCTGCCTAGAAGATATGAGCAAAACAAGTTAAGCATGGCATTGATGCAAAATGCATACCAACATCAAGCAAACACCTCAAAACAAGGATGCAACATGATAATATGAAATTACATGCAAATCTAAAAAGGTTCATATAGAGCACACTCAAAACGGAGCAACGGTTCAACACACACACATGAAACAAGTTTAAAGGACAAGCTGTCCAAAACAGCAACTAGGCATCTTGCAAGCATCAAAACAATATGCTACATCATCTCAACGTGAGAACAAAAGGCATGAGCACGATGTACAGGTAAAGCATGACAAAACATGAACACTGAGCTAACTCCAGAAATCACTAAAACATGCTCAAACGCACATGGCAAGATTGCAATTAATAACAGTTTCAGACTTTGCAGAAAATAACATCAGGTTGCGATGTTTAGAGCTATCAAACAACATGCTACAGGAACTTATCATGGCAAACAAAGACATGGCATGAATATAATAATTGCATAGAACAAAAGTCCTTTACTTACAATGAGCCAAAAGGGCACAGAAAATATGATGGCACCCATGTAAACATGGCAAGTTATATTACAGATTCATACATGGCAGGAACAACAATAAGTAGGCATGTTGGTGAGCTTGAATCACTCACCACAGAGCAACACATGGCATGGAATGGCAACTCACAGTAAGAAGACATGTTTATGAAGCTAAGCATGGCAAGAGCAGGTTCATAGGGTGCATGGATCACTAACAACAATCATGGCAACATTGAACTTAATGTTAACAGGATGACAGCAACATTATTTAGCAAATTTGGAGCAAGATTAAAACAAGCTACAGCAGGCTATAATTGCAACAAAGGGCATGGATGGATAGAGCAAGACATGTATAACAAAACATCATTAGGGAACATCTCCAGATTATGCATAGAATGACTTGTAGCAGCAAGCTAACATAGCATCATGATATAGCAGATTCAGACAAGCAAAACAGGAACAGCAAGTACCCTACTTAACAAGCTCGATGCACTCACTATAGGACCCACAAAAATACATGGATGGAACCACTGTGAAGATGGCATGACATAGCACAAAACACATGTAGAGCTCATGCTCATAAGATGCACACACAAAATGCAACAAAAATGACAAATCATCAAGTTATAACAGTTACAGCAGATTAACATCACATAGCACTCTTGCAACGATGATTCAGGCATCAAGATGAGCTCACATGAAAATGATGCAATGGAATGAAATGAAGCACTCGTCGAGGCGAACAATTTGACATAATACACGCACGAAACGGAGCAGTATGCATGGAGTTATGATGCAATGAACATGGCATGATAATGCAAAAATATTCGGGACTCAGCAGAAAACGAAGGGGGGGGGGGAAGTCAACCTGGATCCAGATCTGGATCGGGCACGGTTAGCGAGGATCGCCGGAGCTGCACGCCGGCGAGCTCGGCGGGACAGCGGGAGACGAGGGGAAGGGCGACGAGGAGGCCGGGAGGAGGCGCGGCGAGGCGAGGCGGCGTGGTGGAGGAGACACGGCGGCGGGCGAGGACGCCACCACCGCGGAGGGCGGCTCAGCCGCTGGACGTCGGGCGGTGAGGAGCGACGCTGGGTTAGGCGCTTCAGGCGCTTCGCTGGAGCCGAGGGGTGGCGGCAGAGCCCGGCGGGTCGGCGATTCAGCGGCGGGTACGGCGGCGGCGAAGCCGGCGACGGCGGCGGCGGAGGTGCTCGGCGAGCAGCAGCATGGCAAGGGGCGAGCGCGCTTAGGGCCTTCGGCAGCGCGCGGCGCGCTGGCAGCCTTGGTGACCAGCCAGCGAGCCGTGAGGGCAGACGCCGAGGCGGCGGGGAGTGCCACGTGGCGCTCCTGGTTGGGCGAGGGGGCGGCGGCGGACGTGTCCGGCGCGGCACGGACGCGTCCGGCGCGCGGAGGAAGAAGAAGGCTAGGGTTAGGGTAGAATTAGACCGCGAATTTTGGGGTAGGGGTGTTTATATAGGTATAGGGAGCTGGGAGAGTCCAAATTGAGCACGGTTTTCGGCCACGCGATCGTGATCAAACGACCGAGAGAGTGGAGGGGGTTAGGATGGGTTTTGGGCCACTTTGAAGGGGGTGTTGGGCTGCAAAAGAAGGGGGCTTTACGGTTACCCGGTTAACCGTTGGAGTATCAAACGACCTCCAAATGACCCGAAACTTGACAGGCGGTCTACCGGTGCTATACCAAGGCCGCTTGGCAAACCTCGGGCCATTCCGAGAAAGTTTAACACCCACTCACAACGAGAGACAAAAGGGGGACCCCGGGGAACATAGGAGTGCCGGATTGCAAAACAGACAACGGGGAAAATGCTCAGATGCAGGAGACGAACACGTATGCAAATGCGATGCACATGACGACATGACATGAGATGCAGATGATGACGTGGCAAAGTGCAACACGCAAGAAAATGACATGGCAACGACGGCGAATAACTGGCAGACACCTGGCGCATCGAATCCGGGGCGTTACAGGTCATCCTCCGCTGTTCCGTCGCCATTGCCTTCTTTGGGTGTGTCCACCATATATATATTATACGATGAGGTGGTTGTCCAGTGCCCTGTAGGCGCTGGTTCTTGTTCGTCTCCTACATCGTCGTCCATACCGTCGATGTCTTCGGAGTCAAAGTCGAGCATGTCGGTCAAATCATTGACAGTGGCTACAAAGTGGGTGGTGGGTGGGTGTTGAGTTTCTTCGTCATCCGCATCCCAACCCTGCCGGTCATAATCCGGCCAGGACTCTCCTGACAAGGAGAGAGACCTTTGTGAATTCAGTATGTCGCCAAAGGGCGAGTGCTGAAAGATATCCGTGGCGGTGAACTCCATGATCGGCGCCCAATCGGATTCGATTGGCAGGGGCGCGTGAGGTTCAGAGTCCGGATGAGAGTCTGGCAACTTGGAGTCACGGGCCTCGCGAAGGGTAAGGCTGGTGTTCGGCTTGATCACCGTCATGGCTGCGACCTCCGTGGCGGGGTCTAACCACCCGCCCACGGATGGCGCAATTGGCTCTGAATTTAAGATCAGAGCGGTTGTCGGTGCGGTCTCCTGAACTCTGTCCGGAGGCAGAGCTAAATCATGCCCATCGTGACAGTGCGAAGCACTCGGCCGGGGCTCGAATCCGTCGAAGACCAAGTCTCCGCGGATGTCGGCCGTGTAGTTGAAGCTTCCAAACCTGACCTGATGGCCAGGGGCGTAACTTTCAATCTGCTCCAGATGGCCAAGCGAATTGGCCCGCAGTGCAAAGCTGCCGAATACAAAGATCTGTCCGGGGAGAAAAGTCTCACCCTGGACTGCATCGCTAATGATGATTGAAGGAGCCATCAAGCCTAATGATGACGACACAGAGGAACTCTCAATGAAAGCACCAATGTCGGTGTCAAAACCGGCGGATCTCGGGTAGGGGGTCCCGAACTGTGCGTCTAGGCCGATGGTAACAGGAGACGAGGGACACGATGTTTTTACCCAGGTTCGGGCCCTCTCGATGGAGGTAAAACCCTACTCCTGCTTGATTAATATTGATGATATGGGTAGTACAAGAGTGGATATACCACAAGATCAGAGAGGCTAAACCCTAGAAGCTAGCATATGGTATGATTGTTGTTGTGTCCTACGGACTAAACCCTCCAGTTTATATAGACACCGGAGGGGGCTAGGGTTACACAGATTCGGTTACAAAGAAGGAGATATACATATCCGTATTGCCAAGCTTGCCTTCCAAGCCAAGGAGAGTCCCATCCGGACACGGGAAGAAGTCTGCAATCTTGTATCTTCATAGTCCAATAGTCCGACCAAAAGTTATAGTCCGGCTGTCCGGATACCCCCTAATCGAGGACTCCCTGACCCAACACTCTTTTGGCTCTGGGTGTTTTGAGCTTTGTCCTCGCAAGGATCTCTCTCTCAAATGCTTCAGACGTGGGTTGCTCTCAAACGACAAAAGTCGTGCACTAACTCTGAGCAGCCACCAATTTATGGTGTAGGGGGTGGGCTATTTATAGCCAGGAGGTAACCCGACCTGATTTGTCCAAAATGACCATGGGTCACTAAGGAACCGACACATGTCCAATGGTCGGATTTGAAACAAACGCGGAAGCTTTACTTGGGCTACAAGTAAAGCTGACTCATCCATCTCTGGATAAGATTTGATCTCATTGTCTTCGCTCGAAGACATAGGATTTGGTTGAGCATCACATCAGTCACTCTGACTTTGTTCACTTGGACCCCACTTAAAAGTACGGTGGTTCCTATGACTCAACAAAGAATAAAAGGAACTACGAAACAACTATATCTTCGCACTCCATAGTCTTCATGTGAATGTCTTCTCATGTTATAATCTTCACTGCGAATATCTTCACGAACCACCATTGTCTTCAATGTCTTCACACATTTTTAGGGGTCATCTCTGGTAGGTAAACCGAATCAATAAGGGACTACTACCTGTGTTATCCTGCAATTCTCACAAACACATTATTCCCTCAACCAAGTTTATCGTCAATACTCCAAAACCAACTAGTGGTGGCACTAGATGCACTTACAATCTCTCCCTTTTTGGTGATTGGTGACAAACTAGTTGAAGTTTTCAACGAGGATAAAAGTATGTGAAAGTTAAGGATTAAGGCATTGTCTTCATAAGTCGCAACATGCTCCCCCTGAAGATGTGCATATAAGTAGTTTTCTTTTCAATGCAAAATCACATGGCAGGTTATACTTTGTGGAGATCCTCTTCAACTTATGAAGACAACTCACCATGCATATATAAAGAGATAACGAAGATAATGACATGCTTAATGAAAAATGGACGTCTGCGGAATGGCTTCATGCGGGATTTATCATCGCATCACAAAGTGGCAGAAAAAAGTAGCAGACGACCATCGAGTTTAAGTGTTACAACTCAAAGAACCAAATTATTTCAAAAGACGAGAGTTGTAAAGACTTAGCAAAAAAATTATGCAACCACCAATAAGGACCCGCTTGAAGACCATCAAGTCATATGCTTCTCCCCCTTTTGTCAGTAATGACCAAAGATGTTTGAAGACATAGAGTATCTACTCGTTCCCAGTTGGAGTAGATGATGGAGCAGGGTCATCATTGGAGTTTGGTGGTGCAGACGGGCCTGATGCAGTATCGTGGTGCATTGTAGCCAAGGTTGGTGAAGTGACATCATCTTCTGCACCGACAACTCTCGCAACAACAGTTGCAGCCGAAGATGAATGCTGAGAATCTTCAAAGGAGGGAGTGCGACACCAGCTTACATTTGGTGGAGGCCTAGAATCAAACTTGAAGCTCTCTGTGAAGCCATCTTCGTGAAGATCTTCTTCAGGATAGAGCATTGTGAGGCTCTTCCAGGACCGCTGATAGGCTTCATGTGCAACAAATGAGTTCTTGGTGGCCAAGTTACAGATGTGATTTACATCCACCAAGAGACTCTGCATCTGACGCTTCAGCCAGTCATGATGCTTATCCAGCTTCTGATGCAATGCCAAAAGAAGCTCTCGGCCATTGAGTACACGAGATCGCTTCGAGGCCTTTGGGCAATAGTACTTGCAGTGGCTTCAGTGTTAGCATGGTGTGGCACTCTCATGTTTCCAGCCAGAGGATAAGCGGGGTTGCAGCATTGGGGACAAGAATTCCTTCAATTGGCTACGAGAAGATTTGATGTTCAGCATTCTGAAGATGTAGGGGCTTCTTGGCAGGCTCGGGGTAGATGGCTTCAATAGACTGATCAACCTCAGGCAGAAAAACAATTTGGTTGCGCGCTGAGGGCTCATAGTCTACAGTGTAATGAAGCTTAATCAGTCGCATCACCCATGGAGCATAGAACTTCGGGCCAAACAGATTAATCCCAGAAGCAGCAAGTTGTCTGATGAAGAAATCCTGGGTGTTGAATCTGATGCCATTGATGATATAGAATACCAAAGTTTTCATGGCTCCTTCAAGTTTAGCTTCAGAAGAGTGTCCCTTGATCGGCCATAGTGTATGCTTCAGAATATGATATACTGTGCGTGGCAAGTACTCGAGGGCATTCACAAAGAACTCCTTTGGGTATTCAGCGTCTTGAGGCAATGGCTTCATCATGCTGAGCATCTGGCTCATCTTGGGTTCAGGCCTTTGAAAAATGCTCTGCAACTCATCTCTATGAAACTGACAACCAGGTTCATATAATCACCTGGAGTGGGCAGGTAAGTAAGCTCGATGATGTCTTGAGCTTTGGCTTTGTGATGTACATCACCTAACATCCACTCAAGGATCCAAGTCTTCGGATCCCTGTTGTAGCCACAAATATGGAGGGTGGCATAGAACTACAGCAGAAGCTTTTCATTCCAGTGTTCTTTGTCAGTCATGAAAGGCAGAAGACCAACATCCCTAAAGCAGTCAAGAGCTTCTTCAACACAAGGCAGCCCAGCTATAGCTTCACAATCCAGACGCATGTGTTGAAAGATCTGCTCTTGGTTATAGAGGATGCATGAGTAATAGCTTCGCTGCTGATAACTCCAGAATCTGTCGGAGGAGATCTTTGGCTTCGAATATGGATTCTTGGCGCTGTCAAAGAAAGTATTGTGCTCTCTGAAGCTATGCACGCTGAAAGAACCCTATGTAGTTGCAGCACTTGGAAGCCTTGGCAGCCTAGGCTTGGGCTTCTAAACTTGAGGCCTCTGCTCCACATGGCAATCATATTGTGGCCCGGGAGCAGTGGGTGGAACCATAACTGGCCATCTGACTGTGACAAGCTGACCTTCACGATTTAATGCATGTTCCATGGTGTGAGGTCTTGGAGGAGGAACAGCGCCATCCAAGACGATTGTCATCAAGGTGACTTCAACATTCGCATTAGCTTCAGGCTCCACATTGTCTTCAGCCATGACTGAGTCATTGGCTTCAGTGGCGTAGTTGGTGGCAGCCTCAGGATTTTCAAGGACTGGAGGGTCGGGCACAATCACATTCTCCTCGAAAATGACTTGATCACTAGCTGGGGGTGTGGCAACTCATTCTTCTTCTTTGTCTTCATCGGCTGATGCAGCCGGAATGTCTTCAGCAACTTTGGCTTCGGACTCAGAGGCATTCACAGTAGGGGTGGGTTCAGGAAACACTTGACGTGCGATTGAGCTTTGTTGCACTTCCCCTTCTGGAATGCTCGACATCGTGACCTGGGGCCTGGGGCCTTTGCGAAGCCTGCGAAATGCTGGCGACGCCTTTGGTGAGGGAGCACTGGTACAATGACGTGCTATACAAACGGTTTTTAACCCTTTTGCGTGACGGCATTTGGAACCGTCCCCAAGTGAGTGTAGGCAATAGGGGGTCCTTCCCACAAGATCCAGAAATCGTCGGGGATAGGCCCTCCTGGGACACAGGCTGCGGCCGTGTGCGATCGGGCGAGGCATCGAAACCCAATCATTTCCGTAGGTATGTACATCCCACACGGTAAACCGAGAAAAACATTTCCGTAGGTATGTACATCCCACACGGTGAATCCCAAAAAATTATTTCCGTAGGTATGTATATCCCACATGGTGAATCCTAGAAAATCATTTCCGTAGGTATGTACATCCCACACGGTGAATCCTAGAAAAACATTTCTGTAGGTATGTATATCACACACAATTCTTTGTGTGGAGACGTTTGTGCAAGGTGGCCTAACGCAAACATTTCGCTGCTGGAAGCCGTGTGTGATTGTTAGTTGATCGAACATGCCTACTTTCTAGAAACCGTGCGGGTTGTTTGAGTTCATCGCCCACGGTGTTGTCTGAGTAACCGTCTGCAATAGAAAACACCAATAAGCAGGGTAATTAGCCTATTATTGATAATCCATGTACTAATCAAACTGATATTTCTTATAAAACACGCCAGATATTTCATATCCGTATAAAAGCAACCAGGATTTCATAATCGAATTACATCAGATAGCTTCGGTCCTTAGTTACTCCATTACACAACAGCACCAAGTTTCATATGCAGCATCAAAAACCTTTGGAAAGTAGCATCATACACGGTAAATAGACAGATGAATCTCATCTGGGAAACTGCAGAAGCGGGAGGCAAATATTGAGCCTTGAGTGATGTTGAATGTCCTTGCAACTTTAGGCCAGTGGCTATGGATAATTGCCTGCCCAACATTCGTCCTCTTCAGCAAGACTTCAATATTGTACCGTGAGTGTTGAATGAATACCTTCCTCGCCTCTTGACCATGCAGGTGGTTTGAGAGGTAATCATCCGTGAACTGCGTTGAAAAGTACTGAAAACAAAGCTATGCATAAATCACTATTGTAAATTTTGAAATGGCGCAATGGGTAAAAACAAGGTAAAGGAGTTGGTACCATCATATAGTTGACTGATGTCTTCTTCATTGTGCAAACAAAGATCTTGCTGTTATTTGTCGCAAATTTCTTCATCCTAACAATGTTTCTGAGTTTCTTGACTTGACTGATATTCATGGACATCTCATTTCCCCATATGCAAATTGGGCCGAACATTGGGTCTAAGCCTCTGACAGCAGGACCTACATGTGCAAGACCAAATTTTAAGAAACCTAAATATTAGAATGATTCCTGCAACTGCACAGTAATGTGCTATTAGCCAAAGGACCCTGCTTGAACAATCCTTGATGGTAAACCGCAGTGTCTCCCATTATTTCCCTACAACACACATAAGGAAGATGTTGATCAGGTTAACTGAGAGTTGCCATACTATCAGTAGAGTATGTATTGAGTACAGCCAAATTCGATTGGTGTCACATGAATAACTATACAAAATTGTACCCACGGAAAATGAAAATCAAATTGCAGAACTTAACTAAACAGTTAAATGGACAGCACACCAAATGAACCAAAATAGTTAACTCGGCACGACATTGCAGAATAGAAACATGTACTAGAAGATAGGACAGTTAACAAAACAAAGAATGCCTGAGAACGGTACTACAAAATGTAGCAATTGTTGGACCAAAGTGTTAACGGAACATTACATTTCAAAGGACCAAACTGTTAACTGAACATCAAATTGCATATTAACATTACAGAGGACAAATCACTAGAAGGCACTAGCGGTGGCCTTGAGAAAATAGCACGAACTGTATTTTAAAGTAGACAACCGTGTGGCGGTGTCGACGGTGGCCTCAGAGACGAGGTGCTCCTCCAAGATCTGGCGATCGACACGCATGGCAGCCATAGCGACCTCATGCGCGCGTGCGGCTGCATGCTACAGAGCTCCACATTATACTACGTGCAAAATGGTTGTGGGCGGCGTTTAATTGGAGGAGGGGTAGTGATTTTGGTGGAAGGTGTCGCATCGTCGGTCGGGGCATATGGGACGGGAAAGGAGAAGGATGGTGTGGGTGGGGTGTGGATTACCTGACCATATCGACGAGGCTGCACAGCAAGAAGAAGGGTCGGCGGCGAGGAGGCCGCGCAGCAAGAAGAAGGGTCACCGGCGAGGAGGCGGCGCTGCAAGAATAAGGGTCGCCGGCGAGGAGGCGACCCTGCAATAAGAAGGGTAGCCGGCGAAGAGGCGGCACTGCAAGAAGAAGGGTCGTCGGCGAGGAGGCTGAGCTACCAGTAAGCAACACTGAAGGTTTGAACTTGGAAAGCAAGGAGGAACAGTGGAAATGTGGCTTTTGGTAGAAGGGAGGGGGCATGGAAATAGGTATTTCCGCGGTGGCAAAACAATTTCGCTCGGTGCCACGAGAAACTGGTGCGCAAGTGTGGTTCAAGCGGGGGCGGTGGCCTGCAGACGATGAAGCTTCCTGCGTAAGCCAGACAAGACGGTGCGCCAAGACATTTTATATAACATCCTACACGATTCTTTCTAGTAAACTGTTTGTGGTATACCTGATTTTTTCATTATGTTTTGAAAGACAAAATGGTGTTACGGAGGGAAAGGATGGTGTTTGAATTGCTATAACATTTACGTACAGTGAACATGCAACTAATACATGGGTGTCGTGTTTAAATTTGGAATTATTCCGGGTTCGTTTGGCCTTTTTTATACATTAATTGAGTTTATGCGCATTTAATGTGCATAATTCAAATTTGAACTACAAGCACATGCTCCAGTGCACCAAAGTTGGTTGAAAAATCACATGTGTGTCCATGGGTGTATTTATAGGTCTCATGCAAGAAATAGGAATGAAATTCAAACATCTGGGCGTCGTGGCTCGGCCGGAAAGTTTGAGAAACTTGGTTTTTTAATTCCTGTAAATCCAAAACATGCCTGAAAATCATGAAACTCGGTATGGTGTCATGACATGGCACCAACATGCTGCGGTAATTTTTTAGGCCGAATTTGGACAAGCTTTGGTGTAAGCTTCTTGCAAACCGGAGCTTCCCTCAAGAAGGCTCGTGGTTCCGAGAGGGAACGTGTCACCTCCGTGTGCGAAACGACATACGTACACTGCCTTCTCCCGCCTTAATTTTTTTACACAGACAGATTAGACCAAATAGAAGTATCATGGTAAATTTTGGAATTATTCCGGGTTTGTTTGGCCTTTTTTATACATTAATTGAGTTTCTGCGAATTTAACGTGCATAATTCAAATTTGAACTACAAGCACATGCTCCAGTGCACCAAAGTTGGTTGAAAAATCACATGTGTGTCCTTGGGTGTATTTACAGCTCCCATGCAAGAAATGGGAATGAAATTCAAACATCTGGGGATCGTGGCTTGGCCGGAAAGATTGAGAAACTTGGTTTTTTAATTCCTGTAAATCCAGAACACGCCTGAAAATCATGAAACTTGGCATGGTGTCATGACATGGCACCAACATACTGCTGTAATTTTTTAGGCCGAATTGGGACAAGCTTTGGTGTAAGCTTCTTCTAAACCGAAGCTTCCCTCAAGAAGGCTCGTGGTTCCGAGAGGGAACGTGTCACCTCCAAGTGCCAAACGACATAAGTACACTGCCTTCTCCCGCCTTAATTTTTTTTCACAGACAGATTAGAACAAATAGAATTGTCGTGCTAAATTTGGGAATTATTCCGGGTTTGTTTGACCTTTTTATACATTAATTGAGTTTTTTTCATTTAATGTGCATAATTCAAATTTGAACTACAAGCACATACTCTAGTGCACCAAAGTTGGTTGAAAAATCACATGTGTGTCCTTGGGTGTATTTACAGGTCCCATGCAAGAAATGGGAATGAAATTCACACATCTGGGCATCGTGCCTCGGCCAGAAATATGAGAAACTTGGTTTTTTAATTCCTGTAAATCTAAAACACGCCTAAAAATCATGAAACATGGCATGGTGTCATGACGTGGCACCAACATGGTGCTATAATTTTTTAGGCGGAATTGGGACAAGCTTTGGTGTAAGCTTCTTCCAAACCGAAGGTTCCCTCAAGAAGGCTCGTGGTTCTGAGAGGGAACGTGTCACCTCCGTGTGCGAAACGACATACGTACACTGCCTTCTCCCGCCTACATTTTTTTACACAGCCAGGTTAGACCAAATAGTATCGTGCTAAATTTTGGAATTATTCTGGGTTCGTTTGGCCTTTTTATACATTAATTGAGTTTCTGTGCATTTTATGTGCATAATTCAAATTTGAACTACAAGCACATGCTCAAGTGCACTAAAGTTGGTTGAAAAATCACATGTGTCTCCTTGGGTGTATTTATAGGTCCCATGCAAGAAATGCGAATGAAATTCAAACATCCGGGCATCGTGGCTCAGCCGGAAAGATTGAGAACCTTGGTTTTTCAATTCCTGTAAATCGAAAACACGCCTGAAAATCATGAAACTTGGCATGGTGTCATGACATGGCACAAACATGCTGCGGTAATTTTTAGGCCAAATTGGGACAAGCTTCGGTGTAAGCTTCTTGCAAACCGGAGCTTCCCTCAAGAAGGCTCGTCGTTCCGAGAGGGAACATGTCACCTCTGTGTGCCAAACGACATACATACACTGCCTTCTGCCGCCTTAATTTTTTTACACAGGCAGATTAGACCTGAAAGAAATATCGTGCTAAATTTTGGAATTATTCCGGCTTCGTTTGACCTTTTTATACATTAGTTGAGTTTCTGCACATTTAATGTGCATAATTCAAATTTGAACTACAAGCACATACTCTAGTGCACCAAAGTTGGTTGAAAAATCACGTGTGTGTCCTTGGGTGTATTTACAGGTCCCATGCAAGAAATGGGAATGAAATTCACACATCTGGGCATCGTGCCTCGGCCAGAAAGTTTGAGAAACTTGGTTTTTTAATTCCTGTAAATCTAAAACACGCCTGAAAATCATGAAACATGGCATGGTGTCATGACATGGCACCAACATGCTGCGGTAATTTTTTAGACGGAATTGGGACAAGCTTTGGTGTAAGCTTCTTCCCAACCGGAGCTTCCCTCAAGAAGGCTCATTGTTTCGAGAGGGAACGTGTCACCTCCGTGTGCGAAACGACATACGTACACTGCCTTCTCCCGCCTACATTTTTTTACACAGGCAGATTAGACCAAAAAGAAGTATCGTGCTAAATTTTGGAATTATTCCGGGTTCGTTTGGCCTTATTATACATTCATAGAGTTTCTGCCCATTTTATGTGCATAATTAAAATTTGAACTACAAGCACATGCTCCAGTGCACCAAAGTTGGTTAAAAATCACATGTGTTTCCTTGGGTGTATTTATAGGTCCCATGCAAGAAATGGAAATGAAATTCAAATATCTGGGCATCGTGGCTCAGACGGAAATATTGAGAACCTTAGTTTTTTTAATTCCTGTAAATCCAAAACACGCCTGAAAATCATGAACCTTGGCATGCTGTCATGACATGGCACCAACATGCTACGGTAATTTTTTAGGCCGAATTGGGACAAGCTTTGGTGTAATCTTCTTGCAAACTGGAGATTCCCTCAAGAAGGCTCGTGGTTCCGAGAGGGAACATGTCACCTCTGTGTGCCAAACGACATACGTACACTGCCTTCTCTCGCCTTAATTTTTTTACACAGGCAGATTAGACCTGAAAGAAGTATCGTGCTAAATTTTGGAATTATTCTGGGTTCGTTTGGCCTTTTTATACATTAATTGAGTTTTTGCGCATTTAATGTGCATAATTCAAATTTGAACTACAAGCGTACATACTCTAGTGCACCCAAGTTGGTTGAAAAATCACATGTGTGTCCTTTGTTGTATTTACAGGTCCCATGCAAGAAATGTGAATGAAATTCACACATATGGACATCGTGACTCGGACAGAAAGATTGAGAAACTTTGTTTTTTAATTCCTGTAAATCTAAAACACGCCTGAAAATCATGAAACACGGCATGGTGTCATGACATGGCACCAACATGCTGCGGTAATTGTTTAGACGGAATTGGGACAAGCTTTGGTGTAAGCTTCTTCCAAACCGGAGCTTCCCTCAAGAAGGCTCGTGGTTCCGAGAGGGAACGTGTCACCTCCGTGTGCGAAACGACATACGTACACTGCCTTCTCCCGCCTACATTTTTTTACACATGCAGATTAGACCAAATAGAAGTATCGTGCTAAATTTTGGAATTATTCCGGGTTCGTTTGGCCTTTTTATACATTAATAGAGTTTATGCGCATTTTATGTGCATAATTCAAGTTTGAACTACAAGCACATGCTCAAGTGCACCAAAATTGGTTGAAAATCACATGTGTCTCCTTGGGTGTATTTATAGGACCCATGCAAGAAATGGGAATGAAATTCAAACATCTGGGCATCTTGGCTTAGCCAGAAAGATTGAGAACCTTGGTTATTTAATTCCTGTAAATCCAAAACACGACTGAAAATCATGAAACTTGGCATGGTGTCATGACATGGCACCAACATGCTACGGTAATTTTTTAGGCTGAATTGGGACAAGCTTTGGTGTAAGCTTCTTGCAAATCGGAGCTTCCCTCAAGAAGGCTCGTGGTTCCGAGAGGGAACATGTCACCTCTATGTGCCAAACGACATACATACACTGCCTTCTCCCGCCTTAATTTTTTACACAGGCAGATTAGACCAGGAAGAAGTATCGTGCTAAATTTTGGAATTACTCCGGGTTCGTTTTTCCTTTTTTGTGCAATAATTTAGTTTTTGCGCATTTAATATGCATAATTCAAATTTGAAGTACAAGCACATGCTCTAGTGCACCAAAGTTGGTTGAAAAATCACATGTGTGTCCTTGGGTGAATTTCTAGGTCGCATGCAAGAAATGGGAATGAAATTCAAACATCTGGGCGTCGTGGCTTGGCCGGAAAGATTGAGAACCTTGGTTTTTTAGTTCCTGTAAATCCAAAAACGCCTGAAAATCATGAAACAAGCCATGGTGTCATGACATGGCACCAACATGCTATTGTAATTTTTTAGGCCGAATAGGGACAAGCTTTGGTGTAAGCTTCTTTCAAACCAGAGCTTCCCTCAAGAGGTCTCGTGGTTCCGAGAGGGAACGTGTCACCTCCGAGTGCCAAACGACATACATACACTACCTTCTCCCACCTTAATTTTTTTACACAGACAGATTAGACCAAATAGAAGTATCATGCTAAATTTTGGAATTATTCCAGGTTCGTTTGGCCTTTATTACACATCAATCGAGTTTCTACGCATTTAATGTGCATAATTCAAATTTGAACTACAAGCACATGCTCCAGTGCACCAAAGTTGGTTGAAAAATTACATGTGTGTCATTGGTTGTATTTAGAGGTCCCACGCAAGAAATGGGAATGAAATTCAAGCATCTGGGCATCGTGGCTCAGCCGGAAATATTGAGAAACTTGGTTTTTTAATTCCTGTAAATCCAAAACATGTCTGAAAAATTATTAAACTTGGCATGGTGTCATGACATGGCACCAACATGCTGAGATAATTTTCTAGGCCGAATTGGGGCAAGCTTTGGTGAAAGCTTCTTCCAAACCGGAGATTCCCTCAAGAAGGCTCGTGGTTCCGAGAGGGAACGTGTCACCTCTGTGTCTGAAACGACATACGTACACTGCCTTCTCCCGCCTTAATTTTTTTACATAGGCAGATTAGACCAAATAGAAGTATCGTGCTAAATTTTGGAATTATTCCGGGTTCGTTTGGCCTTTTTTGTACATTAATTGAGTTTCTGTGCATTTATTGTGCATAATTCAAATTTGAACTACAAGCACATGCTCCAGTGCACCAAAGTTGGTTGAAAAATCACATGTGTGTCCTTGGGTGAATTTCTGGGTCCGATGCAAGAAATCGGAATGAAATTCAAACATCTGGGCGTCGTGGCTCTGCCGGAAAGATTGAGAAACTTGGTTTTTCAATTCTTGTAAATTGAAAACACGCTTGAAAATCATGAAACTTAGCATGGTGTCATGACATGGGACCAACATGATGCGATAATTTTTTAGGCCGAATTGGGACAAGCTTTGGTGTAAGCTTCTTGCAAACCGGAGCTTCCCTCAAGAAGGGTCGTGGTTCCGAGAGGGAACGTGTCACCTCCGTGTGCGAAACGAGATAAGTACACTGCCTTCTCCCGCCTTAATTTTTTTACACAGGTAGATTAGACCAAATAGAAGTATCATGCTAAATTTTGGAATTATTTCGGGTTCATTTGGCCTTTTTTATACATTAATTGAGTTTTTGCGCACTTAATGTGCATAATTCAAATTTGAACTACAAGCACAGGCTCCAGTGCACCAAAGTTGGTTGAAAAATCACATGTGTGTCCTTGGGTGAATTTCTAGGTCCTATGCAAGAAATGGGAATAAAATTCAAACATCTGGGTGTCGTGGCTCGGCTGGAAAGATTGGGAAACTTTGTTTTTTAATTCCTATAAATCCAAAACATGCCTGAATATCATGAAACTTGGCATGGTGTCATGACATGGCAGCAACATGTTGTGGTAATTTTTCTGTCCGATTTGCGATGGCGCACACATATACAATCAACAAAGTCATTTAGGAACAAGTGTTGTCACGTTACAAATCAGAAACACAAGTATTATCGAAACCGTGGGCGTTCTACTTACCAATTACGTGTTGCCACACGTCCCCTTTGTTATTGGCTAGGAGGTGTCGTGCGGGGTAGCTATTTGAGTTCGGGAGGCGTGCGATCAGACCCCTGCACGTGCTCATTGGGAGGAGAGCCCTTTGACCGCTACCCGCCGCACACCTCCCTCCCAACGTCTCCATTAATGGCACCAGAGCCCCTGTTCTACGGCGTGGCTATGTGTCTCACTGGACTGAGATTTAAGAGAGCAAAATGAAAATCTAAAAAGAAAGTTCTGCATGGATCATGATGTAAGATCTGACGGACCTATATAGCATCGACTGCAATTATAGCAAGAATGATGAATATAAGGACGATGACAGTGGATAATAATTGTCTTACATATTTAGGAACATAATTAAAAAAAGCCACATGCGGCAACGCACGAGATACACAAGGGAAAAAGAAGAAGGAAGACAACGATGTGGCTCGCTTATCTCTATGTTGCTGCAGGCCGCGGGAACTAGTCTCCGCGGCGAGTGGTGATGAGCTCTTTCTTGTCCTCAAGATGTTGCTTGAGAGCATCCACGGATTCCTCCACCAGCCTTCTGCGCTTGATGCGCAGCATGGCTTTCTCGTCCATAAGTTCCTTGACAATGACACTGGTCCTCTTCAACAAGGCAATGGTCTCCTCCTACTGCTCCGCACTTTCGACGATCTTCGCCCTCAGAAGGTCGTGCTCGGCCTAGATCTTCGCTTTACTCTCATTTAGTTGCCGGATGACGGTGGTAGCATCTTCAAAAGAGGCTTTCATGTCGTCCTGTAACCTCGCCCAGCCGGAGATCTCATCCATCTGGCTATGGACGAACGCATGCATGCGCCTGTAAGAGTCCTCGCCTGCCCGCGAGACATTTTCCCAAGCTGCAGCGGCGTGGGAGGACATCTCTGCTGCATTCGCGGCGCGGCGGAACATCTCTTCTGCTTCCGCGGCGCGGCCGGACCAGTCTACCGCATCGACGGTGTGGCGGGACCTGCGTGCTGCTTCGGAGGCATGGCGGGACCTCTGTGCTGCTACGGCCACGCGGCAGGACATGCCGGGTGCGTTCGCGGGGACGTGGGACATCTCTCGTGCTTCCGCTTCCATGCTCGCATCTCCCTGGTGGCAATCTCTCGACCCAGAACTCACGCTGGCCATGGCAGATGCAAAGGGAACAATGATGAATGACTTTGTTTTTGTGGATGAGGAGTTGAGGAGGAATGTGAAGTCTTCTTGGAGTAGTAGTATTTATAACAGAGTAGTAATACGCTCCTAAGTGGGAAACGGTTTTGGTTTTGATCGGTGTGAACAGGTTTGCAATTTGGAATGTGATGGGACGCATGCTCAAAATTTATTGACGGTTATAAGTGCGGCACTATTCCCGGAAGGCGTCATGTGGGCACGTACGCCTTCTCGGCCGCGTATGTGGCGTTTGCACCATAGGGTGCAACGCAATAGGCAATGTCAGCACACATCTTATTCCAACAACAGTGCGCGCTCATTATTACCATCGCGCACGCTTCTTTTAATTAGAATGTGTGTGCCCGTCTAGCACACACACATTGATCTATCTAACTGTTTCAGTTTGTTGTGACTAATCGCAAACAGTCATCCATGTGAAGTGTATGCCATCAATCGCAGACACTTTGATCTGGCTGACCCGTTTCTGTTATGTTGCCTAATCGCAAACAGTTAATCCTTCTGAAGCGTATGCCCTCAATCACACACACCTTGATCTGGCTGACCGTTTCTTTTGTGTTGCCTAATCACAAACAGTTCATCCGAGTGAACCGTATGCTATATATCGCACACACCTTCATCAGGCTGCCCATTTCTTTTGTTCCGCCTCATCGCAAATAGTTCATTACACTGAACCGTATGCCCTATGTCGCACACGCAACTAAAATCGGAACTATGTTTGATGGCTCCGCCATCGCAAACGTTTTGCATGTTTTTTGACGGTTCTTTTACACCACCGTTTGCGATTATTGCATCGCACATAGTTTCGTTGAAGGGTCTCTGATTGTAGTGTCGCGTTAGCAGCATCCTGCAGTAGTGGAGCGATCTGTACCATGTAGTTGTCGTCAACAAGCACCGGAGGGGTGACTTGACGTGTAATTTTGGGCCGAACGAAAAAAAATTCGGTCATACTTATGACACTTCTATGACGATAATTGTGACAAAACCCGGTATCATCATAGATGTGATGGGCTCCTATTTCTATGACAAAAAATCATGACAGAAAATGGGCTTTTCGTCTTGGGTGGGCCGGAGACGCAGCTGCATAACATTCTTTGGGACGTGCATGACGGAAAAAACCGTGGTAGAAGCAAGGGCGAGGAAAATATCGGGGTGTTCCCGGTTACTGTGGGTGGTCAGGGCCGGGCGATGCACATTGCTCTCGTACACGCACACGTGTGGGTGCGAGGCGTTGGGCTCTAACTGAACACGAGCGAGGCGTTGGGCTCTAACTGAACCCGAGCAATTCCACTGCATGCTACACGTTACTGAACCCGAGCGATCAATCGATGGATGTTAACCGAACCCGATCGAGCGATTCCTTCGCTACTGCTGCTAACTGAAGCCGATCGATGCTGCCTCTAGATGAACAGTGAGTGTTGCTGGGGGGTTTTGATGAATAGTTCCTGGTGGGGGTGGATGAACAGGACCGCGTGGTGTTGCCTCTGGATGAATAGGACCCCGATCGATCGAGCCGGTTGGGGCTGGATGAACAGGACCCCGTGGAGAGCTGGATGAACAGGACCACCCCGTGGAGGGCTAGATGAACAGTAGACGGTGGAGGTTTGGATGAACAGTAGACCGTGGAGGGGTGGTTGAACAGGAGCCCGTGGAGAGGGTGTCGGATTTCGGGTTCTGGCAGACCCTTGAGGTTCGAACACTGGGGTGCGCGCGGAGATCTCGCCCTCTACCTACCTGCACCCCGCGGCCTCGCTGGAATCTAAACTACGAAAGGAACAACACAAGAGACGCAAGGTTTATACTAGTTCGGGCCACCATTGTGGTGTAATACCCTACTCTAGTTTGTGGTGTGGTGGATTGCCTCTTGGGCTGATGGTGATGAACAATACAAGGAAGAACAGCCTCGCGAGGGTCTGTTCTTGGCCGGGGCAATGAACTGCTTGGAGGAGTTCAGTCTCTCTCTCTCTCTCTCTAGATTGCTTGACCTCTAGCTCTGTTCTTGTATTCCCGATCCTCCTACCCTGTGGGAGGCTAGTCCTATTTATGACAGAGGCCCTGGGCCTCTTCCCAAATATTGAGCGGGAAGGGCGCCAGCAATTTGCCATTTTGAAGGGGAACATCGGGTACACTTATCCTGACTAAAGTTAGTCCTCGCCTGTCAAAGGCTCTGGTGGTGATGCCTGCTTGGGCTCCACAATGAATTCCTTCCTGCTGTTGGGCTGGTCTTGGTCTTGTTGCACCGAAATGGATGCCCTTGCTTGATGCTCTCGCCTGCGCTTGCTCCCTTTGCACCAAATAGGAAAGGAGGACTGAGGGAGTCCTGGACTAGGGGGTGTCCGGATAGCCGAACTATCATCACGGCCGGACTCCAAGACTATGAAGATACAAGATTGAAAACTTCGTCCCGTGTCCGGATGGGACTTTCCTTGGCGTGGAAGGCAAGCTTGGTGATACGGATATGTAGATCTCCTACCATTGTAACCGACTCTATGTAACCCTAACCTATCCGGTGTCTATATAATCCGGAGGGTTTTAGTCCGTAGGACGAACAACAATCATACCATAGGCTAGCTTCTAGGGTTTAGCCTCCTTGATCTCGTGGTAGATCTACTCTTGTACTACCCATATCATCAATATTAATCAAGCAGGAGTAGGGTATTACCTCCATCGAGAGGGCCCAACCTGGTAAAACATTGTGTCCCTTGTCTCCTGTTACCATCCGCCTAGACGCACAGTTCGGGACCCCCTACCGAGATCCGCGGTTTTGACACCGACATTGGTGCTTTCATTGAGAGTTCCTCTGTGTCGTCACCGTAGGCCCGATGGCTCCTTCGATCATCAACAACGACGCGGTCCGGGTGAGACTTTTCTCCCGGACAGATCTTAAATTCGGCGGCTTTGCATTGCGGGCCAATTTGTTTGGCCATCCGAGCAGATCGAAGCTTCGCCCCAGCCATCAGGTCAGATTTGGAAGTTTGAACTATCGGCCGATGTCCGCGGAGACTTGATCTTGACGGATTCGAGCCACAATAAGCGAGCCGCCTTTATCGATGGGCATGATCTAGCTCTGCGGCCGAGCGATGCCACGAGGCCGCACCGAAGATCCGCTCCGACCCTTAATCCGGGCGGATTCCCGATCGAGGGCGAGTGGTTGGACACCGCCTCGGGGCTACTATGCCTGTCCTTCGCGAAGACCTCGACTCCAGGGTGCCGGACTCCTCTCCGGACTCCAAACCCTCCGCGCCCCGCAAATCGAATCCGATTGGGCGCCGGTCATGGAGTTCACTGCGCAGACATCTTCGGCTTTTCGCCCTTCGCGGCATCCTGAATTCACTAAAGTCTCTCTTTATCCAGAGAGCCTGGCGGACTACTGAGACAGGAAGGTTGGGATGCGGACGACGAAGAAATTCAACGCCCACCCACCACCCACTTCAGAGCCATCGCCAAAGCTTACACGGCGTGCTCGATTTAAACCGAAGACATCGACGGTATGGGCGGCGATGTAGGAGACAACCATGAACCAGCGCCTATAGGATGCTGGACAACCACCTCATCCCACGATGTATACATGGTGGATACACCTAAAGGAAATGAAGACGAGTAACAACGGGACGCTACGAAGGATAAATCCCTCGAAAAGCAGTCAAAACGGCAACGTAAATGCCGAACCAAGTCCCGCCTCAACAGAGACCCAGCCATAGAGCAGGGCGAACCGGTGGACGACGAACATGCTATCGAGCAATCGTCCGAACAAGACAACTTGGATAAACAACCCGTCCCCGGCGAAGACAACAGTCCAGACGATCTCACGCCGGACAAATTGTTGGAACAAAATAACCTCCAGAAAAGGCTCGTCGCCACTCGTATGTAGCCTGAAAAAGCGAAGCGGAAGCTCAAAACAGCGGAAGATGCACTCAGAATCAGATGGGCAGAGTATTCAACACCATGAGACAAATCGACGGCGATCGCCAACAAAGACTACCCAAAGAGAAAGCTATCGCCCGAATTTGATGAGGAGGCCATAGAGCCCCCACAATCAAAAATTAAGAAGGCCACCCGGTCGAATGGACGACCCCATGGCAAAAAGAGAGAGGCAACTGGCGCCACACACAAGCCGATACGCGATCCGCATAAGGATTCACATCAAAAGGATGGCCCAATTAGGTCCATCTACGGGCCGAGAAAGCAAGCTCTTCAAAGCAATGCAACATGCCAAATATCCGAACATCACGGCGCACCCAAATACAGGGGCGCCAGACACCCCTATGTTTCACCGATGAGGTCTTTGGATCATGAATTTCAGTGATTCAAACCCGTAAACATAGAGGCATACGACGGAACAACAGACCCTGGAGTCTGGATTGAGGATTACATCCTCCACATACACATGGCTAGAGGAGACGATCTCCACGCCATAAAATACTTACCCCTTAAACTCAAAGGGCCAGCTCGGCATTGGCTTAAAAGCCTCCCCGGAAATACCATTGGAAGCTGGGAAGAGCTCGAGGATGCGTTTCGGGCAAATTTTCAAGGGACCTATGTTCGCCTTCCGGATGGAGACGATCTAAGTCACATAACTCAACAGCCCGGAGTGTCAGCCCGGAAATTCTGGAACAGGTTCCTTACAAAAAATAACCAAATAGTCGACTGTCCGGACGCCGAAGCCTTAGCAGCCTTCAAACACAACGTCCGAGACGAATGGCTCGCCAGACACCTCGGCGAAGAAAAGCCAAGAACAATGGCCGCATTAACAAGCCTCATGACCCGCTTTTGCGCGGGAGAGGATAGCTGGCTAGCAAGATGCAGCACCAACGACCCAAGTACATCCGAAATCAGGGATGGAAATGGGAAACCACGGCGCAACAAGGACCAGCGCCAGATTAAAAGGAACGGTCCAAAGAGCGCGACAGTCAATGCCGGATTCAAAAGCTCACGGTAGAACAATAAATAACTGCCCCTCAAGGACAATAGCGATGAGCTATCCAACTTAAACAAAATCTTGGACAAGATATGTCAAATCCACAGTACTCCCGGGAGGCCTGCAAACCATACCCACAGAGATTGTTGGGTTTTCAAACAGTCCGGCAGACTCAACACCGAACACAAGGGGCTCGACACACCAAGTGAGGATGATGACGAGCACCACAAGCGAGCCCCGAAAACAAAAAAAATTTCCCACAAGAGGTTAAAACAGTAAACTCACTTCACGTGATCAAAGGGAAAAAGCAGGCGGCTATAGCGCGCCGATGCGGCTATATCTCCCACGTGTCGAGGCACGACTTAGAGGCATAACCGCATTGAAAGCAATGTCGCAAGTGAGGTAATCTTCACACAACCCATGTAATAAATAAGGAAAGAAACATAGTTGGCTTACAATCGCCACTTCACACAAAGACATAAATAAACATCCATCATTGAGTACACTCAAGGTCCGACTACGGAACCAAAATAAAAGAAGATACCCCAAATGCTACACAGATCCCGAATCGTCCCAACTGGGCACCACTCTGATCATCGGGAAAAGACACATAGTAACGACCACGTTCCTCGTCGAACTCCCACTTGAGCTCGGTTGAATCACCTGCACCGCCTCATCGGAACCTGCAACTGTGTTTGGAAGTATCTGTGAGTCACGGGACTCAGCAATCTCACACCAGAGATCAAGACTATTTAAGCTTAAAGGAAGGACAGAGTAGTAAAGTGGAGCTGCAGCAAGCGACTAGCATATATGGTGGCTACATCGCAAAAGAGAGCGGAAGAGAAGCAAAGCACGGTCGTGAAACTAGTAGCGATCAAGAAGTGATCCTGAACTACTTACGCCGATATAACTCCAACATCGTGTTCACTTCCGGACTCCGCGAGAAGAGACCATCACGGTTACACACGCGTTGATGTGTATTTTATTGAGATCAACTTTGGGTTATCTACAACCGACATTAACAAATTCCCATCTGCCTCATAACCGCGGGCACGGCTTTGAAAGATATTACCTGCAGGGTGTCCCAACTTAGCCCATTATAAGCTCTCACGGTCAATGAAGGATATTCCTTCTACCGGAAGACCCGATCAATCTCGAATCCGGACTACAAGACATTTCGACAGCAATAAAACAAGACCAGCAAAGCCGCCCGATTGTGCCGACAAATCCCGATAGGAGCTGCACATATCTCGTTCTCGTGGCACATCCGGATAAGTCAAGCTACGAGTAAAACCAAGCCTCGAGTTTCCCGTGGTGGCCCATGCAGTTTGCTCGGTTCGGGCCAGCACTCGAAGGAGCACTGGTCCGGGGTTAAAATAAAGATGACCCTCGGCTCGCGAAAACCGGGGAAAAGGCTTAGGTGGCAACCGGTAAAACCAAAGTTGGGCCTTCTTTGGGCGAGTCTTATTCAAAGCGAACTGTCAAGGGGTCCCATAAATCACCCAACCGTAAGGAACGCGAAATCAAGGAACATAACACCGGTATGATGGAAACTAGGGTGGCAAGAGTGGAACAAAACACCAGGCATAAGGCCGAGCCTTACACCCTTTACCAAATATATAGATGTGTTAAAATATAGCAGATGTATATATATTGTGATATCCCCAACAAGTAAACATGTTTCAACAAGGAACAAAACTTCAGCTTCACCTGCAACTAGCAACGCTATAAGAGGGCTGAGCAAAGCGGTAACATAGCCAATCAACGGTTTGCTAGGAAAAGGATGGTTAGGGGCTGACATGGCAAAAACAGCATCAGGTTGCAATGTTCAGAGCATCAAAACTACATGCTACAGGACCTTAAAATAGCAAATCAAGGCATGGCATGAATCTACTCAAAGCCTAGAACAAAAGTCCCTTACTGACAATAAGCCAAAAAGGACTAGAAAATATAGTAACACCCATGTCAATATTGAAAGTCTCGTTAACAGATTCAGCAACATGACATGTCAAAAACTGATAACGAGATGGCATGTTAACAAGCTCAATGCACTCACTACAGAGCCTCAAATGATAAACTAAGCATACCTACATCAAGAAGACATGACATAGAAGACATACATGGCAAGAACAATAACATAGCATAAATGGATCAACCACAACAAGCTTGGCAAAATTGAATAACATGTATAAAATCTGCCAGGAAACATTTGGTAGCAAAAGTAGAGCTCGATTGACTCAAGCTAAGGCATCCCATAATTGGAAACAAAGGCATGAATGCATAGAGCAAGTCATGCTTTAAAAAACACCCTTACTGAAGTATCTCAAAATATGCATAGATCTCTTGGTATCATCAAGTAAACATGGCATCAAAATCAGCTAAAACAGGGCTGAAATCAGCAACATTAGGACACCTACTTTGCATGCTTGTGCTAGTCACCACATAGATCACAAAAATACATGGCATATACCCCTGGAAAGATGGCATGGCATTTTACAAAACACATGTAGGAATCAAATTGATAGGGTGCACATATTAATCATGGCAAAAATAACAAAAGTGCAAGTCCTGATAAAAATCAGAAACTAACAGCACATAGCACTCTTCCAACAGCATTTCGGGCATCAAGATGAGCTCAAATGAAAATGATGCAATGCGATGAAATGATCTACTCTTCGAGACGAACATTTTGACATATTATACGCGAAAAATGGATCTACGGATGCGAAGATATAGCATGTTGAAAATTGCACAAAATAACAAAGAGATGCAAAAATACTTAGAGAAAAAGGAGGGGAGAGAGAGAAGAGGTCAACGGCTCGGGATTCGAGGCCGGATCGGCGCCGGATCGGGCGACGGGCGGCGGCTGAGGGCGGCGCGCTGGCTCCCGGAGCCGCCGGAGGCGGCGCCGCGGCGCGGGAGGCCGCGGCCGGGTTGGCGAGGTCGGCCGGGCGCCGGCGAAGCGGCAGACGCCGGACGGGCGCTGAGGCGAAGCAGGCTGGCGCGGCGCCAGCGGAGATGATCTGGCGCGCCGGCAGTGGGCGGCGGCGCGGCGAAGCCGGCCGGCGGCGCCGGCCGGGCGGGGCGGAGCGCGGCGGGGCAGCCGCTCGGCTCCGCGCGGCGGCGAAGCGGGCGGGCGGAGGGCGGCGGAGCGCCCGGATCGGGCGGGACGGGCGGCCGTGGGCCTCATGGGCCCATGGCGCGTGGCGGCGGCGGGCGGAGCGTCTGCTCGCCGGATGTGTCCGGCGCGCGAGGGCAAAATAGCTAGGGTTTCGGGGATGATCCGGATTTGGGGAGGTTTGCTTAAATAGGCATAGAGGAGCTAGGAGAGTCCAAATGAGGTGTAGTTTTACCCCACGATCGTGATCGAACGACGGAGAGCATGGGAGTGACTTAGATGGGTTATTGGGCTGTTTTGAAGGGGTGTTGGGCTGCAACTTAAAAGAGGCCTTTGCGAGAGTGCGGTTAACCGTTGGAGTACCAAACGAGCTCCAAATGACCCGAAACTTGACCGGTGGTCTACGGTTGGTATACCAAGGCCACTAGACAAACCTCGGTCCATTTCGAGAAGGTTTAATACCCGCACACGGAAAAACGTAGAAGGGACCGCTGGGGGAGATAGGAGTGCCGGATTGCAAAACGGACAACGGGAAAAATGCTCGGAATCATGAGACGTACGTATGCAAATGCAATGCACATGATGACATAATATAAAATGCATGACATGGACAAAATGCAAAATGAAGAAAACCCAACCATGGAGGGAATATCATATATCAAAGCCGAAAATGGCAAGAGTTGGAGTTACAAATATGGAAAGTTACTTCCGGGGTGTTACAACACTCCACCACTACAAGAGGATCTCGTCCCGAGATCTAGGACTGAAAGAACTCCGGATACTCAGAACGGAGGTGATCCTCGCGCTCCCGTGTAGCTTCTCGGTCGAATGGTGTGACCACTTCACTTTGAGGAATTTGATTGACTTGTTGCGAGTCTTGCGCTCGGTTTCTTCAAGAATAGCAACGGGTGCTCATGATAAGAGAGATCTCTTGAAGGTCAATCTCTTGAAGTTGATAGTGCGCTCAGAGTCTTGAAGCACTTGCGAAGCTGTGACACGTGAAACACATCGTGCACGCTTGCAAAGTTGGATGGAAGCTCAAGTTGATAGGCGAGATCGCCTCTTTTCCCAATGATCTTGAAAGGACCCACGTATCTAGGAGCAAGCTTCCTTTGATACCGGGCGGCGAGTGCCTTTCATTGGAGAGACGGAGGTAGACATGGTCTCCGATTTGAAAAGTCACATCACGGTGCTTGTCATCATAATAGCTCTTCCGGCGCGATTATGCGGCTTTGAGATTCTCACGAATGACTTGGCACTTTTCTTCCGCTTCGTGATCAAGTCATTGCCAAGAAGTTGGCGCTCACTGTCTCGAGACCAATTGAGAGGAGTACGCACTTTCGCCATAGAGAATTTCGAATGGGGCCTTGCCGAACTCGCTTGGAAGCTGTTGTTGTAAGAGAACTTCGGCATAAGGAAGACAATCTTCCCACTTCATACCGAAGAAATGACACAAGCCCCGAGCATATCTTCAAGGATTTGATTCACTCGCCGACTTGGCCACTTGTTTGAGGATGGAAAGCTGTCTGAAACGAATGTTGGTGCCCATGGCCTTCTCGGAAAGAATCCCAAAACTTGGAGGTAAAGATGCTGCCACGGTCAGAAGAGATCACTTGTGGGATGCCGTGCAAGGAGACAATCCTCGAGGTGTATAGCTCGCCAACCGAGCTGCTGTGATGGATTCTTTGATAGGAAGAAAATGAGCCACTTTAGTAAGCTTGTCAATGACAACGAAGATAGCATCATTTCCACGCTTGGACTTTGGAAAGCCGATCCACGAAGTCCATTTCAATATGATCAAACTTCCATTCTGGAATAGCAAGAGGTTGGAGGAGACCAGCTGGTCTTTGGTGTTCTGCTTTCACTCTTCTGCAGACATCACACTCATTCACGAATTGAGCAATTTCTCGCTTCATTCGAGTCCACCAATATGACTGCTTGAGGTCATGGTACATCTTCGCATACTTCTAGGATGAATGGATAGAAGCGAATTGTGAGCCTCGTTCATAATGACTTTTCGCAGATCACCCTTAGGAACCACAATCCGTCCTCAAAGAACAGAGTGTCTTTGTCATCAACGCGAAGCACTTGTACTTGAAATGCCCTTGTCGATACCACGTTTCACCTTCTTCACCATGGTATCCGAAGTTGAGCCTCACGAATCTGATCTTCCAAAGTAGGAGAGACTATGAGGTTGGCAAGAAAGCCTTGAGGAACAACTTGAAGATTCAGCTTATGGAAAGATTCACGAGATCCGGTGGAAGGGCTTGAGGATAAGATCATTGCGAAAGCCTTCTTGCTCAAAGCATCTGCAATGACATTGGCTTTGCCCGGAGTATACTCAATACTTGGGTTGTACTCTTGAATCATTTCGACCCATCGAGACTGCCTGAGGTTGAGGTTGGGCTGAGTGAAGATGTACTTGAGACTCTTGTGATCGGTGAAAATGTCCACTTTCCTTCCCAACAAGAGATGTCTCCACGTTATCAATGCATGAACAACTGCCGCCAACTCAAGATCGTGAGTGGGGTAGTTCTTCTCGTTAGGCTTCAATCGGCGAGAGGTATAAGCCACAACTCTCTTCTCTTGCATTAACACAGCACCGAGACCTTGAAGAGAAGCATCACGAAAACTTCATATGGCTTGGATTCATCGGAGGAGTCAAGACAGGGCTGTGACGAGTTTCTCTTTGAGGGTATTGAAAGCAACGTCACACTCGGGAGACCGACATACTTCACATGCTTCGAGGAGGTTGAAAGAGGCTTTGCAATCTTGGAGAAGTTCTCAACGAATCTTGACAATAGCTTGCAAGACCAAGAAAATCATGGAGTCTGCTTGACATTCGAGGAGGTTCCCAATTCACAATTGCGGACACCTTCTCGGGATCAACAGCGATGCCCTTGGCGAGAGATGATATGACCAAGATAAAGCACTTCATCAAGCCAAAATTCACATTTGGAGAACTTAGCATAGAATTGGTACTCTCGAGCTTGTCTAGCACCAATCGCAAATGTTTGGCATGATCCTTCTTATTCTTGGAGAAGACCAAAATATCATCAAGATAGACCAAGACGAATTCATTGGTGTAGGGTTGAATATGAAGTTCATCATCCGCAAGAATGTTGGAGGAGCATTGACGAGGCCGAAAGACATGACAAGATATTCATAAGAACCAAAGCTTGTTCGAATGCTGTCTTGGGAATATCTTGTTCACGAATGCGAATCTGATGATACCCCATACGAAGGTCAAGCTTGGAGAACACAGTAGCACCTTTGAGTTGCTCGAAAAGCTCATTGATGTTGGGAAGTGGATACTTGTTCTTGATTGTCTTCTTATTCAATGGACGGTAATCGACGCAAAGTCGGTCCGTGCCATCCTTCTTCCGGACAAAAGAACACCACAACCCCAAGGAGATGAACTCGGTCCGATCAAACCCAGACGCTCTTGTTCATCGAGCTGCTTCTTCAATTCCTTCAGCTCTTCAGTCCAAGCTTGTAAGGACGCTTGCAAACGGGTTCATGCGGGCTCAAGATCGATAACGAACTCAAGCGGCGATGAGGAGGCATACCCGAAGCTCTTACGGAAAGACATCTTGGTACTCACAAACGATCGAATCGAGAGATGGCATTCAATTCGCCTTCTTCTCATTGAGAGAAAACAACCGAATGGTTTCATCACGAGCGGCATAGATTATCACATCATTAGAAGAGTGAGTCAATTGAATTTCCACAGCAGCACAATCAAGCTGAGCTTTGTGCCGAGAAAGCCATCCATTCCGAGAATAAGATCAATATCCGAGTCACCAAGAACAACTGGTTTAGAAAGAAATCTGTAATCGCCCATCTTGATAGAAACATTAGGAGCAACCAAACTAGAATTCATAAGTCTTCCGGGAAACAACTTGCATAACTTTGGAGAGAATCTACGTGTCAACATTGTGCTTCATGCAAAAGGATATGACATGAAAGAATGCGATGCACCAAAGATCAAATAAGACTTTTGCAGGAATATCATTAACAAGAAGATTACCCATTAGCACATCTGAAGAATCCTCTGCCTGAGCTGCATTCATCATATTGACCTTGGCATACTTTGGATTATGCTTGACCACTGCATTGCTTGAAGATTTCACATGAGGAGGAGGCGGAAGGCGCCTCTGGTTGAAGCACTTGTTCAGATAGTGACCCTTCTGCGACACTTGTTGCAAGTGACCTCGAGAGCGGACGGTGGTAAGGAGCACTTGACCTTGGAGCTTGAGAATTAGACTTGTTCGATAGCTTGGGTTGGGTGGGTGGGAAGATCCACGCCACCTGAGTTCTTCTTTGGTAAGGCCGACGGAACGGAGGAGGGGGCAGGTAAAACTTCGCTGCTTGGCTGCCACTTGAGAGGACGAGGAGGACTGAATGCGTCCCCGATTCTCTTCTTAGAAGCCTCGCATTTGAGCTGAGCCGCTTCTTGCTTGAGAGCCATGTTGTAGAAATCATCATACTTATCTCGCTCAAACAAAGACAAGAGGTAATTGCAGATCTTCTCTCGGACCACCTCCGAATTGATAGATCATACTCTTTTCATCGTGTGCGCCTTGCTTAGCAAAACGAGCGAGCTTCGAACTGGATATTGTATTGATAGACAGACATGTTGCCTTGCTTGAGATTGCGGAACTCCTCACGCTTGCTCTCAACAACACTTTTGAATGTGATGAGCTCAAATCACGGCGGAACTCATCCTGTAATGACACGACCTCCTCTGGAATCTTTGTATTGTCGGAACCACTCAGCAGCTTGATCCTTGAGTTGAAACGAAGCAAACTTGACAAAATCCTCGGTCCGACATTGCTACACCAAAGTGCTTGCAGATGTCCACTAACCAATCGTCGTCTGTCAGCCTCAACACGTAAACCGAAAGACTTCGGCTGATTAGCGAGGAACTGACTGAGAGTAGCAAAGTGTGGATGATTGTTGCCTTGACCTTGATTGCCTTGATTGCCTTGCCCCTGAGTACGTTCTTGCAAGAGCTGCAAAATCATCTGAGCATTGGCATTGGTGGCTGCCATGATAGCTTGCCAGGCCTCTGGAGGCGGAGGTGGAGGTGGAGGGTTCGACTGATCCCCATCATTGCAATCCGGATTCAGACGCGTTGGCGGAGCCATCCTGAAGAGGGTGACATCCGTTAGTCCTTTGATAGACAAATAGATAAGTAGAATCAACGGATAGAAATTGCAACATAAAGTCTTCACAATAAACATTCGAACAAGAATGAACGAATGAATTCCAAAGTTAATCATCACACGTCCATTAAGGTGAGAAGCCACTTAGATAAGGATATGGAAACAACAACTGTCTTAGAAACAAATCGAATATCACAACTGAAAACAAAAGATTGGCTGCTAGAATGAGCCGGAACAAACACATGATAGAGATTTCGCCCAAAGTGTTCGTGGTGGGGCCCACACGGACACGACGTATAGCGGACGTCACGAATGACTAACAAGACGTCCCCGAATCAGCATAGCCAAGGATTCTTTAAGACGTCTCGCGACCACTGTAAATCGACCGTGAATGGGCGGACCACTAGACGTTGAACCCCAATCTCAAATCATACATCTGTCGGAAAGAATATCCTGTAAGCTACTAGAATTCCCAACTATAAACTCCCAAACTTTCGGTTATGCAATCTGGTGTTGGGGATACAGGGGACACAAAATATATCACCCAAACTAACAATACCTAGATCCATCTGTATCCATCCGTCAACACATAACCAAGAAATCCTCGGAAATCGTGTACCTCGACCTTCAAAAACATCCGTTATACAAGTCATGGCAATACTCCCTTCGCCACAAGATCGGGCTATCGGGGTTATCTCACCAACAACTGCACAAAAGAGATTTCGATGTCGGCAAAACTCGTATTCCAGAATCTGCAACGATAAAATTGTGACGACAACACCTCGGAGCTCAACTCCCGGGACACCGCCACAACCCCTAAATGTCGAGGCACCAAGAACAATGTTCTCGTCACAAAACCATCGGAAGGATTCCAAGATACCCACGTGATCCTAAAAAATTTTTAGTGAAATTTGAGAAGAGGAGAGTCAAAACTCTACGTCAGAGACCTCACAGAGCGATGAAGGACCGGAAGTAAAAAGAATCCTACTCTCCGATATATATATAATCCTAAGACTCAAAACATTTTCCATTCTAGACTCAACAACGCCAAGAAACAATCAAGTAGGGGCTCCTAAGTCGGAAGGCTCGATTACCAACTTAGCGCCGCCGATGCGGCTATATCTCCCACGTGTCGAGGCACGACTTAGAGGCATAACCGCATTGAAAGCAATGTCGCAAGTGAGGTAATCTTCACACAACCCATGTAATAAATAAGGAAAGAAACATAGTTGGCTTACAATGCCACTTCACATAGTACATAAATAAACATCCATCATTCAGAGTACACTCAAGGTCCGACTACGGAACCAAAATAAAAGAAGATACCCCAAATGCTACATGATCCCGAATCGTCCCAACTGGGCACCACTATCGATCATCGGGAAAAGACACATAGTAACGACCACGTTCCTCGTCGAACTCCCACTTGAGCTCGGTTGAATCACCTGCACCGGCCTCATCGGAACTCGCAACTGTGTTTGAAGTATCTGTGAGTCACGGGACTCAACAATCTCACACCCGAGATCAAGACTATTTAAGCTTAAAGGAAGGACAGAGTAGTAAAGTGGAGCTGCAGCAAGCGACTAGCATATATGGTGGCTACATCGCAAAAGAGAGCGGGAAGAGAAGCAAAGCACGGTCGTGAAACTAGTAGCGATCAAGAAGTGATCCTGAACTACTTACGTCAGATATAACTCCAACACCGTGTTCACTTCCCGGACTCCGAGAAGAGACCATCACGGTTACACACGCCGTTGATGTGTATTTTATTGAGATCAACTTTGGGTTATCTACAACCGACATTAACAAATTCCCATCTGCCTCATAACATGGGCACGGCTTTCGAAAGATATTACCTGCAGGGTGTCCCAACTTAGCCCATTATAAGCTCTCACGGTCAACGAAGGATATTCCTTCTACCGAAGACCCGATCAATCTCGAATCCCGGACTACAAGACATTTCGACAGCAATAAAACAAGACCAGCAAAGCCGCCCGATTGTGCCGACAAATCCCGATAGGAGCTGCACATATCTCGTTCTCGTGGCACATCCGGATAAGTCAAGCTACGAGTAAAACCAAGCCTCGAGTTTCCCGTGGTGGCCCCAAGAAGTTGCTCGGTTCGGGCCAGCACTCGAAGGAGCACTGGTCCGGGGTTAAAATAAAGATGACCCTCGGGCTCGCGAAAACCGGGGAAAAGGCTTAGGTGGCAATGGTAAAACCAAAGTTGGGCCTTCTTTGGGCGAGTCTTATTCAAAGCGAACTGTCAAGGGGTCCCATAAATCACCCAACCGTAAGGAACGCGAAATCAAGGAACATAACACCGTATGACGGAAACTAGGGTGGCAAGAGTGGAACAAAACACCGGGCATAAGGCCGAGCCTTCCACCCTTTACCAAATATATAGATGTGTTAAAATATAGCGTATGTATATATATTGTGATATCCCCAACAAGTAAACATGTTTCAACAAGGAACAAAACTTCAGCTTCACCTGCAACTAGCAACGCTATAAGAGGGCTGAGCAAAGCGGTAACATAGCCAATCAACGGTTTGCTAGGAAAAGGATGGTTAGGGCTGACATGGCAAAAACAGCATCAGGTTGCAATGTTCAGAGCATCAAAACTACATGCTACAGGACCTTAAAATAGCAAATCAAGGCATGGCATGAATCTACTCAAAGCCTAGAACAAAAGTCCCTTACTGACCATAAGCCAAAAAGGACTAGAAAATATAGTAACACCCATGTCAATATTGAAAGTCTCGTTAACAGATTCAGCAACATGACATGTCAAAAACTGATAACGAGATGGCATGTTAACAAGCTCAATGCACTCACTACAGAGCCTCAAATGATAAACTAAGCATACCTACATCAAGAAGACATGACATAGAAGACATACATGGCAAGAACAATAACATAGCATAAATGGATCAACCACAACAAGCTTGGCAAAATTGAATAACATGTATAAAATCTGCCAGGAAACATTTGGTAGCAAAAGTAGAGCTCGATTGACTCAAGCTAAGGCATCCCATAATTGGAAACAAAGGCATGAATGGATAGAGCAAGTCATGCTTTACAAAACACCCTTACTGAAGTATCTCAAAATATGCATAGATCTCTTGGTATCATCAAGTAAACATGGCATCAAAATCAGCTAAAACAGGGCTGAAATCAGCAACATTAGGACACCTACTTTGCATGCTTGTGCTAGTAACCACATAGATCACAAAAATACATGGCATATACCCCTGGAAAGATGGCATGGCATTTTACAAAACACATGTAGGAATCAAATTCATAGGGTGCACATATTAATCATGGCAAAAATAACAAAAGTGCAAGTCCTGATAAAAATCAGAAACTAACAGCACATAGCACTCTTCCAACAGCATTTCGGGCATCAAGATGAGCTCAAATGAAAATGATGCAATGAGATGAAATGATCTACTCTTCGAGGGGAACATTTTGACATATTATACGCGAAAAATGGATCTACGGATGCGAAGATATAGCATGTTGAAAATTGCACAAAATAACAAAGAGATGCAAAAATACTTGGAGAAAAAGGAGGGGAGAGAGAGAAGAGGTCAACGGCTCGGGATTCGAGGCCGGATCGGCGCCGGATCGGGCGACGGGCGGCGGCCGAGGGCGGCGCGCTGGAGCTCCCGGAGCCGCCGGAGGAGGCGGTCGCCGGCGGGAGGAGCGCGGGCGGCGGGTCAGCGAGGCGGCCGGCGCCGGCCAGCGGCCGACGCCGGACGGGCGCTGGGCGAAGCCATGCGGCGGGCGGCGCGGCGGAGATGCTGGCGCGCTGCCGGTGGCGGGCGGCAGCGAGCCGCCGGGGGCGGCGCTGCCGGGCGGGGCGGAGCGCGGGCGGGGCGGGGCTGCCGGCTCCGGGCGGCGAAGCGCGGCGGGCGGAGGCGGCGGAGCGCCCGGATCGGCGCGGACGGGCCGGCCATGGGCCTCATGGGCCAAGGCGATGGCGGCGGGCGGCGGCGGGCGGATCGCTGTCTGCTCGCCGGGACGTGTCCGCGCGCGAGGGCAAAATAGCTAGGGTTTCGGGGATGATCCGGATTTGGGAGGTTTGCTTAAATAGGCATAGAGGGAGCTAGGAGAGTCCAAATGAGGTGTAGTTTTCGCCCACACGATCGTGATCGAACGGCGGAGAGCATGAGAGTGACTTAGATGGGTTATTGGGCTGTTTTGAAGGGGTGTTGGGCTGCAACTTAAAAGAGGCCTTTGCGAGAGTGCGGTTAACCGTTGGAGTACCAAACGAGCTCCAAATGACCCGAAACTTGACCGGTGGTCTACGGTTGGTATACCAAGGCCACTAGACAAACCTCGGTCCATTTCGAGAAGGTTTAATACCCGCACACGGAAAAACGTAGAAGGGACCGCCGGGGGAGATAGGAGTGCCGGATTGCAAAACGGACAACGGGAAAAATGCTCGGAATCATGAGACGAACACGTATGCAAATGCGATGCACATGATGACATAATATAAAATGCATGACATGGACAAAATGCAAAA
This sequence comes from Aegilops longissima, assembly GCA_021605205.1. Taxonomy (NCBI): domain Eukaryota; kingdom Viridiplantae; phylum Streptophyta; class Magnoliopsida; order Poales; family Poaceae; genus Aegilops; species Aegilops longissima. The sequence goes on along the minus strand of CM038681.1, from coordinate 479,743,143 downwards.
TGAAGAAAACCCAACCACGGAGGGAATATCATATATCAAAGCCGAAAATGGCAAGAGTTGGAGTTACAAATATGGAAAGTTACTTCCGGGGTGTTACAGGCGCCCACTAGAATGCGCGTCGCACAAACTACCCTAGCGGAGTACCAACACTGGTTGTCAAAACCAATCACCTTCGACCATCAGGACTATTTCGAAAGTATCCGGAACACAGGATGGACTGCCTTGATATTGGATCCTATAATCGACGGATTCCAATTTACACACGTCCTCATGGATGGTGGCAGTGACATAAACATGATATATCAGGACACAATCCGCAGGATGGGGATAGACCCAACCAAAATTCGCAGTAGCAACACCTCTTTTAAAGGAGTAATGTCAGGCACATATGCTCATTGTACGGGCTCCATACTGCTAGAAGTTGTGTTCGGTTCATCCGACAACTTCCGTCGCGAAAAGTTGATCTTCCATGTCGCCCCGTTTAAAAGTAGCCATCAAGCACTATTGGGACGCGAAGCTTTCGCCCGCTTTAACGCAATACCGCATTATGCATCTCTAACACTTAAAATGCCCGGTCCACACGGCGTCATCTCATTAAAAGGGAGTATTAAGTGTTACTCGAGCACGGAAGAACGTGGGACTGCCTTGACAGCCCCACACCTATCCGGCTCCGCTAGTCAAAGAACCTGAATAGGTCATTCAAACCCCGGACACGGCTAGACGAGTCCGGCGCCTACTAGCGGCATACCCCACACAAGGGGCTGCATGCATGTATAACAAGAGACAATAAAGCTCAATTTTATTCACTTCTTCGAATCGTACTCTGTTTATTTAATATAAAGTACATCTTTTGCACGATCCTTTTTATTTTAAACTAAGTTCCTCTCTTTTACGAGATGAACAACGTGCTACACCCGTCCCGTGATACGGCACAACGGAGACACAAAGCGAGGCGTGCGAGAGGGACCCGTTGCAAGGATTCTTTTGATTAAGACCTCGTAAACCTTTTTTACTGTCTCTTGTTGATATACATCCCCGGTTTCTCACTATAACCAAGGAGGAGGCTGGTGTTTTGGCATTGGCCGCACCAGAATTTTTGCGCGTGCACTCGACACGGGGGGCTTAGGCATTATTCGCCGCTTTTATAAAGACCGAATACCTTAGGGAGTGTTCGGCATCTCGAGTTAGGCCTTATATGCATCAGCTCCAAATCATGTCTTTGGTCAAATGTTGGGTTTGCCCGGCTCCTGTGTTTTGCTGCCTTACGCCCGCTTTATCGGCTAACGCGCACCGGAGAACTATGCGATTGTGCCCGGTTTGGCCGGGCGAGCACCTCGAGAGAAAGCCGAAAACTGACTGTCATGATATAGCGAGAGACTGGTCAACCACTCGATGACTCATCGGAATGTTTAGAATTCCTCCGCATTAACGAAGGACCGGTTTTCGGTCAGGCACATACGCACCCCAAAGTCGGGAGAGTGCGGTGCCCCCAGGGGCTATATAGTAGCCCCACCCTCGAACTCCTATGGCTAAGTGAAAGTGATAAAGCATTATAGTCCGGTTGCCTAGTTTGCTACGCTACCACCTCCTTAACAGGACCAAGACCTTGGATTAAGTGTGAAAAAGCGCCTTCTTTGCAAACACCCCCGCACTATGTGTGTGGGGACTGAAGCCAAGGACTGCCATCTTTCAGGTTATATATACATATACATAAACGGCCGCACAGGGAGTAGTTTACTACTTGAACGCACAAGTATAAAAAGCTCTTATATTATATTGAAACATTGTTTTCACACATCATACATGTCATTTAAACATAATATCCTTCAAGCACTGCGTCTCTATTAAACAAGCGCCTGCAGACTTCCTCAAAATAGTGCTCGGCAGTACTCGGCTTCGTCCGAATCTTGGGATGCAACATCGGTGGCCTTCATCTCTGCCCAAGATGTCTTGACACGGGCGAGCCATCCGCGCCCTCAATACACGCCGACCGCTTCATTGCGTCGTCTGCGCGTACCGCACTCAACGAACTGCTGCACTAAACCAAAATAACTCTTCGGCTGGGGGCCGCCCGGCCACAAATGAGTCATGACATGCTTCATGGCAAGTCCAGATAATCGATTCAGCTCGGCCCATTCGGCCAACCGATCGGTCAACGGAAGAAGACACTCCGGACGATGGAATTGCGACCAATATAGCTCTTCCCTTCTGTGCCCCTTCTGGCCTCGGAAGTGCTCAATCGCGTCCGCAGCGCTCGCCGCTAAGTCCAGATAAGCATCCTACGAACTCCACAACTTTTCCAATTGAGCATACATTGGATCTGTATATTTCCTCCACAGCAGAAACGGTTTTCCAGTCGCAATTGCCCCGGCCTGACTCAGCTCCTCCTTGGCAGCTCTCAAAGCCGAACGGGCATCCTTGGATTCGGTGGCGGCCTTTTTCAGGCCCTCTTGCTCGCTTTGACGTTCTTTTCAAGAACATCGCAGCGATCGGTAGTATTCTTCAACTTTCGGCCATATCGGCCATTTCCTCTTTGCTTCGGCAAAGAGCAGCCCGTTCGCTTTTAGCTCTTGGCCGCCCTTAAAGCGCCGCATTACTATTTCTGGCTTGCTCTTTCGCTCGGCGAGTTCCGCCGCAGCTCCTCCACAAAGCAGCGGCACCATCTGCATTAAGCATACAAATAGTAAGACATGGGCGTCAAGCTCCCTTACCAGGTGTCCGCGTAGAAGTCGATACCTTGTGACTCATCAAAGCGTTTATTGAGCAGCGCGATGTCCGCAGCCGCCTCGTCAAGTTGCCGCTTTAGTTCGGCATATTCATCAGTCCGGCTGGCCACCGGACGCCCCGCCACCTGCTTAGGAACGGCGATATGTTATAACTGAGATTTTGATCCTCGGCACGCTGTCAATTTTGACAACATACCGAGTCTCAGGGGCTACTATCTATACAGGGTGCATTCCATATGCATAATTGTCAGAAGGTACATCATTTTTTGCGTACCTCGAACCCCGTCTGTAAGCTTCTGACGGCTTCATACAATCAACTCTCCGCGGATGCAAATCTTTCAATCACCGTACCCATTAGAGCTCGGTGATCTTCTGAGATAGCCGCTCGCCCGAGCAGATCCTTCAGCTCCGCCGACCGCACACCACTTGGCGCCGAACCTTCCGGCCCCGCCGGACTTGGGGGAACCCTCCGCGACGACACCTCAGGGTCGTCCGCCTCGCATGAGGGTGCGACAGGTGGAGGCGTTTCGCTCTCCATCATCTCCGGAAGAAGATCCCCCGAAGACGATCTCTGCTGAGAAGGGCTGAGGTCCGAACTACAAGGTACAATTTTGGTTATCCTCATAAATAAATACAGGGATGTTCCTTATTCACAAGACCCCTCCTTTTTACTTACGGCTCGCTGGAGGGCTGATCCCCTTGGGGAAATAGTGCGGCTGGGTTACTTCCCAGCGCCGGACTCTCTGACAAAGATTCCTTTCCCTTCTTTGAGGCCTTGACCTCCGGATCTTCCGAAGCGGTCCTCTTATCTCCTCGAATGATGGGACTTTTAATCCCTCCTTCCTTGATAGCCTCCTTCGTAGAGGCAGTTGCTTCCCCGCTCCCCCCTTCGCCTTCTTCAAAAGGTGTGGCCTTCAACATCTTGGTCAGCATGGGATCCGGTGTGGTCTCTGGGAGGGGGGCCGGACACCTTATTAACTTTGCCTTGGCCATCCACTCTTGTTCAAGAAACGGCTCCTTTAAAGGGCATATATATATAATAAATGAATGAACAGTTTGTCCGGTTATAGGACTACTTACTTGAGTATCTGGGCGATTGCAGCTTAGTCTTGCGTCCTCAGTCAGGTCCGGACACTTCTCTTGTGATCCGAAGAACATTTTATACATCTCCACGGGCGTCGTGCCCATGAAATTTTGGAGAGCTCGTGGTCCCTCCGGATTAAATTCCCACAGGCGGAGGCGGCGTTTGCTTGCAGGTCGGGCGCCGAATCAACATAACCTGCGCCATCGCAACCAGATTGATCTCTCTTTCTTGGAGGTCTCGAATCGGCCCTGCAGCAAAGGAACGCCCTTGGGCGGCCCCAGTCGAGCCCCTTGTTGACCCATGACGCCACCGTTGTGGCGGACTGAGCGGAAGGCGGGAGCACCGCCCATTTGGTGCCCCCAGGAGCGGTGATATAAAACCACTCCGTTGCCACAAACCAAGCTCCTCTTGAAAAGAGCCCTCGGCCACGGAGCATCAAGCACATTTGCTTATAACCGCCCCTCCGCACTCTCTGCTGTTGCCCCTTGATCATCTTTGGCTCCACCTTGAAGGTCTTGAGCCACAATCCAAAGTGAGGGTAATATGGAGGAAGGCCTCACATACGACAATGAATGACGAGATATGGAGGATGGACTCCGGATTCAAGTCATGGAAATCCAGCCCATAATAAAACATGAGCCCCCACACAAAGGGATCCGTCGGGAAGCCTAAACCCCGAAGGAAGTGAGACACGAACACCACGTTCTCGTCGGGCTCGGGAGTGGGAATGACCTGCCCTGGAGCAGGCAGCCTATGCGAGATCTCGCCGATTAGATACCTGGCGTCTCGCAGCTTTAGCACATCTTCTTCCGTGACGGAGGAAGACATCCATCGGCCGTGCTGATCGGAGCGGACATCTTCAAGGTCCAAAGCGCTGAATCTGAAGCTTTGGGTGTTAGAACTTCGGCGCGAGGCGAACTCGATGGAGGTGTAAAATAAGAGGTCCTTGGTCTCATTATAAAGAGGTTGAATACCAAGAGCCCACCCGTGGTCGATTAGGACTCGCCTTTGATAGAGGAGGCGTGCCGACGGACGCACGTTGGGTTACCCACGTCCGTATTGATGGGAATCCGGAATAAGGGGCACGATCTATGCTTTGATAAGGCGTGCCAAGGAAACCGCCTCGCTAAACGCTACCGAGGTGGAACAGTAAAAACAATTCATATAAAGACCTGGCAGCGGTGTGATGTCACGCCCGCTGAATACGCCAGCAGATCTGTGCAAAATTATTCTCTCTCACGGTGGTATGTGGAACTTGTTTTGCGAGCGGACACTATCCTTGTGTTCAAAACCTTCTATGAAGTATTCGAGGAGGAACCCGCCTTGCAATGCGAAGACAATATCTTGCGCGGACTTGTCGTCATTGAAGCCTGGTTCAGGGCTACTCTTGAGGAGTCTGGACTAGGGGTGTTGGGATAGCGAACTATCATCACGGCCGGACTCCAAGACTATGAAGATACAAGATTGAAGACTTCGTCCCGTGTCCGGATGGGACTTTCCTTGGCGTGGAAGGCAAGCTTGGCGTCTGGATATGTAGATCTCCTACCATTGTAACCGACTACGTAACCGTAACCTATCTGGTGTCTATATAAACCGGAGGTTTTAGTCCATAGGACTAACAACAATCATACCATAGGCTAGCTTCTAGGGTTTAGCCTCCTTGATCTCGTGGTTGATCTACTCTTGTACTACCCATATCATCAATATTAATCAAGCGGGAGTAGGGTATTACCTCCATCGAGAGGGCCCAACCTGGGTAAAAACATCGTGTCCCTTGTCTCCTGTTACCATCCGCCTAGGCGCACAGATTCGGGACCCCCTACCCGAGATCCGCGGTTTGACACCGACAAGGACATCTGCGGGCTGGCGCCCGCCGGCGCCTTTGGTCGCCATGGCTTGCATCATGTGCACCTCGTGAGGTACCCGCCTTGATCTCTCCGCCTCCTCGCGAGCCAGCTGATGAGGCCGTGCACGAGGAAGCTCCTCATCATCCGCCCATGAGGCTTGGCCCGTCGCGAGGGTCTTGAGCTTGTGTTGATGAAGATGGGCTGTGTTGGGCCCCCTTTGAGCCACGCCGCAGGCCGCAGGCAGGCAAGTCTGGGGACCCCATTCGCAGAACACCGACAGTAGCCCCCGGGCCCAAGGCGCGCCCGGACTTGGCCGAGCTGAGAAGCGAAAGGGCAAGTCTGAGCGCCAAGGGCCCTAACAGCTCTTGGCCTTGGGCGCCAGATGGCGGTTGATTGGACGTGGTGCACTGTTCCCCCACGCCTCCTTATTTTGTGCCATGCTAGGCGGACTCGTAGTTGCACAAAGCCGCTCCCCTTTTCGCTGCTCGACCGTCCCGTGCTCTTCCTCCTCTCGAACTCCAGCTTCTGCTCCCAATCCAATCTAGAACCTCCCCCTTCCTTTGTCATTGCTCCGACGAAGAAGGGAAGAGGGAAGAAGCCCATGCCTCCGCCGCGCTCGCCGTCGTCGGCGGCCCCCGCCGTTGATCGGTCGATCGTACTCAATCGAGAGGGCCTGGGCAAGGTCAGCTTGGCTTTGGCCACCATCTTCAACGAATGCGGGCGGACGACGGCCTGGCCTGCGTCCCACTTCTCCATCGACAGGATAATCACTGAGGTCCGGTATTTCGCCGATGCCCTGTGGGCGGCGCTGGTTCCCCCCTTTTCCTTTTTCTTCAATGCTGTGCTCTCCCACTATCAGATCCATATGATGCATCTGGGTCCCGAATCCATCACTCTTCTTGCGGTCTTCGCCTTTGTTTGCGAGGCAATGATGGGCATCCTTCCCTCGGTTGCCTTGCTGCGCCACTTCTTCTCTCTACGCCTTATTGACCCCACCCAATGTTCGGGGTGTGTGAGCTTCATTGCTGCACCTGAAACAGCGGCTTCAGGGATCGACTTCAGCCTTCCTCTGCCAGCGCCTGGGTTCCGCGAGCGGTGGCTGTACATGGACGTAGGGGTGCCCAGCCCCCTGCTGTTGGAGCCATCTTCGCCTGTTGTCCCCAATTCAGGCTGGGGCCAGGAGACGCTCACGAGTTCCTGGCTCGTCTTCATCTGGCGCCGCTTTGCGTTCTTGAGGGCGCTCGGCGTGACGGCACCCAAGGTGGTGAAGGAGTTCCTGCTATGCCGTGTTGCCCCTCTCCAACGTCACTCTCGCCGGATGTGGGCCTTCAGCAGGCGTGAAGATCGTATGAGGCTCCAGGAAGAGGACCTGACACCTGAAGCGCTGAGGAAGGTGATCTTGGTCTTGACGGGGGACCCCACCCCTGGCAGCATGCGACAAGGGGGGCCTTGTTGTACCTCTGCCCGAACAGGGGCGACTTTGTAAATCATATGCCCGTCTTCGACGAATGGGGGTTGTGCCCCGCTGGCCTCCGGGGGCCTCGCGAGAACTCAGTGGTGGTGGCCGCCCTTTCAGTCGGCCACGGCGGCTCTTCCTCAAGTGGCGGAGCAGGGAGGCATGGGCCGCCGGAGGCCGAGGGGGCCTCCGCCGGGGCGACGGCGCCAGGCGGCGCTCTTGAGGGAGCAGCTCCTGAGGCCCATGCTGCCGCGGCTGGGGGTGGCGAGCAGCTGCCCGCAGTGCCTGCGGCTGAGGCCCCTGGGGCCCCAGTTACTCTTCTTGGTGAGGTGACCAGCGGCGTCCATCAGGTAGACGCCCCCGACGCGGGTCGCCTCGACGCTCCTTCCTCGTCGTAGGCTGACCCCTGCGCTCAACTCTTGGGTCGCTTCCGCGTGGACTTTGAGGCTTACCCTTGTCGCCTGCTGAAGCATAGGAAGTACTTGGCCACCGATGAGTAAGCCTTCCCCTTTTCTAGCTCTTGATCCTTCTGTTGCTTTTACTGATCCTTGCTCATGCAGGCCCTTCCCTTGAGCTCGCGGAGATGGCTGAGGAGCCATCCCCCTTGGCTCCGCCCTCTCCACCGTCTTCGAGCACTCCGAGCAGCAGAGCCCTCGTGGTGAGGCTGGTCGGAGAGACGAACCATCCTGAGGCGCATCACGGCCCCGCGTGCCTCGCGACCCTCCTTCGCGAGCCTTCTCGTGGCATAGCCAGCCTGCCGTGGGCTTCTCGTCTGGTCGTCGACCGTGATTGGCTGAGGTATTCCCTGCGCTCTTTTTTAGGGTATGGGCTGGCTCCAGCCCGGGCTTCTGGCGAGGCGTGCCCGGCCGTGGCGAGGGCGCTAGCCCCCAGCCCCCAGCATGGAGGGGGAGTGCTGATTCGTGGCCCCCGGTGCTCGCTTGAGGCGGCTGATGGTGTGGAAGACGTACTCGAGCGAGCCCGGGAGCGTCGTGCTCTTCGCCAAGGGTTTCTTTGGAGGGCGGCTGACGCGGTGAGCCTGCTTGGTGAAGAGCTCGCTGATGAAGACGCGCGCCTTGAGGCCGAGGGCATGCGTCTGGCTGCAGAGAGGTGCGAGCTGAAGGCGGCTGTCGCCCTTGCACGCCATCAGCGTGATCTTGACAATGGGGAGGCCAAGGCGTCGCTGGCGGCCTCTCGGGAGTTCCGTTCTCGGGCCGTCGAGGAGGCTCGGGAAGCTGACCGGCGGCAAGAGGCGGTGGAGGAGCGGGCGCAGGAACTCCTGGCCCGATGCCACTCACTGGAGGAGTAGGTGGAGCTGCGCGAGACGGCCCTTGCGTCGATGAAGGTGGCCTCAGGCGACCTAGCAGTGCTCCAGAAGCGTGAGGAGGCGCTGACGCTGGAAGCCGCCGAACGCGCACGCGAGTATGAATGCCTGGAAACAAGGGAGCGCTTGGTGACGCGGGCGGAGGATGATGTCGCTGCGCGGGAAGCCCGTGTCCTGGAGGAGGTCGGACGTCGTGTGGCGACGGCGGGCTTGAACCTTGAGCGCGAGTTCGAGGAGAGGCTGGGGTTGATCCGGGCTGAGGCTGAAGGTAGGACCTCTGCCTTGAGGACCAAGCAGGAGGAAGTGGCGCGGCGGGCCGATGCTTCTCGGGCCGCCCTTGAGGTGGCGCAGGAGGAGTTAACTACCTCCCGTGCCGAGGTGCTTCTTCTTCGCCAACGGGTGGAAGAGGCTGAGGCCGTCGCACGACAGAATGCGGACGAGATGCGCCAGCGGCGGATCCTGGAGCATGATCACGGCCCCATGCTCACCACGCTCTGGGAGAGAGCCAACACAGCCTCGGGTAACATCTGCGAGGCGGCTGTTGGCGAGCCGCACGCAGTTAACTATGCCGGCAACCTTCAGTTCTTCACCGACGTGGTGACGCAGCTGGAGGCGTGGTCGGTCAGAGCCGACAGGTTGGTGGAGGGGAGGCAGCCGCTTCGGCAGCGCCGCTTTTCGCTTCTTCAGCCATCTCCGGAATATGGACCCCCAGTTCGACTTCGACGCCGCCATCGCCCCGGTACCCCAGGCCGTCCGAGACGACCTGGTGCACTGGGTGGAGGACAACGTGGACGCTCTCGTCAGGGCCTTCGCTTCAGATAACGATGGCGTGATCGTGGCTGCTGATGAAGGCGGCGTGGTGAACGGCCCCGACGCCGCTGGTGGCAACGCAGAGAGCGATAGCGAGGCCAGCGATGCCAGCAACAGTTCAGGAGGTGCCCCTGAGGATGCATTGGGGAATTTATCTGACTAACCGCGCATCGTTCCTGATTCCTTACCCTGCATGAATAGAGCTCAGGTTTTGTCCTGACGGTTGTGAGAGCATTTTGGGAGGGGGAGCCCCTCATGTAAAACTTGTGTTTTGTGTATTAGTAGATGATATATCACCCGTACGCCTGCGCCAAGTGGCTGGCTAGTTTACCTTTGTCCCGTGCGGGCCCTGAGATAGCCTGCGGAGGGCTGTGACGTCTCAAGTGTCTCCTGATCGAACCCGTGGGATCTGCGGTAAAACCTCCCGAGAGGATGCGCGCGGCGATCTGGCTGCATGTAAGCTAGGCCCAACCCGGCTCGCGAGGGGCTCACGAGGGAGGCAGCTGAGGCGAAGCGATAATCGAACGCGAGATTGATCGAGCGAGACTAAGCACCCCTTCCCCAAACACACGCAAATCTCAAATTCAATCCAACTTAAATCCAGTGGGAAAGTGACAACCAAAGGGAAAAGCAATGAAAGCAGAAAAAGGCCGCGTCCGGCACCTAGTCTAGTCTTGGACGTCTTCTCACTAGCGCGGAGCTAAGTGCTGCCAATAGGAGTGGGAGGGAGCCCCAGGGCCTGAGGCCGGCACCCCTGAGACTCCGGGGCGTGTACAACCCCACTCATTATTACATGAGAGTGTCACGGGGTGGCGAGCTTCACAGGAACTGGGCCTTTTTCACAGGTACCGGCCTTGCTTCATATCGCCAGACGAGGGCCCCGCCTTGCGCCGCACTCTAGTGCCATCAACGACGACCGGAAACCAGGACGCCGCTGATGGGGTAGAGCGGTCGCCAGCGGTTCCCCCGACGACCACGGGTCCTCTGCCAGGGGCAGGCCCTGAGGCACCTCCCCAGCAGAGGGCCTACCTCCTGAGAAGGCCTTGCTCTGAACGCCGCGGTGGTGATGCCGGATCGCGGCCCCTCTCCTGCAGCCCCCGAGGACCTCCTCCTGAGGGGTAGGAGACTGCGGGAGCGGGGCGGCCGCTCGCTGTGGCGACCTGCACCTCCTACGATCCATGATTAGCGTATGCCTGCTCCTAAGGAATTAGCGTGTCACACCCTGTTTTTCATCCCACAACACTTAAGTCATTAAATCATGCTAAAATGTGGATTGACAAAAACTTTTGAGTGTTTTTGTCTTTGCTTTGATTGAATGTTTGACTGCTGTTTGAAAGTGCTCTAAAAATCAAATAAATCCTCCAACTCCTATACTTCATCTCCTTGCTCCAAACTCTTGAACCAATGATCATGCCATGTGTATAGGACATAAAAATAATTTCTTGCAAAAATAATTTGGCCAAATAGTATTTTCAAAAATTAGTTTTTCAAAAACCCCTGAATTGAGGTTAGCACTGCAAGTACTTAATTAAGGGCAGTAAAAATCTTTCCAAAAATATATTTGACTCCTATTAGATATAGGATACCTAGAAACCACAAAATATAATTTTAAAAGTTATTTTTCTATTTTATTTAAAGGCTTTTCTTAAGGCCAGAAAGGGTCTTTAATAGGTCAAAATTATTTTAAAGCTTTAAAAATATTTGATAAAAAATTAGGGAGACTCAATGGACATATATTTTCCATATATATGAGTTTCAACACATGGTCATGATCAAAATATTGGACAAAACCTCCCAAAACCGTTTCTGCTCATTTCAAGGATTTGAAATATTTCTACAGGAAATATTTTCATAAAAACCCAAGAAAATTCTAACAATTCACATATGACATTTTTGATGATCTTGACAAGTACCATGTCATGGAGAACAGTATAACCCCATGAAACCCTCTGAAAACCACTTCTGTCCTTTTTCAAGTTTGAACAACTTTGCACTGCCAAACATGTCCAAATGTTCTCAAACCTTGTGAACATGCTCAAATGGTCTAATAATGCATCTAGACCAAGTGGCACAAGTTGGAGAACAAGTTAACTTGATCAAAGTGCCCCAAAACCCTTTCTGTCCAGAACCAAATTTGAACAACTCTACATTGGCAACTTTCTCCTTCTGATCTCAACTTTTGTGGACATGTTTAGGACCTCAAATGATGGCACTGCATCAAGTGGTGCACCAAGGAGAATGGTTTTTCATGACTAGATCTTGGAGAATCCATTTCTGCTAATTTCTAGGGTTTACAAAACTTGCATTGGCAACTTTTCCCAAATAAGCTCCAAATTGGTGGAAGGACCAAATTATATGTGCCATTTCACCCTGTGGAGTCTCATGCCAAATGGAGTCCATTTGCTTGACCAAACTACCATCAAACACCTTCTGCCATAATTTTGTGATCAACATTTGGGGCACCAGATGGATTCTCCTTGAGCCACAATTCCTACCACATCATGTCCTAGAACCCCTCTACCACTGGCAAAAGTTGGATGGCTTCAGCTCAAGTATTTGGGGGTGAGAACCTCATTTTTCATCTTTGTCCAGCAACTTTCCCTCTCTTTCTGCTCTCCCTCTCTCTTTCTTTGACTTTGCTAGCTCTCCAACGTCACCCCAGGCTTTAGCCCATCACCCAACACACTCCAGACGCAAGTGGACACGGCAGAGCGCGCAAAACGCGCTCATGCCGGCCAAAAGCCTGCTCTGGAGCGCGCTACAGTGGCGGCCGAGCCTTGCCGCCACACTCTGTCCACCTCGGGCCGCCCAAGCACGCCAGTCGACGCGCCTCGGCGTCCGCGACACGCCAAGGCCTGGTCCCCCTCCCCCTTCTCCCTCCTGCTGCCCCCTCGCACGCGCGCCAGAGCCGCCCGAGAGCCCCAATGGGCGAGCCCACACGCGCGGAGCTCTGGCCCTTCCCCGCTATCTCTATTCTCTCCCCTCGCCCTAGACCAACCCCACGAGCACCCCAGACCATGGTTGAGCCCCGTGACCTGCAGCAACAGCAACAGCCTGTTGGCGATCGACCACGGTGAGCCACGGGCCGGCTATATAAAGCCGCCCCAGGCCCCCTATGGACCTCCTTCGCTCTCTCTCCCTCTCAGAGACCCCCTAAAACAAGCCACTCACCTCCTTGTGCCCTCCATAGCCCCCATGGCCGGAGAGCCGCCGTTGGCACCGGGCTAAATTCGCGACGCCCGAGCCCCGTCCCCTCCACCTATGCGTCTCAATGCATCTCCACCGACCCCCCGAATCTCCCCTGCACTCCGGTTACTCCTCCCGGTGGCCGTAGTGCCGTGCGCCCCATCACCGCCGGCCTCGTCCGCCGCGACCAACGCCCTGCTCGACCTCGTACTCCTCGGCGATCGTGCCACCCGCGGATGGATGCTTCTTGGCACCCTGAGTACACCGGTGTGCCGAGCGCCGTGGGAGGTCGTCGGGGTCGCCGGCAATCATCGCCGGAGTCGTCGGCCGCGCCAGCCTCTCGAGGTTGAAGACGACCGCGGCTGTGTGCGGGCGGGCCCTACACGTCAGCGAGTCAGCGCCCGGGCCCGCGGGGTTTAAGTGAAGACGGCTTCTGCCTCTATCGTTTCCCCCGCGAAAGACACGCCCAGCATGGATTACGCCTTCGACGTGGCCCTTTCCCGCACGCTGCTGAGCCGCTGGGCCGGCCCACTAGCTATCTCACGCCCAGTGCGTCTTTTAGGTATAAGCATAAACTTTTCTTTTTCCTTTTATTCTGAATTTCTAAAATCCATAAATAATTCAAATTAACTCCAAATTTGATGATTCAAATTTCTAGTAGTTTCTAAAATCATTACCTACCACATGGTGCTATTGTCACATTTTTACAGAAGCATTTCCTTCACAAATATTTATCACATCCTATTTTTCCTATTTCTGTGATAAACTTTAGAAAATCACAGAGAGCCCATTTTTGATCCAAATTCCATGATTCAAAATCCTAGATGTCTATAAGTTCAAAACTTAGTTTTTGAACATTTTTAGTAATACTTTCTGTATCACCTCAAATAATGGTCTATTTCTTTATATATAGCAAACTTTGCAAATTCATAGGAAAATCATCTCAACTCCAAATCCAGTGAAACCAATTCCTAGATGCTTCTAAAAGCATCCTTTGTTAAATGGGTGCCTTTGCTCATTTTTCAAAAATATATTTATGTACACTTCTTGCAAATCCATAAAACCCATTGATTCCATCATATCGAAATGTTTAGAAATATCCATTGATCCACTTCCAATGAAATCACTTTGGTCATTCCTCATATGACCAGAGGTATCCAATAAAAGTCAACTTCATATTTTTAGAGCACATTCACTCTTGCCTTGTTGTGTTGCTTATTGTGTTTGTTTTCGACTTTAGTTGACGAAGTAGACGGAGTACTTGGAGAAGGACCAGAAGATTTCAAGACTCTGATGAACCAGGCAAGCATCCCTTTGACCATGTTTATGAAACCCTTTTTATGCATGACATATAGCACCATATTGTTGTTGCAACGGAATCATGATGAGGTGGAACCACTTTGATGGTTTACCTCCGTTACTTCCTCGTTGATACTTGCATGATGCATGACCCTACCTTTCTATGAGGGTTATGCCGGTGGGAGTAGATAGGATGCTAAAGTAGTGCTACGCAAAAAGGACGGCAATATGCATGGCGATGGAGACAAATTATTTTCAAAAGACTTTTCGAAAACCCCATCGGGAGCCACTTATGCCCGGGGGAGATGATGTGTTGGGTAACCACTTGATAATGAAGTGGTGTACCGAGGCGAGTGTGTGTGTTGTTTCCAAAATGGATTGGTTTATGTTGCGACTGTTATTCCAACCTTACATGCGCAACCACTCTACCCTTATATGGGAAAGGGCATTATTGATTACCTAGGCCGATACTAGCTTGGAGCCCGCATTACTAGTGACGGGGGAGAGTTGGTGCTCTCTCTCGGGACGGGGTCGTGCCAGGTAGGGCGGCCATGTCAGGACCCCGATCCTAAGTCACACCGATCTAGCATGTAACACATCATATCACTTTGCGGCCTCACGCACGGTATTCCCACGGGTGTTGCCTTACCATGGCCGGGACCGTTTATGTCTTTTGGCTCACGATATGATAGTGTCGCTAGCATCCATATGACAAAGAACCGGGCCGACATGGCTAGTCGTGAACCCAAAGCGGCGCTAACCTATGGGGACAGGCATACATGAATCACATCGGCATGTCGGTCATCAACGTATATATTCGGGCTGTAGCACTGGCTAACAGGACTCCGGTATCCCGGCTGTAGCAGGCTAGGCAGGACTCGAATAACACCGCGTGACATTTCCCGAAGGGACAGACATAAGAACGGCGAAACACATGCCGCCAGTCAAGTGTCCAAGCAGTAGTCTTTGGCTAGCAGGACTCGGTGAACCGGGCTGTAGCGGACTACTATCGCTCGTGAGGCACGAGACTACATTTCCCCATATGAGAGGCTGCCAAGGATAAACAACTAGTTTGTCGGATCCCACACATACCAAGCATTTCAAACATACACACATTATGCTCAATATGCGTAGATACAACATGGCATCACAACATAACTCTACGACTCCATATTATTCATTAGGCTCCGAGGAGCGATATATTACAAACATGGGTCTCATGACCCAACACTCAGAGCATACAAGTCAAAGCACAAGCGGAAGCTAAACATGTCTGAGTACAGACAACTATAAATGGAAAAGGCTGAGGAGCCCGACTATCTACCAGATCCCGCCGGGCACAAGATCGTAGCTGAGGTAACAAGCTAAACGTCAAGTCCACGTGGAACTACTAGCGAGACCGACGTCTCTCGCAAAACATAAAATAAGCAAACGTGAGTACAATTGTACTCAGCAAGACTTACATCAGATCTAACTACATATGCATCATTATCAAAAGGGGTGGTGGAGTTTGACCGCAGCAAGCCAGCTTTGACTCGGTGGCTATCCCGAACTACGACGCAAGTAACTCTTTTGAGGTGGCGCACACGAGTCCACATATTCACCATATCAATACACCACTATGGATCCGCTCCCGCCTCCCTACGAGAACGCCATCCATAGCACTCACGCTTATCTTGCGCATTTTAGAGTATCCACTTTCACTTGTCTATGAACTGATATAGGCAACCTGAAGTCCTTTTCCGTGGACACGGCTATTCAATAGATCATATTAAACCCTGCGGGGTGTACTTCTTCACACACGCTCACCACTTACCGCCGTTTACACGACATGTACTCGGCAACCTTCAAGCGGAAGCCCAACGTGGGTGTCGGCCACGGCCTACCTAAACATTCAAGTCCCTAGTCCAGGTTTATCGCCTATTCGGGTTCCATCCGCAGGAGTCCGCCGAGGTTTCCCATACAGCCCGAACGATGTGTGCGGGGTTCCCGAGATACCAAACGGGCACTTTCGGTACACGGGCCACGGTGCCTACCGCAACACAACCCACCCCTAAGGTCAGCGTTGCGTGCGGCCCAAAGATGCTACAAACACGAAACTACTTGCAACTCCCTGACCGAGGACAAGGGTGGTCAAGAAGCCGAGAAGGTCCATTGGTTTCGGGCCCAATGCGTGGTAGTAATCAGTATCATGGATCACAAACACGAACTCAGTTCCTCGAGGACGGCTGCAATGAGACAACCCACCATGTACTCCTACATGGCCTCTCACCGCTACCTTTACCAAATCGTGTTCACACACTTAGCTCACACACAGTGGGACATGTTCATAACAATTCCAATTCATTCCCGATGAATCGGACCCGACTCAACTCTAAGCGATGGCAGGCATGACACCAAGCATAAATGAGTAGGCACAACATGGCTCAAACAATTCCTACTCATACTAGTGGGTTTCATCTAATTCTTGTGGAATGACAGTCATGCAAAGGATCAAGGGGTTCAGCTACCGCAGCAAGTAACACATGAGTCGTTGTTGTCCTAATGCAGTAAAATAGAGCAGGAGCGAGAGAGTGGGATTGTATCGGAATGAGCAAGGGGGTTTTGCTTGCCTGGCACTTCTGAAGATAATAGTTCTTCATCGGTGTCATCGAATAATCATCGTCGGTACATCGTCTATCGGGAGGGGACAAACACCGGCAAACAAGAGAGAACACAATCAATGCAATGCACATTCACATGAATGACATGCCATATTAAGGTACTGAATTTACCTAATGCAATAATAATCCAAGTTAGTTGAAGTGGAATTCAAACAAGGTTGAACTCCAACTCCAAATGCTATTTCATAAATTACCCTAATCATGATTCATCCTATTCAGTGATGTTAACTTGTTCAAACATGCATGATCATGGCATAAACAGATTCTTCATATTTTTCTGATCATTTTTCATATATAAATTATTTCCATCCGAGTTACGGTTGAATTTATATGATTTTTTTGAAGTTTAGGGTATTTCTGGAATTTACTGAATTAAATTAAATCTAGAAACCTAGTTATGGCGTCAGCCTGACGTCAATGTGACGTCAGCGGGTCAACAGGGCGCCCAGGTCAAACCTGACGTGTGGGGGCCACACGTCAGTGACTAACTAAACTAACCTAGTCAATTAGCACTAACCTGGGTTAGTTAAATTAGTTTAAACCTAAACTAGAGTAGTTAGCCGGGCGGGGCCCGCATGTCGCTGGCTCCGGGAAGTCAACTAGGCCAAACCGGGTCAACTCGCGGAGTTGACCATGGCTCGCCGCCGGGCGGAGCCAGAGAGACGACGGAGGGGCGGGTTTCCTCCTCCGTGACCAAAAGAGAGGCGGAGGGTCCTCGTGGCGCCTTGGGTTCGCAAGATCTAAGGAGACTAGCGGGAGGTGCGGGGGTGGCCAGAATCTCGCCGGCGTCGAGCTTTGGCGGCGGCCGGAGTTCGGGTTCCAAGCTTTAGGCGTTACGGGGCACGGCGGGCGCGGCCGATGGGCTCTACTGGTTGTTGGGATCACCATGAACACGCGGGAGGCAACAAGCGCAGTGGAGGAGCTTGGGAGCACGGCTCTCCGTTCATGGCGGCCGGCGAGCTCGGGTTCGTGGGGCAGCTAGATAGGGAACGAAATCAAATGCACGGAGTGAGGGGAAGAGAAGAGGAGCTCACGAGGAGTGCGGAGGTGGCCTCGGCGTGCTCGGGGAGGGGCTGGTGACGACGGGAGGTCGCCGGCGATCTCGGTGGCCCGAGGAGGAAGAAGACGTCGAGGACGGCGCTCCGGGGCTCTTCTGGTCGCGTGAGACGACGAGGAGGACGAGGGCGGAACGGCGGAGGCCATGGACACGTCGGCGAGGCGAGGGAGGGCCTGTGGCCGTGGCTACGGCGAGCGGTGGCGACGGCGGCTCTCGGGCACGAGGCGCAGAGCGAGAGGGAGGAGGGGAGAGGGGTGCGGAGAAGATTGAGGGGGGTCCAGGGGGGTCGGGAGGCGCGTGGCATCGCAAGGAGGTCGGGGAGGCCAGGCAGGCAGGGTGGAGGTGGCCTGCGTGCGGCGGCGACACGCCGTGTCCCTCCTCTGCCTACTGGCAGAGGTAGGCGACGAGCGGTGCGGCGCTGGTGGGCTGGGCCACCAGCTGGGCCAGCGTGGGGAGGGGGAGGAAACTGGGCCGGGTGGCTGCGCAGGTGAGGCCAGGTGCAGCATTCTCTCTCTTTCTTTTATTATTTATTTTAGTTTTCTAATATTCTGTAGGTTTTATGGCTTTATTAAAAATACCAGGGCACTTTTAAAAATCCTGGAAATAATTGTGGGCACCTTCTGAAATATATGCAACAGCCCACATTTAGTTTCAGAATTATTTGAGCATTTAAATTATTTATAGCATTCAAATGCCCAAGTTCAAATACTTCACGAATTAATTCAAAAATCCATAAATGGCCAAGAAATATGCTCATCATTTTTGGCAGAGGGTTTTACCTTTATCAAAAATCATGAACATCTCCAAAGGCATTTTGGGTTCATTGAAAATATTTTGAAGTTGAACCTATTTGAATTGTTTTAGTGCTAGGGCTTGGTCCTCCCCATTTCAATTTTCATGGAAATTAACATGATGACATGAATGCCTTAATGCAACTAATGTCAAGCAATTCTAGGGCTGTGACAGGCCATGACTGTTTTCACAGGGCACTGGATACACCGTTGTGTCCCCTCTCGGATGTTACGATCTCGAGTGAGTCTCGTATGATGTACATCGTGAGGATACGGAACAACGAGTGGACTCCTTGTTAGTGTCGTCTAGGGGAAGATAGTGATCGGGTGCTTACCCCGGGTACTTGAGGTATCGCGGGTCGTGGATGACACGGAAGTTCCCCGGATCTTGTGGGTAAAGTGTGCAACCTCTGCAGAGTGTAAACTATTCGAATAGCCGTGTCCACGGTCAAGGACAGTTGGGTAACCGCTCTTGGGCTACGTCCACATGTTTACAAACCAGTGTGTGTGTTTGGATAAGTGGGAAGATCTACTTGGGTCAAGTCAAAGGACTTGACATGATTGAGTTGGGTTGGTGCCCACTCTATTTATGTTGATATCGTAACCTGTCCTCATGGTTACTTGAATTCTCTGATGCATGTCTTACAAGTTGTTGAACATGTCGATGCACTCAAAACTAGCTTTCTGCAAAAATTTACCTATATCATGCAATGTTGTATCTTGAACCAAAACATGGGTTGCTTGCAGTACATTCAAAGTACTCATTGGCTTGCCATCGGTTATTTTATTGGCCGGGCATGAAAGAGCAGGGTATGATGAAGAATACTTGGTGATTTAACATGCGAGCTAGGGCGCTTCAGTCAGTAATGCTGTGAGGGTTAAGGCGGATGGCATGGGTCCAAGTTGTGATGAAGGTTTCCGCTGCCATGATACACTCAAGACTTGACCATAATGGTCCTACTTGTGTAAAACAGTATGTATGGATGTAAGACTCTTGTTATTCAGCTTCTGTGTGTTCAGTGAGCATTGATCTCTGGGATCGCTGTACACGTGCATTCGGTGATCTCGACTTATGAGTCGGGGTCCCCACAGAGCTGGTATCAGAGCCATCCTGACTGTAGGAAGCCTTAATTAGCATGGTCGTTAGTTAGGGCAAAGCTATTTCCAAAACTATTACTAGTTTTCAAAACCATCTATACTTCTCTTCCCTTCTTAGATTTTCGAAAACTAAGGTATACTTTCCTTATTGATCTCTTCCCCTTCCAAACCTTTGGTCGCTAGAACCCTTATGCCCCTAACCACTGGATTCCTTGTAAACCTCGAGGATAATCCAGAAGGAATATGCATTGCCAGACATTCACCCACATATCCCGAACACAAGATTGGCGACACCACAACAAGACGATACCAACAGAAGATACATCCTCGAAGAATGAGGATATGAAGACCCAGGAGATGGTGACACCCTTGACACAGCCCCAAGATGACGCAACCCTAGCCTACGATGATCAGGGCATAGGATATGCAAGATAATGATATAAATCGCTAATAGAGTAACCATGTCACTACCGTTGCTATGTCGGCAACCACCGGTGGATGAGAACCTAGCCATTTGGTCCGCCTCACTGTAGTGAGCAGGAAAATGGTTCTCTTCGTCCCCCGCTCTTGGTGTCGATGTTGTCATCAACGTAACTGATAGGTTGGACCTCTATTATGCCTTGTTAATGTCATTGCATAAATGATTGCTTACCCGAAACCCTTGACGCCTTAAAAGGCAAAAGGGATCGTCATGATTAAGAAGACAATAGAAGGCCGAGTCAATGCCAGCTACGAGGAGCCACCTTCACCCCATCACTTCAACAGGAGAGAAGTTGTTGAAGACTCTTCAAGCTCAACCGGGATCGTTTCGTCGAACAACTACAAGAGACGTAGCAACACCTGAGGAAAACCTGGAAGACTGCATGAGGCACAAGGCACGACTACTGAGTCCAAGAACCCCTAGGGTAGGATGAGTCGTGTACCCCCTATCTTGTGATCGAGTCCGTATGATGGTTCGAATAGAACCATGATTGTGTGTTGCTTGTTTTTATTTGTTTGTGTTTTGATATCAGTCGCCCTTTTGCCCGAGGCAACTAGTACGCGGCTAAATCACCTGCCTTATTTATTGTTTGTGTTTGGCCCTTTCAAGCACTTGTTTGTTTGCACTTGCACTATAGAACCCCTTTAGGCATTCCCTCCTCTATGATACTTTTCCTCTCATCTCTCTCCTCAATCAAGACAAGCAAGACAAGATGCACCAAGGGTTCTACTCCGCGACCAACTAGCATCAAGACTTTTGCTGCCGCCTCTTCAACCAAGTACAGTCCCGTAGAGTTATGCTTATCCCTCATGACTGGAACCCCATCCCTAGACCCTTGAGACTTCATGAGATAACCCATCTCGAATCCTTAACCATGTGCTTAACTCTCAGACTTGCAAAGAGAACCAGTTAAGCCTCCGTAACCTCGCTCAACATTGGGTTCACTATGGAACTAGTGGACGTAGGGAATGAGCACCTTATCATCCTAATATAGCACCGGCCCTCGATGATGCCATTGGGAAGACCAATTTGAGGATATAGGAACAGAGGACAAATGACTTGATGAGTTTATATCAGTGACCTCGAGGAATTATTTGAGACTCTTCGAAGGATTATATGGCTTTCATGTTGGTAGATGAACTTGGTGGGATCATGATTATAGAGTAGCATAGCTTTCATTACCCCTAGTTAAATTGGATTTAGTGGGACAATTAAGATCACAAGCTGAATTCTTGGAAGTATGAGGATTTGATTTAGCCAGGGGATATTGATAGGAGATAGTTGACATTATGATAATGACTTTGGGGAAGCATGTAGGAATTCTCGTTGGACATGAGATTTGGATTTAAGTAGGTGATTCTAGTTGGATATAGATGCTGAGTATGTCTACATGGTTTGGAGTAAATTGGATTTAGACGGACGATCTCGATCATGATACCATGTTTCTTGGAGGACAATAAACTAGGAGATTGGATTAGTTGTCGGAGTTGATATAAGCTTGACCTTGGAGTTTACTTGACCATGATAATGGAATTGGTGGACTTACTATAGTAGAGACAGCCCTTTCAAGTATTTGGGGATTATGTGGACTTTAGGAGATCATGTGGAACATCATAAACATTGGATTTGTAGAATTAAATGGATTATGTAGTGATTGATGGAAGTTAATGGGCTGTTGGTTGATTCATAGGAAGGAAACAAGATCTTGGAGTGGCTTACGACGTGTTTCCTTAGGATAGAGGTGCTTTATCTTAGACCTTGGAAGAATAGGCTGAGCACTTGGATTGTCATGTTCAAGCTTAGCAGCTTATATGTTCTACCCATGGATTTTTAGGGGTAGACATACATATGAGTTTGGGGATTGTAGACATATATGATTTTGTTAGACCCCCTCTCGAGAGTCATGAGGATATGGATAACATGAGTGATGATTCGAGTTGACCTATACGAGATGATTCTTTTGGTAATATGATGTGAAGACTAGGTAGAACTATTGGCATCTCAGAAACTGTGCTTAAGGATGAGACGATAAGCGTTCACCCGCACACTAGAACCTTTGAAACTCTTAAGCCCCCCCAAACCACATCATGGTCGGATCATGACCACAGGCTTTGGCTCTAGGACGAGAAGACCTTTTCCAATGCTCAATCGAGACCACCACCAATACCCCGCCTACTTTGCATACCCCATAGACTTCATGGAGTGCTTACACAAGATAGTTGTCATCATCATTTGGTGACCTACCTGTCCACCCGAAGACGGAAGAAGAGCTGTTCAGCTAGTCCAGGAACATATGAAGACCGCCATGCCAAGGAGGAAGAACTACCACCATCATCAAGAAGTAAACATCCGCGTCGAAGACCAGGTGTATCTGCAAGCCACTCCTCTCTAAGGAACCAAGCGTTTCCATAACAAGGAGACCCACACAAAGACTCATCGGCCCCCTTCGAGATCACTCCAAGATTTAACAACCCCCTTAGAGATCGCCACAAGATGAAGAGAAGACAGTTACCAGATGGAGTTACCACCTGAGTTACCCACTGTGTGTAATGTTTCCACATGACACAACTCCGGAAGTGTTTCCAACTCCCTAACTTGCCCGATCTCTACGAGGGCATTGACCACCAAGCCATCGACCCCTAGCCCAATCTAACCTACCACGAGCTACCCATTAGCAACCTGGATCAAGAAGAGCGTCATACACGAAGCCACATCATCAAGTACTTCAAGCTCAATGGAGCACTACACAGAAGCAGAAGCAACATGAGAACTTGAAGACTACCCCAGATCCAAGTTGTTGTATCCCTTTCCACGCCTAGTTTGGGAATCTCGGGGACGAGATTCTTGTAAGGGGGGTAGGTCTGTCACACCCTGATTTTCATGGCACAACACTTAAAGTCATTAAATCATGCTAAAATGTGGATTGACTAAAACTTTTGAGTGTTTTTGTCTTTGCTTTGATTGAATGTTTGACTGCTGTTTGAAAGTGCTCTAAAAATCAAATAAATCCTCCAACTCCTATACTTCATCTCCTTGCTCCAAACTCTTGAACCAATGATCATGCCATGTGTATAGGACATAAAAATAATTTCTTGCAAAACTAATTTGGCCAAATAGTATTTTCAAAATTAGTTTTCAAAAACCCTGAATTGAGGTTTGCACTGCAAGTACTTAATTAAGGGCAGTAAAAATCTTTCAAAAATATATTTGACTCTTATTAGATATAGGATACCCGAAACCACAAAAATATAATTTTAAAAGTTATTTTCTATTTTATTTAAAGGCTTTTTCTTAAGGCCAGAAAGGGTCTTTAATAGGTCAAAATTATTTTAAAGCTTTAAAAATATTTGATAAAAAATTAGGGAGACTAAATGGACATATATTTTCCATATATATGAGTTTCAACACATGGTCATGATCAAAATATTGGACAAAACCTCCCAAAACCATTTCTGCTAATTTCAAGGATTTGAAATATTTCTACAGGAAATATTTTCATAAAAACCCAGGAAATTTCTAACAATTCACATATGAAATTTTTGATGATCTTGACAAGTACCATGTCATGGAGAACAGTATAACCCCATGAAACCCTCCAAAACCACTTCATCCTTTTCAAGTTTGAACAACTTTGCACTGCCAAACATGTCCAAATGTTCTCAAACCTTGTGAACATGCTCAAATGGTCTAATAATGCATCTAGACCAAGTGGCACAAGTTGGAGAACAAGTTAACTTGATCAAAGTGCCCCAAAACCCTTTCTGTCCAGAACCAAATTTGAACAACTCTACATTGGCAACTTTCTCCTTCTGATCTCAACTTTTGTGGACATGTTTAGGACCTCAAATGATGGCACTGCATCAAGTGGTGCACCAAGTAGAATGGTTTTTCATGACTAGATCTTGGAGAATCCATTTCTGCTAATTTCTAGGGTTTACAAAACTTGCATTGGCAACTTTTCCCAAATAAGCTCCAAATTGGTGGAAGGACCAAATTATATGTGCCATTTCACCCCGTGGAGTCTCATGCCAAATGGAGTCCATTTGCTTGACCAAACTACCATCAAACACCTTCTGCCATAATTTTGTGATCAACATTTGGGGCACCAGATGGATTCTCCTTGAGCCACAATTCCTACCACATCATGTCCTAGAACCCCTCTACCACTGGCAAAAGTTGGATGGCTTCAGCTCAAGTATTTGGGGGTGAGAACCTCATTTTTCATCTTTGTCCAGCAACTTTCCCTCTCTTTCTGCTCTCCCTCTCTCTTTCTTTGACTTTGCTAGCTCTCCAACGTCACCCCAGGCTTTAGCCCATCACCCAGCACACTCCAGACGCAAGTGCACACGACAGAGCGCACAAAACGCGCTCATGCCGGCCAAAAGCCTGCTCTGAGCTGCCTTCTGATGGCGGATTTGAGCCTTGCCGCCGCACTCCCGTCCACCTCGGGCCGCCCAAGCACGCCAGTCGACGTACCTCGGCGTCCGCGACCCGCCAAGGCCTGGTCCCCCTCCCCCTTCTCCCTCCTGCTGCCCCCTCGCACGCGCTCCAGAGCCGCCCGAGAGCCCCAATGGGTGAGCCCACACGCGCGGAGCTCTGGCCCTTCCCCGCTATATCTATTCTCTCCCCTCGCCCTAGACCAACCCGACGAGCACCCCAGACACGCCCAATTGAGCCCCCGTGACCTGCAGCAACGGCAACAGCCTCGCCGGCACACTGGACCACGGTGAGCCACGGGCCGGCTATATAAAGCCGCCCCAGGCCCCCTATGGACCTCCTTCGCTCTCTCTCCCTCTCAGAGACCCCCTAAAACAAGCCACTCCCCTCCTTGTGCCCTCCATAGCCCCCATGGCCGGAGAGCCGCCGTTGGCACCGGGCTAAATTCGGGACGCCCGAGCCCCGTCCCCTCCACCTATGCGTCTCAATGCATCTCCATCGACCCCCCGAATCTCCCCTGCACTCCGGTTACTCCTTCCGGTGGCCGTAGTGCCGTGCGCCCCGTCACCGCCGACCTCGTCCGCCGCGACAAACGCCCTGCTCGACCCCATACTCCTCGGAGATCGTGCCACCCGCGGATGGATGCTTCTTGGCACCCTGAGTACACCGGTGTACCGAGCGCCGTGGGAGGTGGTCGGGGTCACCGGCAATCATCGCCGGAGTCGTCGGCCGTGCCAGCCGCTCGAGGTTGAAGACGACCGCGGCTGTGTGCGGGCGGGCCCTGCACGTCAGCGAGTCAGCGCCCGGGCCCGCGGGGTTTAAGTGAAGACGGCTTCTGCCTCTGCCGCTTCCCCCGCGAAAGACACGCCCATCATGGATTACGCCTTCGATGTGGCCCTTTCCCGCACGCTGCTGAGCCGCTAGGCCGGCCCACTAGCTATCTCACGCCCAGTGCGTCTTTTAGGTATAAGCATAAACTTTTCTTTTTTCCTTTTATTCTGAATTTCTAAAATCCATAAATAATTCAAATTAACTCCAAATTTGATGATTCAAATTTCTAGTAGTTTCTAAAATCATTCCCTACCACATGGTGCTATTGTCACATTTTTACAGAAGCATTTCCTTCACAAATATTTATCACATCTATTTTTCCTATTTCTGTGATAAACTTTAGAAAATCACAGAGAGCCCATTTTTTATCCAAATTCCATGATTCAAAATCCTAGATGTCTATAAGTTCAAAACTTAGTTTTTGAATATTTTTACTAATACTTTCTGTATCACCTCAAATAATGGTCTATTTCTTTATATATAGCCAACTTTGCAAATTCATAGGAAAATCATCTCAACTCCAAATCCAGTGAAACCAATTCCTAGATGCTTCTAAAATCATCCTTTGTTAAATGGGTGCCTTTGCTCATTTTTCAAAAATATATTTATGTACACTTCTTGCAAATCCATAAAACCCCTTGATTCCATCATATCGAAATGTTTAGAAATATCCATTGATCCACTTCCAATGAAATCACTTTGGTCATTCCTCATATGACCAGAGGTATCCAATAAAAGTCAACTTCATATTTTTAGAGCACATTCACTCTTGCCTTGTTGTGTTGCTTATTGTGTTTGTTTTCGACGTTAGTTGACGAAGTAGACGGAGTACTTGGAGAAGGACCAGAAGATTTCAAGACTCTGATGAACCAGGCAAGCAGCCCTTTGACCATGTTTATGAAACCCTTTTTATGCATGACATATAGCACCATATTGTCGTTTGCCTCCATTACTTCCTCGTTGAAACTTACATGATGCATGACCCTACCTTTCTATGAGGGTTATGCCGGTGGGAGTAGATAGGATGCTAACGTAGTGCTACGCAAAAAGGGACGGGAATATGCATGGCGATGGAGACATATTATTTTCAAAGGACTTTTCGAAAACCCCATCGGGAGCCACTTATGCCCGGGGGAGATGATGTGTTGGGTAACCACTTGATGACGAAGTGGTGTACCAAGGCGAGTGTGTGTGTTGTTTCCAAAACGGATTGGTTTATGTTGCGACCGTTATTCCAACCTTACATGCGCAACCACTCTACTCTTATATGGAAAAGGGCATTATTGATTACCTAGGCCGATACTAGCTTGGAGCCCGCATTACTAGTGACGGGGGAGAGTTGGTGCTCTCTCTCGGGACGGGGTCGTGCCAGGTAGGGCGGCCATGACTGTTTTCACAGGGCACCGGATACACCGTTGTGTCCCCTCTCGGATGTTACGATCTCGAGTGAGTCTTGTATGATGTATATCGTGAGGATACGGAACAACGAGTGGACTCCTTGTTAGTGTCGTCTTGGGAAAGATAGTGATCGGGTGCTTACCCTGGGTACTTGAGGTATCGCGGGCCGTGGATGACACGGAAGTTCCCCGGATCTTGTGGGTAAAGTGTGCAACCTCTGCAGAGTGTAAAACTATTCGAATAGCCGTGTCCAAGGTCAAGGACAGTTGGGTAACCGCTCTTGGGCTACGTCCACATGTTTACAAACCAGTGTGTGTGTTTGGATAAGTGGGAAGATCTACTTGGGTCAAGTCAAAGGACTTGACATGATTGAGTTGGGTTGGTGCCCACTCTATTTATGTTGATATCTGTAACCTGTCCTCATGGTTACTTGAATTCTATTGATGCATGTCTTACAAGTTGTTGAACATGTCAGTGCACTCAAAACTAGCTTTCTGCAAAAATTTACCTATATCATGCAATGTTGTATCTTGAACCAAAACATGGGTTGCTCGCGAGTACATTCAAAGTACTCATTGGCTTGCCACTGGTTATTTTATTGGCCAGGCATGAAAGAACAGGGTATGATGAAGAATACTTCGGTGACGAACATGCGAGCTAGGGCGCTTCCCGGTCGTAATGCCCGTAGGGTTAAGGCGATGGCATGGGTCCAAGTTGTGATTGAAGGTTTCCGCTGCGATGATACACTCAAGACTTGACCATAATGGTCCTACTTGTGTAAAACGGTATGTATGGATGTAAGAATCTTGTTATTCAGCTTATGTATGTTCAGTGAGCATTGATCTCTGGGATCACTGTACACGTGCATTCGGTGATCCCGACTTATAAGTCGGGGTCCCCACATAGCGGTACCCGATAATCGTCGGTCCCAGCGTGGACGGTGGGGCCTTCACGGGGCTCCTAGAAGAGCTCAGCTTCTGTCGCCTCGTCCCCCCAGCTTGGGCTGAGGAGCGAGCCTTGTTCGCCCTCATGCTGGTGCCCTTGGTCCATCATGTGGGGCACGTATTCGTCTGGGGCCGTCACCCCGAAGGCCACGCCATAGTGCTCCGCATGCCATGCAGCTCTGCTTGAGGCGCCCACCTGGGGGTGGTAGCGCGGCGGCCCACTGGGGTCGTGGGTCACAGCGAGTCCTTCTTCACTATCCGGGAGCGTAGGCAGCGCTGCCACTGGCCCGCTGCTGACAGCCTCGCTGGTGTTGGAGTAGCCTTGGAGCCCGCGGGCGCGTGTGGAGCCCCCGCGCGGGCCGCCCTGGACCTGAGGTGGGAGTTGGGTGCAGAAGGGGTGAGCCCCCGAGGCGGCAAAGCTCAGGAGCTCTGCCACCCGCTCTAGCAAAGACGTCGCGACCGCCTTCCAAAGAGCTGCTGCAGTAGCTCCCGGGCCACCGTGAGCGCGGCCCTCGAGTTCGCCTGCTCCCGGCGGGTGTATGGTGTCGCGGCCGTGGCGTGGTTGGAGGCCCTTGCTGCCAACCGCGCCTACCGCGGCGTGAGAGCTGTCGAAGCCTGTCCACGTCGCCCGCGGACCGCGAGCTGCCTGGGGCATGGGGTCGCCCAAGGCGAGCGGCTCTGCGCGGGCGGGCCAAGCCGCCCTGGGACCAGGGTTGCCCGCCTGGTCGCCGGACATGATGATGACGATGTGACGGGACACGAAGTGGCAGAAGGTGGATCCGGGCGCACCCCTACCTGGCGCGCCAAATGTCGGATTTCGGGTTCTGGCAGACCCTTGAGGTTCGAACATTGGGGTGCACGCGGAGATCTCGCCCTCTACCTACCTACACCCCGCCGCCTTGCTGGGATCTAAACTACGAAAGGAACAACACAAGAGACGCAAGATTTATACTAGTTCGGGCCACCATTGTGGTGTAATACCCTACTCTAGTTTGTGGTGTGGTGGATTGCCTCTTGGGCTGATGGTGATGAACAATACAAGGAAGAACAGCCTCGCGAGGGTCTGTTCTTGGCCGGGGTGATGAACTGCTTGGAGGAGTTCAGTCGCTCTCTCTCTCTCTCTCTCTCTCTCTCTCTCTCTCTCTCTCTCTCTCTCTAGATTGCTTGACCTCTAGCTCTGTTCTTGGATTCCCGATCCTCCTACCCTATGGGAGGCTAGTCCTATTAATAGACAGAGGCCCTGGGCCTCTTCCCAAATATTGAGCGGGAAGGGCGCCAACAATTGGCCATTTTGAAGGGGAACATCGGGTACACTTATCCTCGACTAAAGTTGGTCCTCGCTTTGTCAAAGGCTCTGTGGTGACGCCGCTGCTTGGGCTCCACAATGACTTCCTTCCTGCCGTTGGGCTCGTCTTGGTCTTGTTGCACCGAAATGGATGCCTTTGCTTGATGCTCTCGCCTGCGCTTGCTCCCTTTGCACCAAAGAGGAATGGAGGACACTGCGCGGGCTGGCGCCCGCGTGGCGCCCTTGGTCGTCATGGCTTGCGTCATGGGCACCTCGTGAGGTACCCCGCCTTGATCTCTCCGCCTCCTCATGAGCCAGCCTGATGAGGCCGTGCCTGAGGAAGCTCCCTGTTGTCCACCCCGCGAGGCTTGGCCCCTCGCGAGGGTCTTGAGCTTGTGTTGATGAAGATGGGCCATGCTGGGGCCCCCTTCGAGCCACGCCGTAGGCCGCAGGCAGGCTAGTCTGGGGACCCCGTTCCCAGAACACCGACAGAGGGCTAGTTGAATAGTAGCCGGTGGAGTAGCGCGCGGTGGAGGCTGGATGAACATGAGCCCGTGGATAAACAGTAGCAGGTGGAGGCTGGAGGAGGTTGACGGTGGATGAACAGTAGCCCGTGGAGGCTGGAGGGGGTCGACAGTGGAGATGAACAATATCCTGTGGAGTCCCGTTTTGCGGTACGCCACACCCCTCCCTATGAACAGGAACCCCGTTTCGAACGTAGCGCTCCAACACAAGTCTGTTTCCTCCGTTTTGGGATATGCCACACCCCTCCCGATCAATAGGACCCCCGTTTCGACCGTAGGAGGTCTGTTTCCTCCGTTTTGCGGTACGCCAGACCCCTCCCAATGAACAGGATCCCGTATCGACCGTGGTCGGTCGAACACAAGGCCGTTTCCTCCGTTCTGCGCTACGCCAGGCCTTGTTTCCATCGGCTGTTCCGTCCAAGCCCTCCCGATGAACACGACAACGCATTCTGTAATGACCCAGCCGGTTGGCTCCCCATGAACATGACGACGACGCTATTTCTCCATTCCGACCCAGCCAAGTACACGAGCCCTGGCCGTACATATGCGCGAGTAGGCGTTCGAGACCCTGCCCGTATGTACATGCGTGGCCATATTTACTTTCTTGCACACTGGCCGCTGTACGTACGTGTACATGCTACGTGCGCGCCTCTACTACGACACATGTGCGCCTCTACATGGACCAGTATGTACGCACACGTTCACGACCAGAATGACAACGCTACATATGCTTCGACCAGGTGGGTCCTGACTGTTAGGCACTTCCTTGCGTGCGAAGATGTAGCTGGTGGGTCCCAACAGTCATGGGGGCGAATTGGTTTTGTTTTGCCCGGACGGACTTCCTTGCGTGCGAAGATGTAGCTGGTAGGTCCCAGAAGTCAGGGGGAAACGTTTTTTTCACGAAATATGGTTGCCCGTCCAGTGGGTCCCTGCTGTCAGGTGGAGGAATCATTATTTTCTGCATAATAAGGAGGCACTTCCTTGCTGCGGCCGTGGACCCAGTTGTCAGCCTCTCCACGTAGAGTCCACGTCCGATGGAAGCCGTTCCTTGACCACGTTGACCACGCCGCGCCGAGAGCACCAGGGCGGTGGACGACGGCGAGGCCTGGGAAGGGGACGACTCAGAGCCGGGGAAGACTCGGCAGTGGATGCCCACGCATAGAGGAGTATGAGCGTTCACTGGTTCGTTGTGGTGTGAGGCAGCCGTCGCTGTAGAATAACAGGGGGTGTGGGTGAGTAGAGGGATGGCCTGGCTAGCGGTGGGAGTAGTAGGGGGCAGTGAGGCCTCCGTGGCATCGCAGCCAGCCACGGGAGGCAGGAGCACGAGGCACGACCAGCGCTGGTTTGGGCAGCTGGAGCAAGAAAACCCGAGGTTGAAGAAGCACTACGGCCGTTGGATGGACATCGTACGGTCACTGGAGCTAGTCATTCATATTGACTAAGTTGACAACGCCCTCCATCCTCGTCAAATTAGTTGGCCCACAAGTCAGCCTCCCACTATTGTGGGTCCCAGCTAGCAGGGGGTATTCATTTTTTTGTGCGTAATAGGGAGGCACTTCCTTGCGTGTGAAGATATAGCTGGTGGGTCCGACCTGTCAGCGGTGGGAACGTTTTTTCACGAAATACAGAGGCCCTTCCGGTGGGTCCTGCTATCAGGTGGAGGAATCATTATTTTGCGTGTAATAAGGAGGAATTTCCTTGCGTTCGGCCGTGGACCCAGCTGTCAGCCTCTCCACGCACAGTGTACTTCTGATGGTGTCGTTCGCTGACCACGTTGACCACTCCGCACCGAGCGCATCCAATGTAGTGGACGACAGCGAGGCCCCGGACAGCAATGAGCCGGAGATGGGAAGACGCGGGAGTAGAGTCGCAGACGGAGAGGTGTACGAGGGTTAACTGGTTCTGGTGTTGTGTGGTTCGGTAGTCGGTGGTGAAGAACAGGAGGTGTGGAGGGGTGGAGGGATGGCCTAGACAACGTTGGAGTAGCGCTTCACAGCGAAGCATGCTAAGCAGAGCTGCTAGTAGCAGCAGGCGGGAGCAGGTGGTCCTGGCGGCGCTGGAAAAAGAAGACGAGAGATTGAAGATGGATGCCGGTCGTTGGATGTACATCCAACGCCTATGATGTCAGAATCATTTGTTGACTAAGTTGACAACGACTTGCATTGGCTTCGACCTATTGGCCCACATTTCAGCCTCCAAAAATGTGGCACGTATTCAACCCATTTTTTTAGAATTTACATTCATTTTTTTGTGGGGTAGAATTTAAAGTCAGTTTGATATATATTTTTTAATTACAATCCATTACCTGGGATGGGTGAACAAATAATGTAGCGTCAATGCGGCCCATTTATGTTTTTCCTAAAAAATTATAGGCCATTTGCACTTTCTCGAAATACACGATTTTGCTGGGCTGATTCTAATTATAATGGTGGGGTGGGCGCAGCAATGTTATCAAAAAATAAATAGGGGCTGAGCATTTTTTATATATATATTTAAATAATAAGTGATTTATTATTACATTGGTCCTTAAATCTTTCCAAGCTTTTCTACACAATCACCAGGATTTTCGTTGCCAAAAAAATCTAGGATTTTATTGTTAAGAAATTATTTTTGTAAGTTAATAAGATGCGGATATTGTTTTCTTACATACGTAAGTATCTCATTAAATATATGATGAGAATAACAATAATATATAATAACATATAAAATAATTTAAATATATATAATATAGTTAGAAGGGAAACATAAGTTGAACCAGGAGTTCCTATTCTTATATAGAAAAATAGTACAGACCTCTGCGTTTTCTTCAAAAAAAACATAAATTGGGCTGCCAATGTTTCAGGAATAATAAAACTTCGGATGGGAGGTCCATAGGTCGGTCGATACATGACGGCCCTCAAGAACATACAAACAGGCCTATGGACCTCCCATCCGAGGTCGTGGGCTGCGTATGTTAGAAAAGAAATCCTAGACGGGGCAGCCCAAAACCCAGCTAATACTTGCTGCCCCAGTGATAATAAATGATACCTGCCAGCTCCCCGGCTTCATTGTGAATTTATCTCCTATAGTAACTACGTTAAAGCACCTAAAAAATGTAACTATGTTGACAAACCCGTTGTAGCGACCTGACCCAAAATCGGTCAAATCTCTGTGTCTGTACCATCCCAAGATCATGCTGGTACTCACAGTACATCGATAAAGTAATCAAAGTTCAATCACACCTGAATATTATTACACGCTTCTCATATAGAGTCTTTATTACAAGGAATAAATTCGCTCAAGGCCAACTCATGAGAAATAAACTACTAATGCTCATGGAAGGCGTCGAAGATAAAGTGAGTCCATCCGACTCCAAAGGGCAATCGCCAAGCGCGGAGCGTAGCCTCACTCCTGATCGGAATATACCTCTGCAACATAAGACATTGCAGCCATGTAGGTCAGCTTTTGGAATAAGCTGGCAAGTCATGAATAACAATAATAAACTTACTATCACTATATGCATTTTGGCTGTGGAGCTCTAAGTTTCATCATTTTGCGAAAAGCAAAAAAAAAAATTCCTACTACAGTGGACTTGCTTGCAAATTACTACAATTGTTGGTAGTTATTGAGATGGTTCCGCCAACCAAAATCTCGTTCCCAAATTATTAAGTCATAAAACCCCTCAAATTAATTCATTAGTTTTAGTGTTGAGATATCCGAATACTTCCAAGTTCCAGAGGCTCAAATGTCCGTAACCGGGGACACGGCTAATCGATTAGATCTTTAACTCTGCAGAGGGTTGCGCACTTTCCCCGCAAGAATCATTCCCTCCTTTAAAGTCTTCGCACTTCATGGTGTTTGAAGACGGGACGAATGAAACAGGGTCTTCCAAAGAGTTCTTCCGCTACTGCCGGTACCCATCCAATCCTACCGTTCTTCTACATCTCGTAGTACCGTCCAGCCAGCGTCACTACTAGGGTCAACCCAGCCAGAGCCCATAATGGCTTGCGGGTGCATAGGTAAGCTTCCGGTCATGGGGCATCCATCCTTCTCTTCGTGGCTGGGTGAAGCTTTCCGCAAGATGTCATGGCACTTCTCCATGCATCCCGGCCAACCACTGGGTGCTCCAGGGTGCCCGTCAACCGTCCTCCACCCAGTAGTGATTTTCCGAAGTCCATCTTGATCATTGTAGTTCATGGGGTTATCATCATCATTGACTCTCACATCTTGCTTATGAATTTCACTCATCCCAAAACCCGTCTACGAGCATAGCAAAGTAAACTACTTCGTCCCGGGGTCATGGTAACAAGGGGGTTGGTTCATCCTACCACATGATACTACTCAAGTTTAATAACTTCAAAATTTTCACTACTGCATGCATGGTGGGGTGGTGACAATTACTAATGCACAAAAACAAGGGTATAGAAAGAACATGATCAAAACTTGCCTTGCTAATGATCCTCGTAAGCTAAAGAGTCAGAGTAGCAAGCTTCGCACTCCGGAAACTCTACCGAGACAAACAAATCACAATAAGCATATAGCAAGGGGATCACATAACACAATAGCATAACAAGGTAACATAACACACCAAAACAACCAAAACAAAATCCAAAGGAAAAACTCAAAGAAAAACCCATTCAAAGTTTTTCCTACTTCAAACAATAGCTAGAATAGTTTTTATATAATAAAATTTTTCTAGCATAACCTAATCATGGTTTTAGGTTAACTTAACTGAAAAGGATTCACTAAGCAACTAGGAGCAAAAAGAATTAATTAAAAAGCTATTATAAAACTCCTTTTAGGCCTAATCCAATTTCTATTAGGAAAAATAAAATAAAACTTTTATTAATTATAAATAAAAGTTCATCCTATAAAGTGACAGAAACTATCCTAGAATAATCAATCACAAGTTAAAAATAAATTTATTTACTAATTAAAATATTAGGAAAACAGTAGCTAGTTAAATAATTAGGATTAATAGGATTCTGCTTAAAACTATTTATTTATTAATCCTAAAATACACAAAATAATTTTTATGGTTTGGCAATGTTAAAATAAAGATGGGACAAAAGAATCATATAAAATAATTTTTCTAACTCAAGTTATAGCAGATTTACTATTCTGACTAAAACCAAAATAATGCAATTTTAATTATTTTAACATAGCTAAATATATATTCTACAGAAACTACATAAAATTTGCAACCCAACAAAAAAAAATCACCTAAAAATAATAAACAGAATAAAAGATATGAATTTTTCAAAAGAAACTATTCTGTTAAAACAGAAAAACAAAAATAAAAGAAAAGGCCTAATGGGCCTAAACTACGACCGTAAGTCGTCAAATAGTCTAAACGGGCCTAGGGTTAAACTAAAACGAACCGGCTAAAATATAAACCTAACTAACTAATAAACCGGAAAGAACCGGGCGGTTTTATTCAAAAGATACCCCTTGAGGGTTCTAATCCTAGCCGCTCATTTAGGATCGGACGGGGGTTCTCGGCGACTTATCAAGGCGTCCGGCAGCGGCGGCAAGGGCGGCGAAGTCGCGGCGAGGGCTCCAGGCCGTCAGCGAGCTCGGGAAATAGCCGTCTTGGTCTTGGGGAGCTCGGGAGGGTTTGGTGGGGTCGGGGTGATCGGGTGGCCTAAGGCGGCGGCGGCGACAATGGCGGGCGGAGCCTCGGGTCTCCAGCGTGCTCGGGAGAGAGAGGAGAGGGCTCGGCGAGGCTAGGGGGAATGGGGTGGGGGTCGGCTTTATAGCTGGGGCCTTGGGCGCCTGAAGCGATAGAAGCGATCGGGATCCCGGATCCTTGACATCCGGTGATCCGCATGGCGGCAATGACAATGGCGTGGGGGGGGGAAAGAAGATGGGGTGGGTCCATGGGCAGAGAGAGAGAGAGAGGCGAGGCGGGGTGTCAAACGGAGGGAGTTCGGCGAGGGGCGAGCTGGGCGGCTCGGCTAAGGCTGGCTCTGGCTGTGGGCATTGGTGAGCAGGCCGGTGGGGGGTTGCTGGCTGGGCAGGGCTGGTGGCGCCAGAGGGGGTTTTTCTTTTTTTTAAATTTATTTTTTTAAAATAAACAAAACAGAGTATAACTTAATATATATAAATATTTTATATAGGGTATATATATACCAAAATAATCAGGGGAATATTCCTTTCAATTGAACATTTTTCCAAAGGCAAAATCCAAACTTTATAAAATCCATTTTTTCAAATTCAAATAAAATTCAGATTTGAATCCAAATCTTTTGGCAATGTTTTCCTCTGATATTTTGGAGTGTCATGTTTGCTCCTCTCATACTTTTGATCAAGTATTTATCAGCTTAGTTTTTTGAAATGTTTCCCACTTGCCAAAGTTTGAATTCAAATTCAAAACTCAAAATTTCTCCTAAACTCCAAATGGCATTCAAATTCAAACAGGATGCATAGGATGCTTAGCTATAATTGTAAAACATTCCAAATAGGAAATTTGGGATGTTACAAACCTACCACCTTAAGATGAATCTAGCCCTCGAGATTCGGGTTAACTAACAATAGGTGCGGGTGATCTCAAGAAGGTCTTCTTGGCGCTCCCAGTGGCTTCTTCCTCGGTGTGGTGACTCCACGACACCTTGCAAAACTTGATGACCTTGCTGCGGGTGACTCGCTTGCAGTCTCGAGAATTCGGACGGGTTTCTCCTTGTAGGTCAGATCACCGCAAGCTGTATGGCCTCTAGGGGCACCGTGTCTCTCAACGGAACATCGGCCATGTCGGCATGACACTTCTTCACCGAGAAACATGGAAGACATCATGAACTCCGACAATCCTTCCGCAATTCCAACTTAAGCAACCTCTCCACGACGCTCGAGGATTTTGTAGGGGCCAATGAATCGGGTGCTAACTTTCCCTTGACTCCAAACCTCTTGATTCCACGAAGTGAGACACACGAAGGTATGCTCGATCTCCCACTTCGTAAGTCACTTCCTTGCGCTTCTCGTCGGCATAACTCTTACATCTTGACTGTGCTATCTTGAGCCTGTCTCGAATCAGCTTGACTTTCTCTTGAATCCTTGATAAGATCGGAACCAAAAGTGATCGATCTCCAACACTATCCCACAGAATGGTGTTCGCACCTCCTTCCGTATAGAGCTTGAAGGGCCATCTTCATTTGGATTGATAACTGTTGTTGTACGAGAACTCTGCGTATGGCAAATTATCATCCCAGCTAGACCCATAGTCTAGTACACAAGCTCTCGATGTCCTCCGTAATCTGGTTGACTCTCTCGGTCATCCATCATCTGCGGATGAAAAGCTGTGCTGAATTCCAGCCTCGCACCCAAAGTTTCATGCAATCGCTTCCAAAACTTTGAGGTAAACTCGTTCCTCTATCCGACACGATTTTCCTCGAACTCCATGCATACATACGATCCTGGTCATGTATATCTTGGCCAACTTAGCACTGGTATAGGCAGTCTTCACGGAATGAAGTGAGCTACCTTAGTCAAACGATCAACCACTACCCGGATAGAATCATAACCTGAACGGGTCTGGGTAATCCTGTGATGAAGTCCATACCAAGTTTCTCCCATTTCCAATCGGGAATCGGCAAAGGTTGAAGCAACCTGCTGGCTTCGATGTTCTGCCTTTACATCGTTGGCAAACATCGATACCGCTACGTACTCGGCAATATCCTTCTTCATACCGTCCACCGTAAACTTTGCTTCAAATCCGGTACATCTTGGTGTTACCAGGTGAATCGAGTACGGTGAATCATGGGCCTCTGAAGAATTAGCTTCTGAGTTCGGGATCATTGGGCACATAGATACGATCCTCGAACCATATAGTTCCGTGTTCATCCTTACGGAATCCTTTAGCTTTTCCTTCCTCCATCTTTTGCTTTATCTCATCAATTTCCTTGTCCGACTTCTGGGCTTCACGAATTCTTTCGGCCAAAGTGGACTGAACTTCCAGAGTTGCAACAAATCCTCTCGGAACTATCTCCAGTCGGAGATCTCTGAGCTCATCGACTAACTCCTGGGGTAATCCTCCTGCTGTAAGAGTATTCACATAACTCTTACGGCTCAAAGCATCTGCTACAACATTAGCCTTACCTGGGTGGTAATGCAATCTCATGTCATAGTCCTTTATCAACTCTAGCCACCTCCTCTGCCTGAGGTTCAATTCCTTCTGCGTGAAAATATACTTCAAGCTCTTGTGATCTGTGTAAACATCACAACGGTTTCCGATGAGGAAGTGTCTCCAGGTCTTGAGTGCATGCACTACGGCTGCTAATTCCAAATCATGTGTGGCATAATTCATCTCATGAGGTCGTAGCTGTCTAGAGGCATAAGCTACAACTTTTCCTTCCTGCATTAGTACTCCTCCGAGTCCTTGACGAGAAGCGTCACAATAAACCTGGTATTCCTTGTGTATGTCCGGCAAAATCAACACTGGGGCTGTGACCAAACGTTTCTTCAATTCCTGAAAACTGGCTTCACATTCCTCGGTCCAAACATACTTGGCTTCCTTCTTCAATAGCTCACCATGGGCTTGGCAATCTTCGAGAAGTTCTCAATAAACCTCCGATAATATCCTGCGAGTCCGAGAAAACTACGGATCTCCTTGGTGAGGTGGGTGATCGCCAATCGGTGATCGATTCCACCTTGGCGGGATCAACTGCTATTCCTTCTCCTGAAATAACATGTCCGAGGAATCCAACTTCCTTCACCAAAATTCACATTTGCTGAACTTGGCATACAACTGATGTTCTCAAGTTTCTCGTAACTAGACGCAAATGTTCCTTATGCTCTTCCTCGCTCTTGGAGAAAATCAATATATCATCGATGAACACCACGACAAACTTGTCCAGATATTCCATAAACACCTTGTTCATCAAATTCATGAAGTACGCAGGAGCATTAGTCAATCCAAATGACATGACGGTATACTCATATAAACCATACCTGGTAGTGAAAGCTGTTTTGGGTATATCCTTTTCACGGATCTTCAACTGATGATACCCTGATCGAAGATCGATCTTAGAGAATACCTTGGCTCCAACTAACTGATCAAACAAGTCATTGATCATCGGCAGAGGGTACTTGTTCTTGATGGTTACTTCGTTCAATGCACGATAATCCACAACCATCCTCAAGCTTCCATCCTTCTTCTCTACCAAAAGAACTGGGGCTCCCCAAGGTGATGAGCTTGGACGAATATATCCTTTCTCCAATAACTCATTAATTTGATCCTTGATCTCTTTCAACTCATTCGGTGGCATCCGATAAGGTCTCTTGGATATTGGGGCTGTGCCGCAATAGCTCAATCGAAACTCAATGTCCCCGTCCGGTGGCATTCTGGTAATTCCTCCGGAAACACATCGGAAAGTCTTGCACCATCGGCACTTCTTCCTGAACAACTCCGTGAGAGAATGCACTGATTCTTCATCCGGCTGTGCTCGGCTACATACTTGATCCTCTTCGCTCCGGGTGGTGAGCAGAATAGACTTCTTGGGCACGATCTATGTTCCTTCAAACTTTGACAGCCA
Source organism: Aegilops longissima (assembly GCA_021605205.1). Taxonomy (NCBI): domain Eukaryota; kingdom Viridiplantae; phylum Streptophyta; class Magnoliopsida; order Poales; family Poaceae; genus Aegilops; species Aegilops longissima. The sequence continues at coordinate 479,704,399 of CM038681.1, read as the reverse complement.
ATCCATGCCTAGGATTACATCCAAGGTCTGGGTTTCCAACACTATGAGGTTTGCGGAAATTTATGGTTCCCGATGTTGAGGGTTGCATGACAGCCTCGCCGCCATCATTTCTCCTCCTCTGAACCGACGCTGAAGGGGCTTCTAAGGGTTTTAGTGGGTAACCTGCATTTTCCACAACTACCCTTGATATGAATGAATCGTTGCACCGTAATCAAAGAGAACCAAAACTGAACGTGAATTCAATAAAACTTACCAACCACAATGTCGGCTGATCATAGACGCCTTCCACGCCGATGTGGTTCACCCGAGCACGAGGGAACGGATTGGGCTTCTTCACGAGCCTCCATTGCCATTTCCATTCCTCTGCTTGGCCTCCGGGCAGTCGGTGGCATAGTGCCCTGCCTTCGGCACTTGAAGCGGTGATGTGGCTCAGATCCTTGGAGCCGGGCAGAATGGTGCTGATTGCCATTACCATTGCCATTGCCATTGCCATGGCCTGACTTGTTGTCCTGGCTGCGGTTGTTCCCATTTCCTCCATGGTTATGGCCTCCATGGTTATGATGGGTGTGCCCTCCCGAGTATGGTGCATAGCGGGCTTCGCTGAGCTCCCGAGTTGTGCTTCCCCTGGCTGTACTTCCGCTATGGCTTTCTATCTGCTGCTGCTTGCCTTCAAGAATGGTGGCCTTGTCTACCAGCTCCGGTAGTTGTTGAAGGTAGCCACAATAAGCTGCATGCTCAATTCGTCATTGAGTCCCTCAAGGAACTTCTCCTGCTTGGCATCTGTGGCCACATCATCGGGGCATAGCGAAGCGAGCTTGTTGAATTCATCCACGATCTTGTGCCCGCGAGACGGTTCCCTTGGCGCAAGTTGCGGAACTCACGCTTCTTCGCACTCATGGCTCCACCGAGACATGAGCGGTGCGGAAGGCTGCTGGAATTGATCCCATGTGATGGCACCAATGGGATAGGTGGCGGTGTAGTTCTCCCACCAAGAAGCTGCAGGTCCATCAAGTTGATGCGCGGCAAAGCGCACCTTCTCAGCATCAGTGCATCCCACAGTGATTAGCTCTCTTCCGACTTTGCGGAGCCAATCATCAGCCACAATCGGCTCAGTGCTACTAGAGAACACTGGCGGATTCAGTCTCAGAAATCGAGTCAAGTTGTCCATAGGGGGTGGTGGCGGTGGGTTGTTGGCGTTGTTGTTCTGATTCTGAATAAGTAGCTGCATTAGTGCATTCTGCTGCTGGAGCAGCTGGGTGAGCTCCGGCGGAAACCAAAGGTCACGCCTCGGAGGCATCTGTGTTTTGGAGTGGATGAGAAAATTAGAATAGAACAATGGTCTATGAGAAATAACACTACCCATATGAATGCACAATCATAACACACCAATCATTTATTCATTCCACTCAAACATGGTTCAAACTCAATTACAAAAGCTCATGACTAATCGAAGGAAAATATCGGCCTAACTGATCGATTTAAAAAGTAAAAGATAACATGGTGGTCGACTAAAAAGTCTTCATCAGTGGCGCCTCCTCTTGGGGCTTCCTTCAGTGGTACTCCCTTCAAAATCCTGATCATTGCTCACGAGGGGCCCTTCATCTCCACTCGGGTAAAGGTCCTCTCCCAAGTCCATCCTTTCCTCTATCGCGGCAAGCTTCATCTTCAGGTCATCGACTGTCTCCATGAAGTCCGCGACTTCTTCCTCATGGCCAAGGAAGTCTGCGCGTGCCTTCTCCTCCAGTTCTAGTTCACGGAACAAAAGCTTCCGTGTGTCTTCGAAGTTACGGTGAGTCTGAATCTCCCGCTTCACGAAGACACTCCAAGTCCTGGATGTAAGAGAGAGTGGAATCGTCCTCCACGGTGCGGATGATATCTCCATTCCTTGCCCTGCGAGAAACCATGGCGAGGTCTCGAGTGATCGAGCTCGCCATGTACTCCTCTCGGAGATGTCCAAGTGCTCGATAGATCGCCACGCCCCTTCCGATGATCCAGCTTGAACTCGGTGAACTCAAAGTCAATCGGCTCTGTGTGTCCTCCGGGTTCTCCTCAGGATATGCACTTCAATCTCAGAGCGGTGTCCGTCGGAAGTGCATTGGTTGGCTTCCGGTGATCGAGGGTAGAGCGATCTTCAGCTGCTTCACCATCTGGACCAGCTTCCTTCCAAGGGCATCGCCTCATCGGGCTGGCAAAACTCCGTAGCAAACCGGGGTGAACTCGACGCCATCTAGAATGTTGAAAATAGGAGAAGAGTCGAATTGAACAGGGAGAATTTACGGAATGAAAAGGATTTAAAGTAAATGGTCTCTGCTATGGCTTTCCGATCCTAGGGGTTACGATCCTACGGTCAGCGTGTGCTCGATACCATCTCTGTGAGCGACCTGACCCAAAATCGGTCAAATCTACGTATCTGCATTCATCCCAAGATCATGCCGGTACTCACAAGACATCGATAAAGTAATCAAAGTTCAATCACACCTGAATATTATTACACGCTTCTCATATAGAGTCTTTATTACAAGGGAATAAATTCGCTCAAGGCCAACTCATGAGAAATAAACTACTAATGCTGGAAGGCGTCGAAGATAAAGTGAGTCCATCCGACTCCAAAGGGCAATCGCTAAGCGCGGAGCGTAGCCTCACTCCCGATCGAATATACCTACGCAACATAAGACGTTGCAGCCATGTAGGTCAGCTTTTGAATAAGTGGCAAGTCATGAATAACAATAATAAACTTACTATCACTATATGCATTTTGGCTGTGGAGCTCTAAGTTTCATCATTTTGCGAAAAGCAAATTTTTTTTTCCTACTACAGTGGACTTGCTTGCAAATTACTACAATTGTTGGTAGTTATTGAGATGGTTCCGCCAACCAAAATCTCGTTCCCAAATTATTAAGTCATAAAACCCCTCAAATTAATGAGATATCCGAATACTTCCAAGTTCCAGAGGCTCAAATGTCCGTAACCGGGGACACGGCTAATCGATTAGATCTTTAACTCTGCAGAGGGTTGCGCACTTTCCCCGCAAGAATCATTCCCTCCTTTAAAGTCTTCGCACTTCATGGTGTTTGAAGACGGACTAATGAAACAGGTCTTCCAAAGAGTTCTTCAGCTACTGCCGTACCCATCCAATCCTACCGTTCTTCTACATCTCGTAGTACCGTCCAGCCAAGGTCACTACTAGGGTCAACCCAGCCAGAGCCCATAATGGCTTGCGGGTGCACAGTAAGCTTCGGTCATGGGGCATCCATCCTTCTCTTCGTGGCTGGGTGAAGCTTTCCAAGATGTCATGGCACTTCTCCATGCATCCCGCCAACCACTGGGTGCTCCAGGTGCCCACAACCGTCCTCCACCCAAGAGTGATTTTCCAAGTCCATCTTGATCATTGTAGTTCATGGGGTTATCATCATCATTGACTCTCACATCTTGCTTATGAATTTCACTCATCCCAAAACTCGTCTACGAGCATAGCAAAGTAAACTACTTCGTCCCGGGGTCATGGTAACAAGGGGGTTGGTTCATCCTACCACATGATACTACTCAAGTTTAATAACTTCAAAATTTTCACTACTGCATGCATGGTGGGGTGGTGACAATTACTAATGCAAAAAAACATGGGTATAGAAAGAACATGATCAAAACTTGCCTTGCTTGATGATCCTCGAAGCTAAAGAGTCGAGTAGCAAGCTTAGCACTCTAAACTCTACCGAGACAAACAAATCACAATAAGCATATAGCAAGGGATCACATAACACAATAGCATAACAAGGTAACATAACACACCAAAACAACCAAAACAAAATCCAAAGGAAAACTCAAAGAAAAACCCATTCAAAGTTTTTCCTACTTCAAACAATAGCTAGAATAGTTTTTATATAATAAAATTTTCTAGCATAACCTAATCATGGTTTTAGGTTAACTTAACTGAAAAGGATTCACTAAGCAACTAGGAGCAAAAAGAATTAATTAAAAGCTATTATAAAACTCCTTTTAGGCCTAATCCAATTTCTATTAGGAAAATAAAATAAAACTTTTATTAATTATAAATAAAAGTTCATCCTATAAAGTGATAGAAACTATCCTAGAATAATCAATCACAAGTTAAAAATAAATTTATTTACTAATTAAAATATTAGGAAAACAGTAGCTAGTTAAATAATTAGGATTAATAGGATTCTGCTTAAAACTATTTATTTATTAATCCTAAAATACCCAAATTAATTTTTATGGTTTGGCAATGTTAAAATAAAGATGGGACAAAAGAATCATATAAAAATAATTTTTCTAACTCAAGTTATAGCAGATTTACTATTCTGACTAAAACCAAAATAATGCAATTTTAATTATTTTTAACATAGCTAAATATATATTCTACAGAAACTACATAAAATTTGCAACCCAACAAAAAAAGAATCACCTAAAAATAATAAACAGAATAAAAGATATTAATTTTTCAAAACAGAAACTATTCTGTTAAAACAGAAAAACAAAAATAAAAGAAAAAGGCCTAATGGGCCTAAACTACGCACTGTGCGTCAAATAGTCTAAACGGGCCTAGGGTTAAACTAAAACGAACCGGCTAAAATATAAACCTAACTAACTAATAAACCGGAAAGAACCGGCCGGTTTTATTCAAAAGATACCCTTCGGGGTTCTAATCTTAGCCGCCATTTAGGATCGGACGGGGGGTTTCTCCGGCGACTTACATCAAGTCCGACGGCGGCGGCGAGAGGCGGCGAGGGCTCAAGGCGTCATGAGCTCGGGAAATAGCTGTCATGGTCTTGGGGAGCTCGGGAGGGTTTGGTGGGGTCGGGGTGATCGGGGTGGCCTAAGGCGGCGACGGCGGCGATAATGGCGAGGCGGAGCCTCGGGTCTCCCGTGCTCGGGAGAGAGAGGAGAGGGCTCCGCGAGGCTAGGGGGAATGGGTGCGGGGGTCGGCTTTTATAGCCGTGGCCTTGGGCGGCTTTGGGGCGATCGGGCGATCGGGATCCTGGATCCTCGGATCCGGCGATCCATGGCGGCGACGGCGAGGGCGTGCGGGGAAAGAAGATGGGGTGGGTCATGGGCAGAGAGAGAGAGAGAGGCGAGGCGGAAGGGTGGTCAAACGGAGGGAGTTCGGGAGGGAGCTGCAGGCTGGCCCTGCTGGGCTCGCTGGTGGGCTGGTGGGCCGGGCCAGTGGTGGGGGGGCAGCCAATGGTCAAGGGCAGGGTTCGGCCGGCGCCAGAGGGGGTTTTCATTTTTTAAATTTATTTTTTAAAATAAACAAAACAGAGTATAACTTAATATATATATATATTTTTATATAGGGTATATATATACCAAAATAATCAGGGAATATTCCTTTCAATTGAACATTTTTCCAAAGGCAAAATCCAAACTTTATAAAATCCATTTTTTCAAATTCAAATAAAATTCAGATTTGAATCCAAATCTTTTGGCAATGTTTTCCTCTGATATTTTTGGAGTGTCATGTTTGCTCCTCTCATACTTTTGATCAAGTATTTATCGAGCTTAGTTTTTTTGAAATGTTTCCCACTTGCCAAAGTTTGAATTCAAATTCAAAACTCAAAATTTCTCTGAAACTCCAAATGGCATTCAAATTCAAACAGGATGCATAGGATGCTTAGCTATAATTGTAAAACATTCCAAATAGGAAATTTGGGATGTTACACCCGTGGGCCCCAACGTCAGTATAGCATTAGGAGGAAGTATTTTTTCGATGAGGTACTTGCTTGCTTACGGCCATAGACCTGGTGGGTCCTGACTGTCCGCCTCTCCACGTAGTCCTCTCCAGATTCCTTTCGTTTGTTCAGCATGTTCACAACGGCAGACAACAGCGTCGTGGTGAGCGCACAAAGGCGCAAGAGGAGATCCGACCACCTGAGGAAGTGCCTTATTAGTAACGAAACAACTGAACTAGCCTAGTGGCCGAGTGACACTACCCGACAGCTGTTCCGCCTGGGTTTGATTCCATCTGTGCAGAGAAAATATCTCCAAAAATTTTCCTCTGCCTTTATTGACATGTGGGACCCAATTGTCATCTACGCACACCACGTCCAACACTTGCCAAAACTTCGTCCCTCGTTTTCTCTGTTTTTCGCACACTCGACATTGTGTGGGCATTTTGAAAATAGCTTATCTTTTTGACTGTGCATCATATGAAGATGTGCTATGCATGAATGTTGATCAGCATGATGTTAACTGGCTGGTAGTTCCAGTTTTGACCATGAATAAAACTTCCAACATGATGTTAACACTATTTGAAAAGGTCATGTTAATATAAATGCTCTGCCTCTGAAAGTTACAGTTTCTTATCTGAAACTGGACTTGGAGTTTCTTATCTAAAACTGTCACTTGCAGTTTCTTCTCTGAGAATCACATTGTCTGCTCTTTTATACTCCTATGAAACTACATTTTTTAACTGCTAAAAATAGATCTCTAGATTTCATAAAATACTTCATATGCTCAATACTGCAAATCTGAAATTCAAAAGACATTCATATCTGAAAGTACTCTCAAAATACACAACACAAAACACAATTCACAACCTGTAAATACTAACAACCCTAAGCTCCTCCTGACAATTCACAACCTGCCCGACTATTGGGCTAGGGGGGGGAGTCCCTCCAATTCCTCGGCGGCAGAAAGATGCCCCATGAGACGATGTGAACGGCGAGGGAGAGGATGGCGGGGAAGCGTCGACAGGCCAACTGTTTTTCTCATCTTGCAGTTGGGTTCGGTCCACGAAGACTCCACCGACTCGCTCTGGCACGACACCCTCACAAACGGCACCCTGTAGATGCTCGATCCTTCAATCTCTGGTGGATGCTCCATTTGGGATCGATACTCCCACCACCGCTCCATCACGATCGGATTAGGTGAATCTGTTTGCTCCATGGCCCAGAGGAGCAGCTCTATGTACTCCCGCGTGACTCCCTCCGGGCGTAACGCCTCCTTTTCGCTCTGTTGCAGATAGTTGGTCCTTGTCGTCAGACCAAGACTGTATCTCCAACATTAGGCTAGCTTCACAGGGTCGCCATATGCGATCCTCACGTATCGGGTTGTACTCCTCCATCGATCTAGTTCTCCACAGCACCTTCACTCGCCGGCGGTGGTTTTTGATTGGAAGAGGAGAGGAGCACCGCTGGTTTTGGATTAGAACGGGAGAGGAGCGATGCTGGTTTTGGATTGGAACAGGAGAGGAGGGGCGGTGGTTTTGAAATGGAAGAGGAGAGGAGCGGCGCTGGATTTAGATTGGAACAGGAGAGGAGCGGCGGTGGTTTAAGAGGAGAAGAGCGGAAGAGCGGCACTGGTCTTGGAAATATTTTTTGTTTTATGATTTTGGGTCAAAGTTTGACCATGTAATCGATTTGACAAGCAAAATGTGAATGCATGTCACCAAAATTGTATCGCTTTGGTTCAGATTCGAATGTACTTTCAAATTATATTATTTTTGCAACGTATAACATATATTTTATTTGCTAAAATCATGGTCAATTATGACCCAGAATAAAAGGGAGACTAGTTAATGTGGGGCCGCTTTCTTAATTGAAGGGTAAATTGATTTTGATTTTGATCCAGTCACAGCGCGCTGGCCCTCTCGTCCAATCCTAAATCGCTGCCACACGCTCCTCTCCCTATTCTCCATTGCAAAACCACCTCCTCTCCTCTCCATCATCTCCATTCAAAAACCACTATCTCGCCTCTCCCTCTTCTCCATTGCAAAACCGCCTCCTCTCCTCTCCATCACCTCCATTCCAAAACCACCGTGTCGTCTCTCCCTCTTCTCCATTGCAAAACAACCTCCTCTCCTCTCCATCATTTCCATTCCAAAACCACCGTCTCGCCTCTCCCTCTTCTCTATAGCAAAACCACCGTCTCTCCTCCCATCTTCCAAAGCTAGACCGGACCACTCAGAAGGACAATTATGGAGAGGATGCATCAGCGAATCAGGTAGATTGCCAGGCAAAGTTAGCCAGGTTGAAGGAGATCCTTACTTGGTTTGACAATGAGTGGGAGATTTCAAGGACGGTGAGGTCCATGTGGCAATGTATGCGAAAGAGCGAGACATGGGAGATGAGGGCGGCGATGTACATGTACTCCTCGGCGGCAGTCACGCCGCAGTCCTTCGAGTTCATCGAGTATCTCCTCTGGGCAATGGAGCAGACAGATTCGCCCAAGGCGAAAGTCAGGCGGAGGTGGTGGGCGTACAGGTCGAAGGTCGAGCACCCAGAGGATAACGAATCGATCGAGTACGGTGTGCCGTTGTGACGCCCAAAAATTTTAGCCTTGTTTTGTTAATTAAAATCTTGCCAGGAAATTTAAATTTTTCCTTTTCTTGGACTTCCTAGTTTTCAAAACCTTTCCTTTCTTGGTTATTATGGAGTTTTTACCCCAAGGGAGAACTACCCAATTTTTTTGGACTCTCTTACTCTCTCAAATAAAACAATTCTTTATCAGTAGGATTATTTATATAATTATTATTTTTTCCTTAGCTTTGGTTTCTCTAAATTGGCTTTTTATAAGTTTAGGGTCCCATTTGTACTGCAACCCTTGTATAAATCCATTCAAAAATCTCACAAAAATTTGGAGATGTCAGGTGATGTTTTTAAACCACTTTTGTGCAAAAATATCTTCTACCCATTGAATATTTTGAGCTCTACACCATATTTTCAAATCTAGTCCAGTGAGCATTTTTACACTACAACCCTTTTAAATAATTCTTTCTAGCTTCCACCAAAATTATGGGATGTTAGTAATAGCATGCAATTCAACTTTTTGCAAAAACCTAGTGATGTTCTTTGGAAAAATTGAGTAAATCAACCTCTTTTCTATTCTGGTCCAACTTGAGGATTTGTACAACAACCACATTTTTAGTTGCCCCTTTATCCTTGATTCTTTTCCCTACTTATAGTCCCCCCTGTTAAACCTCTAAGTCCAGGAACATGCACCCATTGGATCATTTTTGGTTCATGAGGTAATGCCATTTACTTTCTGTCCAGATCTGAAGTTTTGCAAAACTTGCACTAGCAAGTTTGAGCTTTGGGCAAACTAACCTCACCACCCTCTCTTTCATCTAAAGAGACCCCACTATGGAAGTTTTGGCCACCCAAGAATGCCTAAGTGCCCCGGCATTTTGTCAAACACCTTTTGGGCATGATCAGTTTTGACATGAGTTTTTGTTTGCACGGTGGACTTGATCCCCTGACCAAACCAGCATGTCCAGTGGTTTTGCCCTAGTCTATGACCCCACCTTGCTAACCCTCTTGTGGTTTAGAGCCCCTAGCTTGCAATGGCATTTCACGAGCACATTCCGTAAGCGTTCTCGGGCGCGAGCAGCAGCATCGCTTTGCACGTGTTGCCCGAGCCGACGTGTCTCGCCCCTGGTTTTGCCACCACAAAGGTAACCACGCCACGCACTCCCTACTCACCGCCACGCCAAGCAGGCTGGTGCCCAGCAGCACCGCCGTCAGAATCCCTTGGCGGCACGCCGGCATCCGCAGCGCCTCGCCTCGCCGGTGCCGCCTGTGCCACCAGGGCCACCGCTTGCCCCTTGAGCACCTCAAGCTCATCCGCAGCCTCGTCCCCTAGCTCACGTTGCCGCCACGTCGCCCTATCTACAGAAAGACGGTCGTCGGCAACCTTATCCCTCAACCGCTACGGAACTGCCTTGACGTGCCTATTTAAGAAGCTCCGAGCCCATCCGAGCACTCGGGCAGCATCGCACCATCCTCCTAGTGCCCCCGTTGCCGTCAATTGAGGGGGAAGAGGCCGTCTTCACCAACTCCGGCCAGTTCGGCCACCGCCACCTCCCAGCTCCGTTCGGCACAACCAGAGCCTCCCCGGCCCTCCCAACGCCACCAAACGAGTCCACTCCTTCTTGCGGTGCCACCTGCACCTCAGCCATGACGGAGAGCCACCATAACCACAAACTCACTTCGCCCCGAAACCACCGCCGCCGCCAAGCTCGTCGATGGCTAATCCCTCCAACTCCGACAACCCCGCAACCACCGGAAGGATCGCCTAGATCCCGGATCCATCCCCGCCTCAGCTCCCCACAAGGACTCATTGTTCACGGCGACGGTCGCTGAGTCCCGCCCCGCCGGGACAGAGGAAGAAGAGGGAGGTGTACTAATCAAACCGACCAAGGGCAAAGCGGCCCATCACGATGACTCGCGTATTGTCCACGCTGGAGTAAGTGGAAGCGTAAACCTAAAATACGCTTTCGGCGTGTACGTGTTTAATTGAAACGCTTTTTTTGCTTTCTTTGTAAATAACAGATTTGACTAAACTTTGATTGGCTATAACTTTTAAATAAAACTCCGAATGAGTTGATTCTTTTTCCTACCACTCAAAAATATTGTCTAGTTTATTTTAAGATTTATTTCAAAAAAAATCAGACAACTTTTTTATGCTGTTTTGAAAATGTGTGTTAATTCAAATATATTTCAATTAGGTTTTGAAGAGAGGGGAGAAAACTTTCAAAAGTTTTGGAGAGCACCTCACCCCTCCACAACTTGAAGGCAAGCATTCTGAGCCCCGGCATAATACTTTTGGTGTGTTAGCCGACACGTTTATAACACCACCTCTTTTCGAAGAGCTCGTTACTTCATGTGATATGATCATTTGCATGAATGCATATTTGTGATTTTTCCTTTCTGTTGGAAATGATTATACTTGTGATGGTAATCATCCTCATGTGCCTTACATGCATGCCGGAAAGGAAATCCGGGAAGGCCTCTGCCTTGGGTAGGCGTGAGCTTGTCGCCGGTCTCCGTTGGCACGGTTATGGCCGGTATGTCACAGTAAGGTATAATGAGCGGTGATCCTGTTGTTTTGAAATATTTTGTTATGCTAATCATGCAGGGAATGCTTAAACCTCCTGAGTCGACCATAGATCGAGTCTTGTTCCAGTAACCCCCATACTTGTTTCTACTACCACTTGTCCCTGCCATACGTGGGTAATGTTTGGTCCGCTTGTCAACCCCTTTCCAAAGACACACCGCATGTAGAGGCCATGGTGGAAGATATCGGTAGAAGCCGATAGGCACGCCACCTAGTCCGGGGGCATGGGTGTTTCCGGTTGAGACCGAGAGCGGAGGCCACCCCTTAGTGCGCGCGATATAAATTTGATCCCATGCTACGCGAGGTTGTAGCCTCCCCACTTAGAGTTTTGCTTAACAAGTGTCATGGGTGATTCCAGACACCGGTAAGTTGAGCTGGTGTGTGCAAGTCAGGTGTGTTTTCAATTAAAAGTCCATAGGCGGAATTAGTCCCGATGGACTAATGAAATCCGTTACTCATGGGTAAAGAGTAAACCCTCTGCAGAGATTAAACCTACCCGAATAGCAGTGTCCATAGTTCAGGACTACAGTCTGGGATGGGTCAAGTGTCGGTCTTAGTGTCAGTCTTCGGAGGAGAACTACTAAACCAAAATTTGGTTTATGATTCGTGACTTGTGATGATTATGATGATTATTATTATGGACTAACCCCTTTATATCATTTGAATTATTGAGTATCCCTGGTACGGTTCTACCTCCTGGACAATCATGGTGATCTTTACATTTTAAGCCCTTTCTGTGGTGTCGCTGAGACGCCCGACTACGGCATGCTCGTTATTTATATATTCTTATAAGCCCTTTCTGTGGTGTCGCTAAGACGCCCGACTGCGGCACTGTTCGTTAATTATTTCTCCTTATAAGCCCTTTATGCGGTGTCGCTGAGACGCCCGACTGTGGCATTACTTGTTATTTATCTTCCTTATAAGCCCTTTATGTGGTGTCGCATAGACGCCCGACTGCGGTATTTTATTTCCACCTCATTATTTCATGCTCATATAAATAACCTGCTTGAATGCATAAAAAATTTCATTTATGACCGAAGACATGATCATGGGATATTTCAGTGCATGACTATCACTATTATTATACCCGTGTTCATAATGTTTGCGAGTACATTCAAAGTACTCACTGGCTTGTCCCTGGCTATTGTCTTGTCCAGATTTCTTGCTTGGAGAGGAGCGTCGCGACGACAGCCCCGAGACTAAGCAACGGTGAAAGCAGCCTCGCGAAGATAGGAGTTAACCTGGTCAGCTGTTCCCGTGGGAAATGGAGTTCCACTAATGATCCACAAACCGCTTCCGCCATTAACCACTAGAAACCATTTGTTGTACTCGCAGGCCAGAATGGTCTTGTACTACATATCCTATTTTTTTTCTTGGATTTTCTGTACCAAGTTGAAGCCTCATCAGCTAACAGTAATCCTGGGGCTGATGAGCACGACGGCCATTTTCTGGAATTTAATAGCCGGAAAACCGGTCACATGCACTTGGCATCAGAGCGAGTGACCATTGGCTAATCCTATCTTAGCCAGTCAATAAACTTAGGCAAACAACCCATCAAGCCATAAGCAAACCCCAGCCAAGCTTCTCGCAAGATAGCCACACAAAGGACCCGACACCTTTTGGCGGTGGTGCCAAACCTATCAACTTAGCATGTCGATCACGCACCAGCGACCAGCACCCAAGGTGTCTCATTCAGAACGCAGAAGGAAGACTCCGTCCCTTTTTCTATAAAAAGGGCACGCTTAGCCCCAACCCAAAGACAAAGACAAAGATCTTCCCCAAACCAAGCTACAATGCCCGGTCCTGTGCAGGCACAATGAGACCACAAAGAACCAACCTTGAGGCTTTGTGACCATACTGCAAACCTCACCCGTCGTGCCTATGCTAGAAGAGCCCTGAATATGTTGTGTACCAAGGACCCCGAGCGGTGAGAGCCGTCAATTCGGGCCACGATACACATCTACGGTAGGGGTCTAGCGCCTGAGCGCCTCTACAGTTCACCGAAGGACAACTTCCTTTGAGCTACAAGCCATCCAACTAGCTGCTCGAGAGGCTATAGTTCATCTCAGCACTTGTCGCCTGAGTTAATCGTCGCCGCTCCACTACTACCCTGCACGTGAAGGGTACGGTAGACCACCCCAAGTTGCCAACGGAGATCACGAGACAGATCCTGCATTGTTGCACCTAGTGCGTTATGTAGGTGCACTAGAGGAACTGTACGATCAAATCACCATTGATCTGATCGCTGCTCGTGGGGAGCTGGTTCGTCCAGCCCCGGCGAGAGAAGAAAACGAGCCCGACGCCGACAACCCAGTCGTGCTGTTCGGACACCCGATCGAGACCCTGAGGTAAGCCCCAGCCGTCAGCCAAGGTACTTTGATGACCCCATAAGTGCTTCGTCGCCTCTTGGGAGCACACTCCAACGGGATTGCAGCCAACAATCCCCGAAATGGTCATCATCGCTACCCCGAGCCTGCAGCCCCTCAACCCTCTCCAACTAATTCCGATGGTGAGAACCGTGGAGAAGCCTCGACATCCACAGGGCACGCCCGCTTGGATGTAAACGAGGTAGACTAGGTCACTCGAGTAGTGTCGAGTCCTAGTGTATCCTCGCTTTGTAACCCTGTGACCACTTAAGTTAACGCAGCCTGTCATCGTGCCTCTGTTTTATATAGTAGCCTTGCATGGATATATTAGCATGCAAGTGTGATTTCTCTATCCTTGGCGCAGCTACCAATAACCGCCCCGACAACCCCCACAGTGATACGTCACTTTAGTGGGATGTGTGTATCTGTGGCTTGACCCCAAGCTGAGCCGGCTAATTCTTTACCTTTTACCACGGTAAAATGGCCCATCTCCGGTGCTATAAAAGGACCATTGCGTGACCCTGCCAAGCACCCCTCACATTGTGCACCATCCTCACAACCATTTCTTGCCATGCCGAGCCCCAAGATTTATCCGAGAACTCGGATGCAACCCCGTAGTTTTGTCAAGATATTGTGGGATTTTACCTGCAGTACCATGGGCGCTACCCAGCCACCCCAAAGACGAGATGTTCAAATCGAGAATCACCCCTTCCACCTCGAGATATTGGGCAGCAGTACATCCCTCCCAGAAACCCAAACCAAGATCCAACGGAGGTCTCCTTCAGAGGGAAATCTATGCCAACCCCAAGATATGACCGTAGAAGCTGCTGCGTCTAAGCGCTTTCGCTTCGATTCGCGGTGCCCTATGCCAGCGAACGAGGGTATTATTACTTTCCGAGCCGCAGCACCCGGAGGAGTAACATCTTTCCCGTGGACTAATTGAGAGAGACCAGTCCCGCCAACCTTGTCCAAGACGTCATCGCCAAGAACGCTTGACCCAACGTATGATGGGTTATCTACAGAGCCTCGCGATTTAAATCCTTAGATCACCATCGGCAGATCACCGAGGCCCACCAGAGAGACACATCCATCGACCGGTCAATCCACTTTCTCCGATAGAAGAAGAGTGTATCCCAAAGACGAAACGCTTTCTCGACCCTATCCATTTACCGCTTTTATTATAGACGCCATCGCTGTGTTTACTCCTGCAATCGTGTTTATGTGTTGTAACTTATGCGTGGTACCCCGAGTTTTTCGCGGCGAGTGAATCTTTTAGTTTCTATTAAATTGAGTAGTTCTATTGCCGTTTGACTCTAGTGTATTACGGTTTTCTCTCGCGGTAAAATCCTGGAGTGAGTTTTCTTTTCCTTGAGTTGCTGCAGCATATATATTCTCACGACATAGATTACTTATTTCACACAGCACCACGGCAGCAGACTCACAACCACAATTACACGAACACATACACCACTTGCAAAATTTTGCAACTATGCTGCATCCAACTAAGCACCTCCGAACAATAGTTAGCACCCGACACACCCCACCTACTCCTTGTGGTCACTGCCACCGCGGAGAGCCATCAACCGAGCAGCGGCATCGCGACGATCATCGAGGATCATCGCACACAGGAGCACGGAGAGCCCCAGCACCGCTGCCAGCCCTCCGCACAGCACGATCACGTACCATTCCAGCACCACCTCCGCCATTAGAGCCTCGTCTCGAGCTCCGGCCAACGGAAAGAGAGGAGAAGGAGGGAGAAGGAGGAGCCAGGCCAGGTGCGAGGAAAAGGAGGAGAACACCTCGGCCGTTTTATAGCTCGAGCTCGGTGTACGGTGGGCGAGGTCCACCAGTGCCGCTCGTCGCCCGACCGCCGGTGTTCGGAGGAGAATCATGAGCAAGGCCGACAGCAAGACTGGCCCGCGAGGTGAGTGCACGCTGCACCGGCAGCTAGCACGCCAAGACTACCAAGAGACGGCCTAGATACCCTACACGCTAGGCGTCGCCGGTGGAGAAAGCGCGGGAAAGCGCACGGGAGAGAGGAAGAAGAAAGAGCCGGAGGAAGGAGAAGAGGCTGACCGTGGGCCCGGGTCCACCTGTCACCAAGAGAGAGCCTCAGGTTTCTCGGCACGACTAGCGATTATTAAATTTAGAAGTTATTCTAAATTCATATCCAGTGTAGAAATCGCTCGTTTCTCCCCTAAAACCGTAGATTTTTCCACGCAGCGCCAGTGTCCCACACTGTATTTTTGCACCACTTATTGCCCCTCACTGTAGCCATTTTTGTTTTAATGCATAATTTTTTTATTAAAGCAGCTCCTAGCAAATCTCGAGGACGAGATTTTTCTTAAGGGGGGTAGTCTTGTGACACCCAAAATTTTTAGCCTTGTTTTGTTAATTAAAATCTTGCCAGGAAATTTAAAATTTTCCTTTTCTTGGACTTCCTAGTTTTCAAAACCTTTCCTTTCTTGGTTATTATGGAGTTTTTACCCCAAGGGAGAACTACCCAATTTTATTGGACTCTCTTACTCTCTCAAATAAAACAATTCTTTATCAGTAGGATTATTTATATAATTATTTTTTCCCTGAGCTTTGGTTTCTCTAAATTGGTTTTTTTATAAGTTTAGGGTCCCATTTGTACTGCAACCCTTGTATAAATTCATTCAAAAATCTCACAAAAATTTGGAGATGTCAGGTGATGTTTTTAAACCACTTTTGTGCAAAAATATCTTCTGCCCATTGAATATTTTGAGCTCTACACCATATTTCCAAATCTAGTCCGGTGAGCATTTTTACACTACAACCCTTTTAAATAATTCTTTCTAGCTTCCACCAAAATTATGGGATGTCAGTAATAGCATGCAATTCAACTTTTTGCAAAAACCTAGTGATGTTCTTTGGAAAAATTGAGTAAATCGACCTCTTTTCTACTCTGGTCCAACTTGAGGATTTGTACAACAACCACATTTTTAGTTGCCCCTTTATCCTTGATTCTTTTCCCTACTTATAGTCCCCCCTGTTAAACCTCTAAGTCCAGGAACATGCACCCATTGGATCATTTTTGGTTCATGAGGTAATGCCATTTACTTTCTATCTAGATCTGAAGTTTTGCAAAACTTGCACTAGCAAGTTTGAGCTTTGGGCAAACTAACCTCACCACCCTCTCTTTCATCTAAAGAGACCCCACTATGGAAGTTTTGGCCACTCCAACAAATGCCTAAGTGCCCCTGGCATTTTGTCAAACACCTTTTGGGCATGATCAGTTTTGACATGAGTTTTTGTTTGCACGGTGGACTTGATCCCCTGACCAAACCAGCATGTCCAGTGGTTTTGCCCTTCTCTATGACCCCACCCTGCTAACCGTCTTGTGGTTTAGAGCCCCCTAGCTTGCAATCGCATTTCGCCGAGCACGTTCCTTGCGTGCCCTGGGCACGAGCAGAGCACGCGTTTTGCACGCGTTGCGTTCGAGCCGACGCTGCCTCGCCTCGGTTTTGCCACCACAGCAGAACCACGCCACGCACTCCCCTACTCACCGCGTCACGCCAAGCAGCCCCTGGTGCCTAGCAGCACCGCCGTCAGAACCCTTGGCGGCACGCCAGCGTCCGCAGCGCGCCCCTGCGTCGGTCGGTGCCGCCCAGGCCACCAGCGCTCGCCAGCTGCCCCCTTGAGCACCTCAAGCTCATCTGCAGCCTCGTCCCCTAGCTCACGTCGCCGCCACGTCGCCCTATCTACAGAAAGACGGTCGCCGGCAACCTTATCCCTCAACCGCCACGGAACCGCCTTGACGTGCCTATTTAAGAAGCTCCGAGCCCATCCGAGCACTCGGGCAGCATCGCACCATCCTCCTAGTGCCCCCGTTGCCGTCAATTGAGGGGGAAGAGGCCGTCTTCACCAACTCTGGCCAGTTCGGCCACCACCACCTCCCAGCTCCGTTCGGCACAACCAGAGCCTCCCCGGCCCTCCCAACGCCACCAAACGACTCCACTCCTTCTTGCGGTGCCATCCGCACCCCGCCATGCGACGAGAGCCACCATAACCACAAACTCACTTCGCCCCCGAAACCACCGCCGCCAAGCTCGTCGATGGCGAATCCCTCCACCTCCGACAACCCTGCAACCACCGGAAGGATCGCCTAGATCCGCGGATCCATCCCCGCCTCGGCTCCCCACAAGGACCCGCTGTTCACGGCGACGGTCACTGAGTCTCCGCCCCGCCGGGACAGAGGAAGAAGAGGGAGGTGGACCAATCAAACCTAACCAACCAGGCAAAGCGGGCCCACTGTCATGACTCGCGATCGCCCACGCTGGAGAAAGTGGAAGCGTAAACCTAAAATACGCTTTTGACGTGTACGTGTTTAGTTGAAACGTTTTCTTTTCTGTTTCTTTTAAATAACAGATTCGACTAAACTTTGACTGGCTGTAACTTTTTAAATAAAACTCCGAATGAGTTGATTCTTTTTCCTACCACTCAAAAATATTGTCTAGTTTATTTTAAGAAAAATTCAGACAACTTTTTTGTGCTGTTTTGAAAATGTGTGTTAATTAAAATATATTTCAATTAGGGTTTTGAAGAGAGGGGAGAAAACTTTCAAAAGTTTTGGAGAGCACCTCACCCCTCCACAACTTGAAGGCAAGCATTCTGAGCCCCGACATAATACTTTTGGTGTGTTAGCCGACACGTTTATAACACCACCTCTTTCTGAAGAGCTCGTTATTTCATGTGATATGATCATTTGCATGAATGCATATTTGTGATTTTTCCTTTCTGTTGGAAATGATTATACTTGTGATGGTAATCATCCTCATGTGCCTTACATGCATGCCGGAAAGGAAATCCGGGAAGGCCTCTGCCTTGGGTAGGCGTGAGCTTGTCGCCGGTCTCCGTTGGGACGGTTATGGCCGGTATGGCACAGTAAGGTATAATGAGCGGTGATCCTATTGTTTTGAAATATTTTGTTATGCTAATCATGCAGGGAATGCTTAAACTTCCTGAGTCGACCATAGATCGAGTCTTGTTCCAGTAACCCCCATACTTGTTTCTACTACCACTTGTCCCTGCCATACGTGGGGTACGGTTCACCATTGTCAACCCTTTCCAAAGACACACCGCATGAGAGGCCATGGTGGAAGATATCGGTAGAATCCGATAGGCACGCCACCTGGTCCGGGGCATGGGTGTTTCCAGTTGACACCGAGAGGGGAGGCCACCCCTTAGAGTGCGCGATATAAATTTGATCCCATGCTACGCGAGGTTGTAGCCTCCCCACTTAGAGTTTTGCTTAACAAGTGTCATGGGTGATTCCTGCACACCGTAAGTTGAGCTGGTGTGTGCAAGTCGTGTGTTTTCAATTAAAAGGTCAGAGGCGGAATTAGTCCCGATGGACTAAAGAAACTGCTACTCATGGGTAAAGAGTACACCCTCCGCAGAGATTAAACCTACCCAATAGCAAGTCCATAGTTCAGACTACGATGCAGGATGGGTCAAGTGGCGGTCTTAGTGTCGGGTCTTGGAGGAGAACTACTAAACCGTAACTTGGTTTATGATTCGTGACTTGTGATGATTATGATGATTATTATTATGGACTAACCCCTTTATATCATTTGAATTATTGAGTATCCCTGGGACGGTTCTACCTCCTGGATAATCATGGTGATCTTTACATTTTAAGCCCTTTTTGTGGTGTCGCTGAGACGCCCGACTGCGGCATGCTTGTTATTTATATATTCTTAAAAGCCCTTTCTGTGGTGTCGCTGAGACGCCCGACTGCGGCACTGTTCGTTAATTATTTCTCCTTATAAGCCCTTTATGCGGTGTCACTGAGACGCCCGACTGTGGCCTTACTTGTTATTTATCTTCCTTATAAGCCCTTTATATGGTGTCGCATAGACGCCCGACTGCAGTATTTTATTTCCACCTCATTATTTCATGCTCATATAAATAACCTGCTTGAATGCATAAAACATTTCATTTATGACCGAAGACTTGATCATGGGATATTTTAGTGCATGACTATCACTATTATTATACCCGTGTTCATAATGTTTGCGAGTACATTCAAAGTACTCACTGGCTTGTCCCTGGCTATTGTCTTGGCCAGATTTCTTGCTTGGAGAGGAGCTCGCGACGACAGCCCCGAGACTAAGCAACGGTGAAAGCAGCCTCGCGAAGATAGGAGTTAACCTGGTCAGCTGTTCCCGTGGGAAATGGAGTTCCACTAATGATCCACAAACCGCTTCCGCCATTAACCACTAGAAACCATTTGTTGTACTCGCAGGCCAGAATGGTCTTGTACTACATATCCTGTTTTTTTTGCTTAGATTTTCTGTACCAAGTTGAAGCCTCATCAGCTAACAGTAATCCTGGGGCTGATGAGCACGACGGCCATTTTCTGGAATTTAATACCCGGAAAAACCGGACGCGACAGCCGTTCGTGAGGGTGCAGAGCCAGCCGGAGCCACATGAGTATTCGTTCTCCCACCACAAAAGGAGGTCGGATGGCGCTACGTCGCTTCCCCGCCGTTCTCCACGGTTCCCTCAACGCTCGCCTCGTTTCAACGGCGGCGATAGGGTTTAAGGTAAGCTTCGCACTAACCTAATCTTCCACCTGCTCATGCTTACAATTAGTGTGACAGCTAAAATCATGGTTACAATCAGTCTCCGAGTACTACGCCAATCACCCTTAAATAGCTCTGGACCTTTGGGTCAAAGTTGTGACACAGTGTACAAATAAAGAAAAAGAGATTGGTGCTTCTTTCAGAAAAGAGTACTCCCTAGAAAACTGCCAATATAAGCTACTAGTATTTGGTTAGAGGATTAGCTGCCGTGAAAGATCCGTCCACAGAGAGCACCACACATCCCACTGGTTGTGGTGGATGGCAATGCGTGCATGGAGTATGGTTGGTGTCGGTAATTTTTACTTGGCACACCTTGCACTCTGCATATATGCCGGTTCCATCCGTACATTTGTGCAGTTCCACCAAAATGCAGCTGAATAACCCTGTTTGCACAGATAATGAAAAAGCGTGATTACATTATAGTGGCACTAGTTGATGAAACACGCAAAATAATAGAAGAAAATACTGCGATAGTATCATAGTATGCCATGTTGCGAGGGCGAGATGGGCCCTGCGACGCCTCATACGGTATGCCACGCCTCATACTGGAAATCGTCCCAAGTCTCCCCGATACACCTTCTCGCGTTGATGAACACCAACAGACATCGGTAGTACAAGGAGGGCCTTGAGACATTCAAATCTCTATTTTGTGCACATCAACTAAAATTAAGCACCCCAGTTTGCAAAAAAGCTTAAACATTAACAATGGGACTAGTTGATGAAACATACATGAACAAAGAGAAGCACTTTCTTTATCTACATTGGAAATGAAATGATAGAGAGGACACTCACTCTATTTTAATCAGATTATTACTTCATTTTATCAAGGACACTAGGGTCGAGCAGGTGGCAAACAAGGCGTCTGTGCGCGTCAGAAGGATGAAGGCCGGGTGCTTAGATCGATGTCAAGTCGGCTCTTCAGTCCCTATCTTCCCCGATGTTTCGTGGTAGCATTTGGGTTGTAATACAAACTTGGTCGAGCTGGTGCTGTGTCCCCCTACCTGCCTAGATTATGTGGCGAACTTGTCTCCTGCTAGAACTCAGTCTGTTCTAGTAGTAGTTGCATAACTGCCCGTTTACACTGAGATGTTGTCGGATAATGGTTCTCTATGGTCGGTTTCATTAATGAAATCGGAGGGAACCCCCTCTTTCGATATATAAAAAAACAGTGGCACTAGTGGTGCCAAAACATTGCCTCAAATTAATAGTGCCACTAGATTAAGGTGCAAAATAATAACATTACTTCTTTATCATGGCAATTGCCAAACAAGAGCACAAGAGCAGGATCAACATGCAAGATCTTTGGCAAACGGTCGCACCAAAAGGACCATACCTCGTGATGGGAACCATATCTGCAATAACGCCATCGAGAAGGGATGACACCACTCACCAACATGGATGATTCAATTCATGGGACCTTTTGGTGCAGTTCGCCTAAAATGAAGCAATGTCCCACACTACAAAAAAAACACTTTCGTAATGATACGTGTTTCTCACAGTAGGTCGCGTTTTTTGTCATGCATGTACATCCATGACAAATTTATGACAGAATCAAGATAGTCATACCTGTGATGTCGTAGAAGTGTTCCATGACATTACCAAAATTATCATCACCGAAGTGTCCACTTCCATGACGATAAATCGTGTGCCACAGAAGTGCTTTCGTCAAGGGTGACCGACACGTGGCATCCACCATAACTGAACGCCGTTAAGCTATCAGGTCGGGTTTTGGATCCGATAACCCGTTAACAGCCCCGGCCAATGGGGAATTTCCACGTGTAAAATTCTTATTGGCCGGACGAAACACGGTCACTCGTCGATTGGGTCGAGATAGGCGCCTATGAAGCGTCGACAGTGGCACGCCCAACAGAGGCCCATTCTCGTGAAAAGGCCGCCCGCTTGACTTGGTCAAAGGTGGCGGGCTGGCCCATGGAAAGCTTTGTTAACGGCTTGTTCGCATATAGCCCATTAACAGCCCGCTAACCCAAGGCTGCGTTCGCCCTATCCGAATTAGGCCCAAGAGCATCATCTGGGCCATCCAATATGATTCAGCCCATTTTCACTTCGCCCATGTATGGCCCATGGCGCCTTCGCCCATATGAGGCCCTATGTAACTCTTGGCCTATTAACGGCCCGTGGTGAAACTAGCCCGTAATGAACAGTGTATCACTTTACACCCATTAACGACCCATGGTGAAATTGGCCCGTAATGAACAGTGTATCACTTTATACCCATTAACGGCCCATTAATCTGTTGGGCCATTTCCAGCCCATGTTATCTTTCGGCCTTCTCAGAGCCAATTTATTCTTGGGCTCATTTCTAGCATTCGTTTACTTACGGCCCGTTCTTCGCTATTTTACGCTTATGGGCCAAATTCAGCTCAATGGTTACAGTCGGCCCGTTTGTGGTCCGTTAATATGTTGGGCCGTTTTCATAGCGTCATCAAATATGTCCTATTAACGATGGCCCGTTATGGTCGGCCCATGAACGGACGATTCCAACTCTAGCCCGTTTACGGCCATAATGCGGCCTGTTATTGGCCCATGTTTGGCCAATCAATCATACGGCCCGTACAAGGCCCATTGATGATACGGCCCGTAGAAGGCCCATTGTTTCTATGGCCCGTAGAAGGCCCATTGTTTCTACGGCCTGTAGAAGGCCTATTGTTTCTACGGCCCGTAGAAGGCCCACTTTTCTACGGCCCGTAGGAGGCCCACTGTCACTACAGTAAATATTAGCCCATGGTTATTGTGGCCTAGTTAAAAAAATAGGTTATTGCAGCCACTAGCAAACCGCGGAAAAGGAACTGCACTGACCACAAGCAAACAAATAAACAAGACAACAAGGAAATAAATAAGCAAGAAACTAATGCTAGGCTATCACGGTGTCGGGGAAGCTGATCGTGACCCACGAACACCTATGGGACCTGGCGGACCGAGTCCCTTTTGGTTCGGTGGGGGGCAGAGATTGCATGAAGAGCAGATCGAGGCGATGCACACGAGCAGTTTTACCCAGCTTCGGAGCTCTCCGGAGAGATAATACTCCTACTGCTGCTTGTCTGATTATCTTGTGTTCTTGCTAGGGAGCAATGAGAGCTACAAAACCAAGCTTGAGTGTCTCTAGTCTCGAATGAGTCGAATGAGCCGAACCCTTTCTACGTTGCACATGGGCCTCCTTTTATAGGTTCAAAGGGGTCACCACAGGTGGCAACGTAGATGAGGGTACAAATGGAAAAACAGTAGTTGGTACACCGACTTGTACAGTGTACAGTGTACTCTACCTAACTCTGACGGCAAGGGACAAAAGCATTAAATGCCCGTTCCTATCGCCTAAATAGTGCAACAGGGACCGTCAGGTGCGCCACCGTTTGCCACGATGGTAAGCTAGTCAGCGCCGCTTATCGCTGCCCTCCGCTGGCTGCACAGCCTCTCGACACGCGCGCATGGAACGGCCCCATGGCGACACGTTGGTGGATGAGCTGGAGCGGAGATGAAGAGAGGTTGCCTGCCGCGGCAAGCGCCTTGCCGCGGCTAAATCCTTGTCGCGCTCGGGATCTTGTCGCTCACCGAACCTTCCCGGCAAGCTCCTCTTGCCGGGGTCTTGTCTTCTGCGTGCCTTGAGTGGCCTTCCCGGTAAGCTCCTCTTGCCGGGGCCTTGTTTCCTTGGTTAAATACTTTGTTCTTGAATGGCTCCAAAGGAACCACGGAGGATCTTGGCGGTCACTAGGCAAACCTTGCCACGGGTGTCTGCGATCGCCTGCGGCACGAAGTTCGGGATACTAGGGTACCCCTACTCTAGTACACCGACAGAGCCCTCGAACTGGGCCACACACGGTGCCGAGCGCCGTTGGGCCAGGCCCAAAATAAAGTCTGCACGGCACGCTGCTGCCTAGATCACGCCGTTACTCGCTCCGGACCCACCACGCCTCCCACGAACAGCACGCTACCGAACGTGGCGCCGTGGGAGAGATCGTGGGGGCTTTCTTTAATTGGAAAAGTGGAACGTCCGCCCCCTCTCCCTCCTTATAAACAGGGGAATCAGGGGCAGGTCGCCTACCTCGCCATTGCTGTCACATCTCAAAAATCACCGTCGCTCCCTCCTTCTTCTCTGGTCCGAAGAGAGCAACGCTCCGCCCCCCCTCGCCACCAGCGCCATCAACGTCATCGGCCTCCTCCACCGCCTCCGCCATGGCTCAAAGGCGACAAGGGAAGGGCGTGAAGTCGGCCGAGGCGCAGCGGTCATCAGCGCTGCGCAAGGAGCGGCCCTTCTTCCCCCACCGACGCAAAGGAGCTGAGGGAGGGCTACTACCTCTTCTCGTCGTCGACGGAGACGCGCGCGCACCCACAAGCGACGAAGGTACTCTCCGCCGCCGCGATCGAGTCGACTTCGAGCGGGTACCCCTTTTCGCGCTTTCTTCTATTGTGGGCTCTGCCCTTCTCTGAAGTTCTTCTGCGATGTAATGAACACCTACGGGTTTCGCCTCCTTGATTTCACCCCAACGCCGCTCGACCATGGCGGTTTCGCACACCTCTGCGAGAACTTTGTCGGAGTCCACCCAAATGTAGCCCTTTTCCGCCACTTCTTCATGCCCCGTCGAGAGAGAGAGCCACTTGCGGAGGGATTGCTTGGATCTCCGGGATCGGCAAGAAAGAATCCTATCTCGGAAGGAGAGCTCCGCAGCAAGTGGGAAGAGTGGAGAGCCGATTGGTGTTGGATCGTGAGGAGAACCCGCAGCCCTTCATCGCCGGCAGCCAAACTCCCATAGTGCGCGGCAACGATTGGAGCAACTTGGCGCCGAGGATGCTAGATTGAAGATAGCTGTGACCGGATCTTGCGCCTCGGGCTTGCCGGACTCACTCAGAGGCGCAGCTTGGCGCAGATTTCTTCGCCCCGCGATCGCTTCCCTTGCAGGAGAGGAGGAGGCCTGCTTGGGGTTCCAAAACCGGCGGATATCATGAGGTTGCGCCGGGCCTCAATTGAATTTCACTGTCTTGGAGTTGGACGCAATGCTGCTAGAGCTGTTCAAGCACGACCCTGATCACCCCGAGTGGTTCATGTTGCCGAGGGGGGTCGTTCCTTTGTGCAACAATTCTTCGCTTGACCGCATCCGCGCCATGATGCCCTTGTGCGATTCACATGGGATCGTTCCAACCTGGCAAGAGCCTTCCGACGACATCGTGCGGCAGTTCTTCGACAGCTTGGAAGAAGTGCCGATCCGCGCCGACGAGCAGAAGTGGCTCACCCGCGACACCACCGACGCCGAGATGGTGCGCATTGCCACAAGGTTGGAGGAGGCGGCAGCAGCTGCTGCCGCTAGCGTGTTTGGGTTCACCGTGGAGGAGGCAGAGGCAGCCGAGGCGGCAAGCCTTGCCGATCGAGAGGAGCTTGCCGGTGAGGAGGAGCAGGCCGAGCCCGAAGTTGAGCCGAGCGAGTCCGCCGAGGGCGCTTCCTCCACACCTTCAGGTAGCTTGCCGCGAGCGGAGCCCGCAGCCCCGCCAAGAAGGCGTCTCCGCAAGGCCGGGGAAGTGACGGGGCGCAGACGGGTCAACAGCCGCAGCGCCGTGCGACGCGCTCCACCGCGGCAAGCATCACATTGCAGAGCGCCCTACACCGCCGCAACAACTGAGGCAGGATCCTCTCAGGCCACCGCTGCCACCCCCGCCAAGCGTTCAAGAGAGCCCACTCTTCCGCCTCTTCGCACCGGAGGCGAGCCGGAATTTTGATCTCTCCGTGCTCAGTTCCGACGAGGCAGAAGAAGAAGAGTAAGTCTCTATGCTGTGCTTTTATTTCTTCAATTTGGTTGTCTTGTCTTGTATCTGATTTGCTTCATTCTGAACTCTTTCCTTTTTCAGGACGCTGGTCCAGAGAGCGTCGAAGAGAGCCAATACCCCGGTGGTGGTCATCGAAGACGATCCCCCCGTGGCGACAGGAGGTGCGTCTGAGACCCCCTTGCCGGACCCGGCAACCCTTCACCAGAGCAGCCCCCAGCACAGCCCCTAGCGTAAGTATACAGTTTATTTCTTTCTGTTGGGCGTGCATGAGTGCTTCTTCTTTGCTGATATCTGACTTGTTGATTTGTGTAGGAGCAGAGCAGCCTCGTCAGGAGGGCCCGGAAGCCGCCCCCGAAATACTATCTGCTTCAACTACGCCGCCAAGGGATAAATCCCCGGCAAGGGATCGTCCTCCGGCAAGGGACGCTTCTCCGACAAGGGGAGCCTCTCCGACAAGGGGCAGTGCCGGCGATCCTCTGGTGGTTGAGACCGCGGCCACAGATCCCATCGCAGGTAATCCCTTGACCGAAAATTTTCCCTTGGGTTCTTCTTCTTCTGTTTTTCTTTTCGAACATCTGTTCGATTGTTCTTTCTTTTTCTTGATCGTCAGATCCATCTGCCGCAGAGCCGATGGAGACTGAGGTCGCCGGCGAGGAGGACGCGCGCGGCAACACTGACGACGCCGCCACCATGGAGGAAGAGTCTGGCGCCGATGGATCCGCCGGCGAGGAGGCCACCAAGGCTGCCGCCGCAAAGGCTGGCGAGGGGTCGGGCAATCGCACTGACGACCCTGAGGCCGCAGGAGCGCCAGGCGCTACGCCGACCGACGATCCCTCAGCCACTGATGCAGCGTCAGGCCCCGAAGAGCCCCAGTCTGGCGCCTATCTGAAGGTCGGCGATGGTATCTTCATAAAGCTCCCCTGGGCGTCGAACTCCAGGGCGCCGGTCGAGGGAGAGACCTTCGACGGAGAGCTGCTCGCCTCCGCTGGGTTGACGCTAGTTGACGCGCCAAGCAGCAGCAGCGGCGAGTCTGAGGAGGAGCAGCTGCTGAAGAAGCTGCTGTCGCTCTACCGCGCCCGGCAAGCCAAGTTGGAGTCCCGGGAGGCACTTGTCGCGAGGGCGGGAGCAGACATGGAGAAGCGCACAGCCTTCATCCTTGAGAAGGCTGAGGTCGAGGAGCAGCAACGGCTTGCCGGCGAGAAGCTATCTGCGCAAGAAGGCAAGCTGGCGTAGCGGAAGATCAACCTGGACAGCTACGAGGAAGAGCTTGCCGCGCGCGAGCAATCACTTGGCGGAGCGCTCAAGGAAGCAAAGGACGCTGCCGCAGCTGCTGAGGCCGCCAAGAAGGAGTTGGAAACGAAGGTGACCCAGCTGGAGGCCAACCTTCAGAAGAGCGGCGAGGAGCTTGCCGCGCTGAAGCACGAGCGCGAGAAGGACGCCTACACTCTTGGCGATTTGCAGGGCCGTCTCGCTGAGAGGATCAAAGAGCTCGATGCCGCCAAGGACTCCAAGGCAGATCTTGAGCTGAAACTTACCACCCTGATGGAGACGCTGGATGGCGCCAAGGAGCGGGAGGTGGCCCTGCTGGAGAAGATCAAGGCCAACGAGGAGCTGTTGGCGAGTGCCATGACCGCCCAGGACACCTTCAGAGAGAACGTGATGCACTGGACGGAGGGTCTTGTGGATACTGCCGCCGCCATCGACAAGGAGCTGATGGAGCTGGGGATGGTGGATCTTGGGTACTCTACCGACGAGCGCCTCCAACCCAGCGCCAAACTCAGCCTGTTCCTCAAGGGCATGGTTACGGCTCTCCAGCGACTCCGGGAAGAGATCCCGAAGCAGCTGGCCGAGGAATTGCGCCAGATCTGCGCAGGAGCCCTCCAGAAGGTGTTGATGAAGGTGGCCTTCCGCAATCCAGGCCTCAACTTCGACGGAGTCCTCAAGTCCTTGCCGCCGGATGCCGATGTGGAGGCACTCAAGGCCCTTGTCGCACCCATTGTGGACAAGGTGGGCAAGATCAAGCGGGTTGATGGCGACCGCGTATACTAGGCCGCCAAATTTATATTTCCCTTGTCGCTGCTGATCATGTTTAGGAGAACAATTTATTAGATCTACGACAAGTTATTTTGTAATATACTCTATCTTAGGCAATGATCGCAATGTTATTTCCTTTACTCGATTCCTTCCTTTGTATGTTTGTGCCCTACGCTTTTGGGGAACTTGTCGGCGCGGGCACCTTTTGTCATGAAGCGCTGAGTGCGGAACATCAAGAGCTTGTCGGCGGTGCCGCCTCGACAAGCAACCTTGTCGCAACTAGTTGCAGCTCACTTAAGTTGTTGAGCGGACTCGAAACAAAGTAAGGGCGCAAACTAGCTACTGAGTTGGTTCCTCCGCGCAGGTTTTTCCATACAAAGTACTATCGTTCGAGGAAGATAACTTAAAAATTTAAAACTGATTGCTCAAACGTTGGCAACTTAGCTTTTCTGTCGTTTGATTCCCGGCAAGGCGATACTTCCTCGAGCGGCGCTTGGCGGCCCACGCTATTATCTTCTCCTTTCCCCCTGGTTAACTTGTGCGTGAGGGAACCTTTCTTTCTTTGAGAAAAAAGAAGAGAAAATAAAGTTATGGAGCCTAGTGGCTCGTTATTGCTTACCGGGTGTGGATGCTGCACAAAATGTCAGATAACATATGCAAATTGGTTATGAAAGCATGAAATTGACAAGTTGTGTGCAACACATGAGCTTTACTGATGCACGGGGTCTGCGCCCGGCTTTGTACAAAGGATTACATGCAACTTCGGCAAGACTTGTAAAAAGGTGGTTGCGGAACAGGTTCGCCACGCGCCCTATGGGTAAAACTTACGAAGATGCTCAATGTTCGAGAGTTGCTCACGGAATGCCATCTTCGGTCTCAAAGCGGACAGCGCCAGCCTAGTGACTCGTTTCACCCGATAAGGGCCTTCCCACTTCAAGGCCAACTTGTTGGAATTCTTGGCGGATTGAACGCGCCAAGAACAAGGTCGCCTTCCTCGAAGCTTCGGCACTAACTGCGGCTGTGGTAGCGGCGCAAAGCTTGTCGGTAACGAGCAGCTCGTCAAAGAGCTCAAGACGATCCTCCTCGAGGAGCAGTCGTCATCTTGTCGCAGCTGCTCTTGCTCAAGCTCATCATAAGCGAGTACTCGAGGTGACCCGTATCTGAGTTCCGTGGGGAGAACTGCCTCTGCTCCATAGACTAGAGCGAAGGTGTCGGCGGTGGCTCGATTTGGCATCGTCCTGATCGACCAAAGAACCACCGGCAGCTCCTCAATCCAGTTTCTTCCGCACTTGTGCAGCCGGTCGAAAGTTCTGGTCTTGAGTCCTCGCAGCACTTCAGCGTTTGCCCTCTCTGCTTGACCGTTGCTTCTCGGATGAGCAACAGAAGCAAAGCAGACTTTGGCGCCAAGATCTTGGACGTATTGCATGAAGGTGCGACTCGTGAATTGTGTGCCGTTGTCGGTGATGATCCTATTAGGAATACCAAAGCGGCAAACAATTGACTGAAGAACTTGATCTTGTTGTCTTTGTCACCTTCCTCATCGCTTCCACTTCCGGCCACTTTGTGAACTTGTCGATTGCAACGCACAAGTACTCAAAGCCCCGACAGCTCGGGAAAGGGGCCGAGGATGTCGAGCCCCTGCACGAAAATGGCCAGGATAAAGGGATCGTCTGGAGAGCTTGAGCTGGCTGGTGTATCTGCTTGGAATGGAACTGCACGCTTCACACTTGGTTACTTGTGCGATTGCATCCCGGAGGGCTGTCGGCGAAGAAACCTTGCCGGAAAGCTTTGCCGGCAAGTGCTCTTGCGCCAATGTGGTGACCACATATGCCTCCATGAATCTCTGCCAATAGCTTTTGTCCATCTTCCCGGCAAATACACTTCAATTTCACACCGTTGAGTCTTCTTCTGTATAGTGTGTTGTCAACAAACTGGTACATACTTGACTGCCGGGCTACTCTTTCGGCTTCTTCTTGCTCTTCGGGAAGTTCTCCTGTCTGAAGGAAATGGACAATCTGTTGTGCCCATGCTGGAGCTTGTGGCTCGACAACAAGGACTAAAGGCACATCTGCTGCTGCGGGAACATCCGCTTGACGGCAGAACCTGCGGCTCGGCGGAGCTTGATGTTCCCGACAAGCTCGCGGAGCAAAACTTGTCGGGGCGCTCGCTTCAACGAAACAAACCACAGGGCTTGTCGGAGCAAACTGCTCCTCAACACTCTTAGTGTTGATCTTAGGGACCTTCGCGGCGGCTTCGGTAGCTCTGCCGAAAATAGTCGCCAAATCAACTTCCTCTTCTTGTTCTGTCCGGTTGATGGCGTTCTTTGTTGGTTGAGTCAGCTTGAGCACAAAATTCCTGGTTCCACAGTAACTTGAGTCGGCGCACTTTGACAGGCCATCAACAATATCATTCTGAGCTCTTGGAACATGTTCCATTTGCAGGCCCTCAAAGTGCTCTTCTAGCTTTCTCACTTCATCAACGTAGGCTTCCATCAATGGACTCTGATAATCTTTGTTCACTTGGCGGACGACAAGCTGCGAGTCAGCCCTGACAATGAGCTTCCTGATCCCAAGGTCCACTGCTATCCTGAGACCGGCAAGCAAACCTTCATACTCTGCAGTATTGTTTGTTGCTTGCTCCTTGGGAAAGTGCATCTGGACTATGTACTTGAGGTGCTCTCCGGTGGGTGCGATAAGCAGCACGCCGGCACCGGCGCCTTGCAGCGAGAAGGCACCATCAAAGTACATCAGCCACTCTTTACTTGCTATCTTGACGGGGATACTCGTATCTGGAATTTCTTCATCTTGCGTCGGCGTCCACTCTGCTATAAATTCTGCCAATGCTCTGCTTTGGATAGTTGAAGTGCTTTCAAACTTGAGGCCAAAGCTTGACGGTTCCAGTGCCCACTCGACAATCCTGCATGTTGCTTCTGGGTTTTGCAATATCCTCTTCAGCGGAAAGCGAGTGACGACTGTGATCTCATGTGCTTGGAAGTAATGGCGCAGCTTTCTCGAGGCCATGAGGAGGCTAAAAGCAGTTTCTGCACAGCAGTACCTTGACCTAGCCCCACAGAAGGGAACTGAAAGTACACTGGGCGCTGCACCATCCTTTTCTGAATCTTCTCGCTCGTCTGCAGATCCGTCCTTGTCGGGACCAGAGCTTGACGGAGAAGCCCCCGCTTGTCGCTGGATGTATCTCGCCATGGTCGCCGGCTCGTTGTTCGCCTCCTCTCGCTACTAACGCAGCACTAACCACTTGATTGGTTGCCGCTATGTATAGTAGCAACTTCTCTTGTGGCCTAGGTGCGACAAGTATTGGAGTGGAGGACAGTACCTCTTTAAGTCTGCTGCGCAGCCTCCGCCGAGTCCATTTCATTGGACCTGCCTTTTTCAAAATCTTGAAAAATGGCGGGCGCTCAACAGAACCTAGAGATAAACCTGCTAAGAGCAGCCACGCAACCGCAAGTCTTCGTACATCCTTGACGCGCTTTGGTGCTTCAATCTGCTCAATGGCTTTGATCTTGTCGGGATTGGCTTCAATTCCCCGCTGAGACACGAAGAACCCGAGAAGCTTGCCGGAAGGAACTCCAAACACGCACTTCTCGGGGTTGAGCTTGAGGTTGATCTTGCGCAGATTTGCAAAGGTCTCACCTAAATCTTGAACTAGAGTTGCTTTGTCCTTGCTCTTCACCACTATGTCATCCATGTAGGCTTCTACATTTCTGTGCATTTGCGGCTCAAAAGCGTCATGGACCACTCTTGCAAACGTTGAACCAGCATTCTTCAAACCGAAAGGCATCCGTATGAAACAAAGATGTGCCACATGGTGTAATGAATGTGGTTTTCTTCATCCTCTTCGCCATGAAGATCTGATGATATCCTCGAATATGCATCAAGAAATGAAAGCAGATCACATCCAGCCGTGGAGTCAACAATCTGGTCGATGCGTGGCAAGGGAAATGGGTCTTTGGGACAAGCTTTATTAACATCTGTGAAGTCAATACAAAGTCTCCATTTCCCATTCGCCTTGCGTACAACTACAGGATTGGCCAACCACGTAGGATGGAGTACTCCTCTGACAAGGCCTGCTGCTTCCAACTTCTTGATTTCTTCTGCAATGAATTCTTGGCGCTCCACTGCCTGCTTCCTGACTTTCTGCTTGACGGGCCGCGCATGAGGACAGACAGCTAGGTGGTGCTCAATTACTCTCCTGGGAACACCGGGGATGTCAGACGGTTGCCATGCAAACACATCGACATTCGCCCGCAGGAAAGCAACGAGCTCGCCTTCCTATTTAGGGTCGAGAGTGGCACTGATGGTGAAGGTACCACCAGTGCCGTCCTCCTTGGCGGGCACCTTCTTGGTCTTCGGCGGAGCTGCCATCGTCTTCTTGCACTTGCCGGTGGAGCTCGACGGTGCGTCCTCGATGGTAGCGCAGCACTCCGAAGAGGTGCGCTTGCCGGAGTGGGCATCAGAGCTGTTTCCGGACTTGGTCTTCTTCTTCCCCCCGGGAGCTTCAGCGGCGAGTGATTTGCTATCTGTCGCAGCTGCTGCTTCCCGGTAAATCTTGTCGGCGCAGATAAGAGCATCTTTCTTGTCGCCATGAACAGAAATGACACTTATCGGGCCGGGCATCTTGAGCAAGTTGTATGCATAATGAGAGGCTGCCATGAACTTGGCGAGTGCTGGGCGGCCAAGTATTCCATTGTAGGGCAATGGGAAATCAGCAACGTCGAATGTGACCCTCTCAGTTCTGAAGTTCAGCTCGCTGCCAAATGTTACCGGCAACGTGATCTTCCCTTTCGGCTTGCTCCTTCCTGGATTGATTCCTTGGAACGTGCCAGTCTCTTCGAGCTCGCTGTCAGGGATTTGAAGCTTCTGGAGCACTGCGGAGGAGATCAGGTTTAAGCCGGCCCCGCCGTCAACTAGCATCTTGGTGACCTTGAGGTTGCGGATAGTTGGTGAGACCAACATCGGCAAGCACCCGACCGCAGTTATGCGATCAGGGTGGTCCTCAATATCAAAGATGATAGGCGTGCTGGACCACTTCAGAGGCCTGCGTGACTCTACGGATGGTTCTGCTGCATTAACCTCCCTCATCCATTGCTTGAGTTGGCGGTGTGAGGTATGCAGAGAAGCACCGCCGTCAACGCAGAGGACCTCTGTTGCTTTCTGAAACTCCTGCTCATCAGTTTCGTCATCCTCCATATCATCATCGTCATCATCTTCTTCATCCTTGTCGCGGCCGCGGGGAGGTCTGTCTCCTTGCCGCTGCTTGGCCTTGCACAAGGCGTCCTCCCGGCCGGGTCGCTTCTTAGCTGCCCCAAACCTTCCCTGGCCTTCTCCTTGTCGCGCCGCTCGTACTCAGCCTTCGCAGTTCAACAAGCTGCTCGACTTTCTTGCAGCTCGAGGTCATGGCCCTTGGTGCGGTGAATCTTGCAAGATTGTTTGTTGAGCTGTCACCTTGTCGGCGGCAGCCACAGTCAAGCGGTCGGTGTCAGCGGCAACCTCCTTGCCGGAGCCACCAACCTTGGCCTTCTTGGCGCCACCTCCGTTGCCGGACTGCTCGACAACTAGTACCTCTTTGCTTTTCTTCCTTCGGTTGTTCCACCGCCGGCTCTTCTTTCCCGGGGCGGTCTCCTCACTGTCAGATCCTGCTTCCGCATTCTCTCCTGGGAGTGTTCTCCTTCTTCAAAGACGCACACTTGTCGGCCAAGGCATATAGCTCATCGACGTCCTTGACTTTACACATCGCCATCTCCTCCCTCATCCTGCGGTTCCGCGCGCTCGATGAAACGCGCTGATCACCGCGGCGGGGTGGACATCCGGGATGTTGTAGTGCACACGGCTGAATCTCTCAATGAACTTGCGCAGGACTCTCCTTCCTTCAGGCGGCGGTGAAGGTCACTCTCTTGGCCACGAGGTTTGTGGCACCGTGAAGGCGCCGACAAACCGATGGCATAGATCTGCCCAAGAGGATATGGAACTGTCCGCAAGTGCATGAGCCAAGATCGACATTGGGCTTGAGTACCGCCGGGAAGTAGTTGGCGAGGATCTTGTCGTCTCGTCCCCACGTAGCTTGCAATCGCAATGGTGTAGATGCTTGACGAACTTCGATGGATGCGCCCTGCCATCATACTTCTACCGCACATCCGCTTGAAGTTTTTCTTGTCGGGCCACTGGACTTGCCGCAGCTCACGAGTGAACGCAGGGCAACCTACCGTGTACGGCAAGTCACCTGGTTCCCCTGGCGCATGCACGTCAACAGAGGGCCCAGCGCGCTGGTCGGATTGACGCCGCGCTTCTCTTCGGCGCTCGATGCGAGTTCGAGCATCTTCTTGTTGCCGTTCTTGAAGAACTTGGCGCTGATCACGGCGAGCTCGTGGATCCTATGACGCGGTGGAGTCGCTATCGAGGTGGATCCGTCGAGTTGGCGATCTTGGCCTTCTGGATGGAGAGTGCATGGTGGTCGCACCACCATAGGTTTCGTCGCCACCGGCTCGTGCCTTGTCGTCTCGCCGCGGCAAGGACGCAGCTTGGTTGTCATGAGTATCGCCGTTAGCAAAGCCGATGAGACTACGATGGTGGCCTCCATTCATCGACCTTGTTCGCCGTCGGAGGGTAATCCAGAGCGCTTGAGCTCGCGCCAAAGCTTCGCTTGAGTGGTGGGCGGCAACGGCGAACGGTGCGAGGAGCGGGATGTGCTCGGACTTCTAAATACATTAGAAGGAGCAGCATCCCGTCTAGGCGACCATGCCCCACTCGTACCAGCCTGTTGGCGTGCGAGCTGCTCTTGAGCGTCCCTGGATCCACCAGCTCGATCTTGGCCAAACGAACGCATGGCGCTGCGAGCACCATGACGCTGTCGGTCCCGCGCCTCTTGAGATGGACGCGGTGCGTATTCGGACGCCGAGGTCTGCGCCGCCTTGTCCTTGGACTTGGCAGCGTCGTGGGCTCCCTCGACGACGCCGTTCCTCCGCCAACGTCTTCCCCACCACCCGTCGGCTCCGGTGGTGGTGGGTTTGACGCGACGGCTCGCTGCCACCGAAGCCTTCTTCTTGGTGGCATGTTGATGAAGATGATGAAGATGTTGCTCGTGTGACGCCGGATCAGGTTCACACAGCCTCGACGCACTTCTACCGGCGCGCCAAAGATGTCGGGAAGTCGATCGTGACCCACGAACACCTATGGGACTGGCGGACCGAGTCCCTTTGGTTCGATGGGGCGGAGATTGCACGAAGAGCAGATCGAGGCGATGCACACGAGCAGTTTTACCCAGCTTCGAGCTCTCCGGAGAGATAATACTCCTACTGCTGCTTGTCCGATTATCTTGTGTTCTTGCTAGGGAGCAATGAGAGCTACAAAACCTAGCTTGAGTGTCTCTAGTCTCGAATGAGTCGAATGAGGCGAACCCTTTCTACGCTGCACATGGGCCTCCTTTTATAGGTTCAAAGGGGTCACCACGTGGCAACGATATGAGGGTACAAATGGAAAAACAGTAGTTGGTACACCGACTAGTACAAAGGTACGATGTACTCTACCTAACTCGACGGCAAGGGATAAAGCATTAAATGCCCGTCCTCGTCGCCTAAACAAAGGCAACAGGACCGTCAAAGCGCCACCGCTTGCCACGATGGTAAGCTAGTCAGCGCCGCTTATCACTGCCCTCCGCTGGCTGCATAGCCTCTCGACACGCGCGCATGGAACGGCCCCATGGCGACACGTTGGTGGATGAGCTGGAGCGGAGATGAAGAGAGGTTGCCTGCCGCGGCAAGTGCCTTGCCGCGGCTGAATCCTTGTCGCGCTCGGGAGCTTGTCGCTCACCGGACCTTCCCGGCAAGCTCCTCTTGCCGGGGTCTTGTCTTCTGCGTGCCTTGAGTGGCCTTCCCGGTAAGCTCCTCTTGTCGGGGCCTTGTTTCCTTGGTTAAATACTTTGTTCTTGAATGGCTCCAAAGGAACCACGGAGGATCTTGGCGGTCACTAGGCAAACCTTGCCGCGGGGTGCTGCGACTGCCCATGCACGAGTTCGGGATACTAGGGTACCCCTACTCTAGTACACTGACACATGGCTATTACACATATTACATCCACTGGGCATCAAAGTTCGCCACGAGTGCAAATATAGGGAACAAAGCAGCATATAAACGCCAAGAAAACAAGTCCGAATCAAACCAGTTCGGAAGAGTTCAAGAAACAATATCCTGGGTACCCATAATGCTAGCAAGATGCTTAGCAAGCTTATTAACTTTCTCTTGTTTAGCGCTTAAATCCTCCAGCGCTTGTTGTTGCACAAGAAAGTACGCATCTGAATTCTGCAGGGACTTCCTCGGTCCTTGGCTTCTTGCCGCAAAGACCACCGATCGATGCCTTTCACTTGTAGTGAGATCAAGAAGTCAAGTGATTCAGCAGCAAGTTCAAGAGCTTGTTTCATTAGTACCGCCAAGAACTCGAACACTACATCAACGCAGGACTATGGGGTTTTCTCACTATCTACAAGATCGTTTTATCACCTTTCTTGGAGACCAACAGGTTGTCTCACTATCTTGAACCTTATCTGCATTACTTTCTCTACCATTGCATAGTGGGTGCTCTTCTCCAATATTCTGTTTGCATACTACAAGAGAAACAAGCGCATACATCACAGTTTAGCTTGTAGTATACTGAAACTCATTTTGGTAAACCGTTCAAGATTAAGGTGGACAGGATAACAGATGAAACAAACATATATCTATGTACTATGGTCACCGATTGTCCATATCATTCTAGTTTATGTTCCCTAATCAAGATAGAGATGCGGTTCAACTCATATATTTTTAAGACACAAGAAGATAGATAGAATATAAGTGTGAGAAACTACACAAATTGGCAGCACTTGTAATGTGCATCACATGAGAAACATAACTGTTTATACAACTTATAATGAAATCAACATAGAGAAAGAAGTTAGAACAACAATCCAGCTTAAACAAATAGGTTTAAAACATACCTATTAAGCCATTCGAGTTTCAATTGGATCCTTCAAATTCAAAGTAGTTGGTATGAGTAAATACAATGATGCAACAAAGAAAGGAGTATGGACCATAGCTACGGAATCGACCTAAGAACAGCTTGCTCTTCCGCTTTAACGTGGAGTTTGGGTTAGGCTGTGGTGGTCTTCATGCTTTGGCACCTGCAGAGCTTTACAAACTGCTCGTGTGGGGGTACTGTGGTGGACATGGTGCTTTGTCAACTATAAGTGGGTTACTATCCACTGGGTCGTTGTTAGATGGGTTGTAGCTGGTTCTCTGCCCAACGTGTAAGTGTGCAATCTGGAAGAGTCTCGATTATGTGTGGTGGGGCTAGTTTAGGGGCAAGACAACCAAGGTTCTATCTGCATCGACGGGTAGCACTGTCTTTTGTGAAGAACGGGTTTTTTCTCCCTTAGATACTGCCATCAACCACTCCAATTCAAATGGCTGATAAACAAGAAAAGAAATTGAACGTACAGACATTGTATGATAGACAGATGTGGTCATTCACATATATGTTGTCTAACCAAACAGGACAGCATGACACAATTTCACATATATGATGCCTAACTAAACAGGATAGCATGACACAGTTTCAGATATATGATGGATAACTTAACATGATATAACACTAGTAGAAAAAGGGTCAAATGTCAAGCACATTAGTGCCGGTTTGCTTTTGAGCCGGCACTAATGTGTGCATTAGTGCCGGTTCCAACGGCTAGCCCGCCGCTTTCATTAGTGCCGGTTCGTGGCCGACCTTTAGCACCGGTTCAAGCCACGAACCGGTACTAAAGTGATTGGTGGCAGGATGTTGTCAGTCCGGGGCCCCTCCAGCACCTTTAGTAACGGTTTGTGGCACGAACCGGTGCTAAAGGTCGTCCTACATAAACCCTTCATCCACCCGAGCTCGCTCTATTCTTCCCCTTTCCCCTCTCCTCTCTGTTCTTCCCCTCTTCCTTTCGAGCTCATCACACATTTTGCCCAAATTTTGTCAAGATTTGAAGGCCCCCATCCATTCAAATGATCACAAAGGTTAGCAACTTTGTCCTTTCATCTCTCATTGCTAGATTAGCTCTTGCAATGCTTTGTATAGTGATTAATTTATGAGTTTAGTAATTTGGGAGGAAATATATGTGCTAGTATTTGATTTATATGCAATTTGAGGTAAAAAATAACACTTAGTTTGCATATGTAGGTGTGGTTTACTTAGTGCCTTCGAAATCTCCGTCGTAACCACACTCGATCACCCGCACCGGTCCGTCGCCGGCACCACCTTGTGGTGAGCCTCTTGTTCATGAATGTTTTACATTGCCAAATTGATGTTTGTGCGATTTGGATATATAGTTACTCGTATAATTATCTTACACGTACGTTGTTTGTTATACATAGTGCCATGGTTTTGATATCCGTCCCCGTCGGCCCTCGTCCTTGTTATGATTCGGATGTGGTATATTCTCTTTTAAAACTAGTTGTTGCATTTCGTGTTTATGACAAATTATGCCCATCAAGTTGAAATAGATATTTTTGTCTAGGAGGTTTGTGAACCGGAAATTCCAACCGACCCTATTGTCGAGAGGTTAAATTTAGTTGAAAGAGAAAACGAGTATTTGAAAGAAAATTTGAAAAGAATTGAGGGGGAGAAGATGGAATTGGAGTTGCATGTTGCCGATGTCGTTGATGATCACAAGATCAAGATGGAGAAAATGCGCTTGAAGATTAGAAAGATTAGAAAATATGCCATTGATAGTGAGGCTTGGTATCATTATGATGTTGGATCAATTGTTACCTTAGTTGCGATCTTGATCGCATTTGTTGTTGCATTTAAATGCTTTAGCTAGAGAGTTATTTGTTTGTTGCATTTAAGTCTTGTATGAACTTGTATTAATTTGGTCTTATCGGTGTTGTGTAATGAAGATGAGCCGACAATGGATGTACGATGACCGATGCTCTCTCGAGTTCATTAACGGTGTGCAAACTTTTCTGCTTGCGGCTGAGGCAAACAAGCGGGCGGATGGTTTTATGCCTTGTCCATGTTTTGTCTGTAAGAATGATCACAATTACTCTACGTCAAGAACCATTCACGTCCACATGTTTAAGTCCGGTTTCATGCCCCACTATAATGTTTGGACCAAGCACGGAGAAAGAGGGGTTATGATGGAAGACAATGAAGAAGAAGAGGACGACGACAGCTATCCTGGCCATGGGTCCCCTGAATACGATGATACAACAATCGGGGAAGAATTTGAGCCGGCAATGCGGGAAGAAGTCGAAGAAGAGGCATCGATGAGCCCAGCCGATGATCTAGGTCGGGCCATTGCCGATGCAAAGAGAAACTAGCAAAATGATTTGGAGAAGAAGAAGTTGCAGCGCATGTTAGAGGATCACAAGAAATTGTTGTACCAATTGCAAAGCTAACAAGAAGAAGTTGGGCACCACATCGGAATTGCTGCAATGGAAGGCGAGAATGGTGTATCTAACAAGGGATTTGGAAAGTTCTTTGGTAATGATAAAGAATATGCTTCCAAAGGACAATGAATTTCCCGAGAGTACGTCTGAAGCAAAGAAGGTTGTCGCCCTCTAGGGTTAGAGGTGCGTAAGATACATGCATGCCCTAATGATCGCATCCTCTACGCGGTGAGTATGAGGATCTGAACGCTTGCCGGTATCATGGTGCATTGCGCTATAAGATCAGCGTGATGACCGTGATGCCGGATAATTAAGCTACAATAAACCTCTTAATGATGCCACGTCACCACGATTCTTTCGTTGCTAATCTCACGCTCGCTCAAACTAATTCAAATTCAAATTCAAAATCAAATCAAACGGTAAA
This sequence comes from Aegilops longissima, assembly GCA_021605205.1. Lineage (NCBI taxonomy): Eukaryota > Viridiplantae > Streptophyta > Magnoliopsida > Poales > Poaceae > Aegilops > Aegilops longissima. The sequence continues at coordinate 479,664,928 of CM038681.1, read as the reverse complement.
AGTTTTCAAACTTTAAAACTAAAATGTTCGAGTTGTGCCAAATAATGCAAAATTAATTGTGGTGAAGAAACCCCACTTTTATAAAATGTTTTAATACCTAAAATGATTAAAACGGTAGGTAAAACAATTAAATAAATGCATTTTGGGTTTATAAAATACTAAACTATTTTGTTCAGGGATAAAACCTTTAAGTGGCGAGTTATAATTGTAACTCTATTTTAGCGATGGGTTTCACTTTTGTAAAACTATAAACTATTATATAAGTAAAAGAAAATAGAAACAAGAAAATAAGTAAAAAGATAAAAATGGAAATAAAACAAAAGAAAAGAAAGCAAAGAACCCCGGGCAGTCGGCCCATTGCAAGCAGATCGCCCAAACCGCCCAGCCAGCCCCTCGCCCCATCGCTAACCCCGACTCCACAGGACCTAACCCTAGCCGATCCAGTCCTCCCACTCCCTCCCCCACTCATCCCCCACTCTGCATCCCTCCCGATCCAGATCGAGATCGGGGGCGCTCGACGCCGCCGCCGTCCAGAACCCCCGCTGGAGCCGCCCCAGCACCCCCCGCCATCGTCGGTGCCGCCTCCCCGTCTCCGTCTCTGTCGCTCGTCCTCATCCCCTCCTCACCGGACGCCGTCGACGCTCGCCGGCCCCCAACTGCGCCGCCCCATCGCCTCACCTATCGACCGCCCCGCCGCTCGACATCGCCGGCACCAACTCGTCGTCGACCCAGCGTTGCCCCGTTGTCCCCTGCGCCCCATCGCTGGCGCCGCTCGTCGCTCGCAGTCCCCCCTCCCCACCGGACCACATCAGGCCTCGCCGGAGCCACCTCGTCCTCTACCCCGCCGGCCTGCTTCACCCTACGCACGTTGTCCCCATCCCCCACCTCGAACCCTGCTGCCATTGCCCTACAGCTCACGGTGAGGACCCCCGCTCCGCTGCTGCGGTGCCGCCCCGGCCTCTTTGCCCTCTCGCGGCGCCGTCCTCCACGGGGCCGCCCTGTTACTCTGCAGCGCCCCACCGCCACTTGTCGGTGGCTGCGTGCGCCACGCCGCTGCCCCGGTGGGTGCCTTGCCTCGCAGCGCTCGACGGGCGGTGGCGCTTGTCGCCGCCACGCTCATAATGCACGCGCCGTTAAGGCCATGGGCCTATGACAAACGGGCCCAGCCCCCTGAACGTTTTTGTCAAAAAAAGGAATTAAAAATATATATAATTAATAAAATATCAATTAATTAATTAATTAACTAATTAGTTAACTTAGTTAATCCTGATTAGATTAACATAATCACTTAGGTTAGTTAATTAATCCGTTAGGTTAATTAAGCAGCTAATGACATCTGGGACCCACATGTCGACTTGACCCGATCAGCATACATTGATCGCTGATGTCATCTTGGCGTCGGCCTACATCGCTCGGATAATGTTAGAATCAAATAATTAAATAAATTCTAAAAATGATTAAATCTTTTATAATTAATATAAAATAAACCGTAGCTCGGATGGAAAAACTTTGTACATGAAAGTTGCTCAGAACGACGAGACGAATCCGGATACGCAGCCCGTTCATCCGTCACACATCCCTAGCATATCGAACATGCAACTTTCCCCTCCGGTTCATCTGCCCGAAAACGCGAAACATCGGGGATACTTTCCCGGATGTTTCCCCCCTTCACTGGTATCACCTCATACCGCGTTAGAACACGTCTAACTCTGCTTGTTGTCCTGTTATGCACTTGCTTGCTATGTATTTACTGTTTCTCCCTCCTCTTCTCTCCGGTAGACCCCGTGACGATGCTGATGCCCCTGTGGTCGACTACGTCACCGCTGAACCCTCCTTGTCTGAGCAACCAGGCAAGCCCCCCCTTTGATCACCAGATATTGCCTATTCTTCTCTATACTGCTTGCATTAGAGTAGTGTAGCATGTTACTGCTTTCCGTTAATCCTATTCTGCTGCATAGCCTGTCATTGTTGCTACAGTTGTCACCCTTACCTGCTATCCTACTTTTTAGTATAGGATGCTAATATTCCATCTGTGGCCCTACCTTCTTGTTCATCGGTTGTGCTATACTATCGGGTCGTGATCTCTCGGGAGGTGATCAGGGGTATATACTATATACTTTATACATGATACATGTGGTGACTAAAGTCGGGTCGGCTCGAGGAGCACCTGCGAGTGATTCACGGATTGGGGGCTGAAAGGACCTTTGTCCCAACGGCCCTCTATGTGGATCTTTGTGGCGGAGCGACAGGGCAGGTTGAGACCGCCTAGGAGAGAGGTGGGCCTGGCCCTGTTCGACATTCGCGGATACTTAACACGCTTAACGAGATCTTGGTATTTGATCTGAGTTGGGTCGTTGACCTTATACGCACTAACCGCCACGTGGGACAAGATATGGGCAACCGGCGTCGTGGTATCAGCTGAAGCATTTCGTGACGTCAGCGACTGAGCGGCGCGTGCCGGATTGGACTGGAACGCCTGCTAGGCTAGGTCTTCTTCCGGCCGCCCTCGCAACATGCATGTGTGCTAAGGGCAATGGGCCCAGACCCTTGTGCGCTTAAGTTTAGACCGGCGTGCTAACCTCTCTGTTGTGCCTAGGTGGGGCTGCGACGTGTTGATCTTCCGCGGCCGGGCATGACCCAGAAAAGTGTGTCCGGCCAAATGGGATCGAGCGTGTCGGGTAATGTGGTGCACCCCTGCAGGGAAATTAATCTATTTGTAAGACTCCCTTTTTTACCTTGTACTCTGGTTACTCCTTGTAATCAACTTGTTGTATTACTTCTTTTTTCAATAAAGTTTTGATATGTTGTGGGGTTTTTGCCCCACAGTTCACAGTCAAAAGAAAAACAGGACGACTTGGAGTTGTACCTTGACCTTATGACAACTAGAACCGGATACTTAATAAAACACACCCTTCCAAGTGCCAGATACGACCCGGTGATCGCTCTCTAACAGGGCTACGACGAGAGGATCGCCGGGTAGGATTATGTTATGCGATGCTACTTGGAGGACTTCAGTCTACTCTCTTCTACATGCTGCAAGATGGAGGCTGCGAGCGTAGTCTTGACGTGATTAGTTATCCTCTAATTCTGGCATTCTGCAGTTCAGTCCACTGATATGGCCCTTTACACATATACCCATGCATATGTAGTGTAACTCCTTGCTTGCGAGTACTTTGGATGAGTACTCACGGTTGTTTTCTCCCCCCCTTTTTCCCCCTTTCCTTTCTTTCTTGTTGTCGCAACCAGATCTTTGGAGTCCAGAGCCGACGCCACCGCTGATTTACTACTACTACTGGAGGTTCCTACTACTATGTGCAGCCCAGCGGCGACTACTAGGAGTAGTTAGGAGGATCGAGCAGGAGGCCTGCGCCTCTTCGATCCGTATCCCGTTTGTGCTAGCCTTCTTAAGGCAAACTTGTTTAACTTATGTACGTACTCAGATATTGTTGCTTCCACGACTCTTCCATGATCGAGCACTTGTATTCGAGCCCTCGAGGCCCCTGGCTTGTATTATGATGCTTGTATGACTTATTTATGTTTTAGAGTTGTGTTGTGATATCTTCCCGTGTGTCCCTGATGTTGATCGTACACGTTTGCGTGCATGATTAGTGTATGATTGAATCGGGGGTGTCACAAGTTGGTATCAGAGCTGACTGCCTGTAGGAATCCCCCTTCCACACTTCTTGGCCGAAGTTGAGTCTAGTCATTGCAAAACTTTTACTAACATGGTTGTGTGCCTTACGGACCCACGTCGCCATTGGATGGTATTAGGATCTTTTACTCCTCGATCTTTACTCTGGGACTCTGAGCTCTCTTCTACTCGGGTTAAATGATTTTGCTAAAAACAAAACTTGCTTTGGGTTCTCGCAAGTACTTTCTCCCAGAGAGCCCCTCACTTCAGATGATCGCCTGCTGCACTAGAAGATTCTGAAGTTACTCTATGATTTCTCTTGAGTCTTTGTGCCATCGCATTTGCGATTTCCTTCCACCGTCAACCCCTATGAAAACTGCATACACTTTCCATTCATATAATCATTACCCATTGATCTTGTTATTACAAGATACCCCGAAATTCTCTCTATTGTTCCGAGAATCCTTTTGTACCTACTGCCTTGCAGTTCCTTGTCGCCTGAATACCCCTACAAATTAATCCTCACACTTACCGAGGATTTGTTTGTCCCCAGTTGTTCAGGTGTTTCACGAAATTCTTTGAAATGTTATCCGATCTTTCGAGAATCCTTTGCAGCCTATGGCTCTTGAAATTCTCGTCTGCCTGCATTATGGTTAATTCCAAATGCCTAGCATTATTCATTGACATACTTTGTCATTATAATTTTGAGACCGTTGATTAAATATGATGCGGATTCTCGCAATCATCAGTCGCAACTAGAATTCCTCCTTCCGGCTCATACGTCATTTTTGAACATGAGCTGGTTCTCGACCAATCAATTGCCGTCGGTTGTACCCCTAAGTCTATTCAGCTTATTCATCCTTAATCAGAGCGTTTGCTTTTGACCCCTAGATTTGATCTCTGAATTAGTCAGTTGTTTCTACAATCCGATCTCCTTGCATTCTCTCTTCTTCTGGTTGAGTACCGATGCTCACCTCAGATCCCTTGTGGACCATCAGGTCCTTTGTTGGATTTTATCCGACAGTGTCCTTCACAACCAAAATTCTTATGAGTTCTTTACCCGATACATAATGCCTTTGGTAAATTGTATCCTCTACTTTTGTCAATCATGCTCTACTTTTGAGCTTGTGTTATTTACTCCTGAAGTTCATGGTATATGTTCTAAGAAGACCCGATGGGTTGAACCTATGCCTTCCTTAATCTTTGTGAACTCGGAAGTTTTCACGGGTCATACTGCTCTGGTAATTCACCAGGTAGGTTTTTACACTGAAATCATTTTATCTAGAGCAGTGAATGAAAGGTTATACATTGAAGAAGTGGGAGTCGACCTTTTACCTTTGTGTTCATGCCCATGGACACGATGTAGATCCTATCATGGAAGCTTCTTGTAATAATAACTATTTTCTTGATAAATATCATCTGGTATCTGTGAATTGATCCTTTGCAACCGTGGTTCCGGCCATGATTGTTCTTCTTTGATCCATTTCTCGGACAAGTTAAAGCACTTGTCTTCTATAGATCAATATGCCTGCCCAACCTCTATTATGATCTACCTTCGAGTATTACCCCTGGTATCTCGAGGATATCATGCCATTGCACTACATCTTGCGAACTTTTGATGAAGTACTACCTTTCCCTGTCAATGTCACTTCATGGGTTCTGGGTTGTTGGTCAACCGAGAACACCGATAAGTGGATCGATTCCGCACTCCGATTCAATAACTCTAAGTAATTATCATTACTTATGAGTTTAATAATCCTTCAAGTTATTCATAGCTTGATCAGTTATATCATTATCGTGCAACTTTTAACTGTGCTACCTGGTCCTTCTTCTCGAAGCACAATTTTCGACGATGAGCTAAGTTTACTTCGATTTTCCTCGTCATATCATTTCGCCTTGAACAGCAAGCTTGATTTTGAGTTTGTGTCGTACTCGTGGTTCCAATAACCTTTTGCTTCATCATTCCTTTGACTTGATGTCGTCGCCGATCGATTACATCTTCTTGAAACTTCTCGATAAATGTGTCGTGACCATCGTCAACATTTTAACTTCTTCCGAGACGTACATTGAGTTCCTGATGAGAAATTTCATGCTTGCCCCCTCGATGAATTGAGTTAACATCGACAACATTATTGATCTCCCTCCCAACACAAAACTTGTTCTAGCTTTGTGTTGTACCTTGAGTTCCTTGCTATCCAACTTATGTTATGTTCTACCTTGGAGTATTACCATCTTTTATGTCAAAATTGTGGTGAGAATTTCACCACCTCTTAAGAATTCTTGATATAGTAATACTTCTCACCATCACCATTCCTTCTTGGTCCCCGTGTTGTTTCCAACCGAAAAACCGACAATTGAACTTGGATGTGCGAATTCTAAACTTCTAGCGACCCTATTGCTTTGAAGTTAATGGTCGACATTTCATTCTTAGACCATTGGTTATCGAATCACCATTCTAAGCATTGATCATGCTACATAGGCCCATATTTTGGGTGCACCTTTTCAACCAATGTTTAATTGTGTATGTTTTCCTCGAGCATACATCATTATATCATTTGATCTGACTAATGTTATCTCCTTGTTCACATGATTGTGGAAATCCATCTTTCTGGAAATTTTGATGGGTTGTCGCTGAGTCCATCAGCCACCTCCTTATCCTCTCCTTGGTTTAATGATGAACTCTTGTTTCGTAACTCACTTCCATAGTTCAATTCCCAAGAATATTACAATGTCATCTCGACAATTTGTGTTGCACCTTTCTTCTCAGGCATCCCGTGTCTCAGGTATCTTGACACCAATCAGATCTGAATCTCGGTCAGATATGATGGTTGGAACATATTACCAAGAGTTATAACATTGGCCTTTGCCCCGATAAGGTGATGTCATGCCTAGCACACCTGGGCGGAGGACGTCTTGCTATATTATTCTTTTTAGCAAGTTTAGTCATTCTTCCACGAGAAAATCGTAAGACTTATTCTATATGTTGTTCCTGATGAATCCTTTGTGTATCCAAGTTCGATCTTTGCTTGAAGACCATGTCAATGCTATCTCAAAGCATGTCTGTGGTACTCCGATTTTCAACAAGAACATTTGAAGCCCAATGCTAAATGTTTCTTGATCAATTATCCAAACACCGTTGTATGAGTAATGGCATGGAATTTCTCTCCCCTTTCCTAAAGGGTTTTCTATGTTATATCCCGTCATGAATATCATGCTCTGCTTGCCCTTGGGAAGGATATACCCTTGAATGATGTGTTTAAACACATTTTCCTTTGCATTATTCTATTTAATCTGATGATCACCTTTTCCTTTCCATTGTTTTGTTTAACCTTTCTGTTGATCTATATGATCGAAGCAGTAATATTCTTCTGCTTATGTAAACACCCCAGTGTACTTATCTGTCAATAAGACCCTGTTACTATTGTTGATGACATTCCGGTAGCCACCGATGGACGAGAACCTTGCCTATTGGTCCGCCTCGTTCAACGACCAGGAAAATGGTTCTCTTCGTCCCTCGCCCTTGGTACCAATGTTGTTGTCATCATAATTGGCAGGCTATCCTCTGACATTCCTTGCTATCATGATCGTGCAAGATATCAACGCTTTTCCTACTTTTAACCACATGGTGGGCCCATAACCCACAGTTCCACAGGATCGAAACCTGACTCTCCTGTACACCCCCGGTTTCCAAAGTTATTCCTCACTCTTGACTTCTTATGTAACTCACGAGCCACCTGCCAAGTGATCTATTCGGGTATCAGACGCAATAATTATTCTCGTTGCTCTGAACCCCTTTCACCTTCTGATTAGGCATCAAACGCTTGCCTATCTGGAAATTTCTCATGGTACCTTCTTACTTGCTCTCGACATCTTCTTAAGTTTCAATTCGAGAGATACTTATGCTTCTTCCCCTGAGTTAACCATCTAATGCTCGATCTTGTTAGAATTCGTCCTTGTAGGGTTTTCCCTTCTCACCTTTTCGTAAGTATGATGAAGATCCCGAAGAAAGGATGATGACTTGATCATGGTGACTCGAAGCAGAGAAATGAAGACATCAACGAAAGGGATCAACCTCTTCGAAAGGGTAACCAAGACCGAGAAGATTTCTTGTAGTGGAGGAGAATTGTGGCCTTGGGATAATTAATCTCTGATAAACCTCATTAATGATGCCATGTCACCACGATTCTCGCTGCTAATCTCGCGTTAGTTCGAAACTGATTCAAATTCAAATTCAACATCAAGTCAAACGGTAAAAGTTTTCAAACTTTAAAACTAAAATGTTCGAGTTGTGCCAAATAATGCAAAATTAATTGTGGTGAAGAAACCCCACTTTTATAAAATGTTTTAATACCCTAAAATGATTAAAACAGTAGGTAAAACAATTAAATAAATGCATTTTGGGTTTTATAAAATACTAAACTATTTTGTTCAGGGATAAAACCTGTCGTGGCAGTAGTTATAATTGTAACTCTATTTTAGCTATGGGTTTCACTTTTGTAAAACTATAAACTATTATATAAGTAAAATAAAACAGAAACAAGAAAATAAGTAAAAAGATAAAAATGGAAATAAAACAAAAGAAAAGAAAGCAAAGAACCCCCCCCCCCCCCGGGCCAGTCGGCCCAGCTGCTAGCCAGGCCGGCCCCCTCACCCCACTGCTTAACCCCCAACTCCCCAGGACCTAACCCTAGCCGATCTAGTCCTCCCACTCCTCCCCACTGTCCCCCACTGCCTCCTCCCGATCCAGATCGAGATCGGGGGCGCTCGACGCCGCCGCCGTCCAGAACCCCCGCTGGAGCCGCCCCACCACCCCCCCGCCGTCGTCGGTGCCGCCTCCCCGTCTCCGTCTTGGTCGCTCGTCCTCATCCCCTCTTCACCGGACACCGTCGATGCTCGCCGGCTCCCAACTGCGCCGCCCCGTCGCCTCACCTATCGACCGCCCCGCCGCTCGACGTCGCCGGCACCAACTCGTCATCGACCCAGCGTTGCCCCGTTGTCCCCTGCGCCCCATCGCCGGCGCCGCTCGTCGCTCGCCGTCCCCGTGCTCCTCCCCACCGGACCACATCGGGCCTCGCCGGAGCCACCTCGTCGTCTACCCGCCGCTGCTTCCCCCTCGCACGTCGTCCCCATCCCCACCTCGAACCCACGCCATTGCCCTCAACTCACGGTGAGGACCCCGCTCCATTGCGCGTGCCGCCTCGCCTCTTTTCCTCCAGCGGCGGCGTCCTCCACGGGCCGCCACACTACTCTGCGGCGCCCGCCACTTGCGGTGGCTGCGTGCGCCTCGCCGCTGCCCGGTGGGTGCCTTGCCTTGCCTCAGCCAGCGACGACGGCGGGCTGGCGCTGTCGCCGGCTCGCCTGCTAACGCGCCGCTTCGTTAAGGCCATGGGCCTATGACAAACAGGCCCAGGCCCCAGAACGTTTTTGTAAAAAAAGGAATTAAAAAATATATAATTAATAAAATATTAATTAATTAACTAATTAATTAACTTAATTAATCCTGATTAGATTAACATAATCACTTAGGTTAGTTAATTAATCCGTTAGGTTAATTAAATAGTCAATGACATCTGGGACCCACATGTCGACTTGACCCGATCAGCATACATTGATCTGCTGATGTCATGCTGACGTCAGCATACACTGTTCTGGATAATGTTAGAATTAAATAATTAAATAAATTCTAAAAATGATTAAATCTTTTAAAATTAATATAAAATAAACCGTAGCTCGGATGGAAAAACTTTGTACATGAAAGTTGCTCAGAACAACGAGACGAATGATACACAGCCCGTTCGTCCGCCACACATCCCTAGCATATCGAACATGCAACTTTCCCCTCCGGTTCATCGGCCCGAAAACGCGAAACACCGGGGATACTTCCCCGGATGTTTCCCCCCTTCATCGGTATCACCTCATACCCTGTTAGAACACATCTAGCTCTGCTTGTTGTCCTGTTATGCACTTGCTTGCTATGTATTTACTGTTTCTCCCCCCTCTTCTCTCGGTAGACCCGTGGCGATCTTTGATGCCCTCTGTGGTCGACTCGTCACCGACGACCCTCCTTGTCTGAGCAACCAGGCAAGCCCCCCCTTTGATCACCAGATATCGCCTATTCTTCTCTATACTGCTTGCATTAGACTAGTGTAGCATGTTACTGCTTTCCGTGAATCCTATTCTGCTGCATAGTCTGTCATTGTTGCTACAGCTGTTACCCTTACCCGCTATCCTACTGCTTAGTATAGGATGCTAGTATTCCATCTGTGGCCCTACCTTCTTGTCCGTCGGCTGTGCTATACTATCGGGCCATGATCACTCAGGAGGTCATCGCGGGTATATACTATATACTTTATACATGATACATGTGTTGACTAAAGTCGGGTCGGCTCGAGGAGCACCCGCAAGAGATTCACGGATTGGGGGCTGAAAGGACCTTTGTCCCAACGGCCCTCTGTGTGAATCTTTGTGGCGGAGCGACAGGGCAGGTTGAGACCGCCTAGGAGAGAGGTGGGCCTGGCCCTATTCGACGTTCGCGGATACTTAACACGCTTAACGAGATCTTGGTATTTGATCTGAGTTGGGTCGTTGACCTTATACGCACTAACCGCCACGTGGGACAAGATATGGGCAACCGGCGTCGTGTTATCGGCCGAAGCATTTCGTGACGCCACGATCGAAAGCAAAGACGCGCGGATTGGTGGAACTCCTGCTAGGCTAGGTGCGCTTTGGCCGCCCTGCAACGTGTAGGTGTGCTAAGGCGATGGGCCCGCACTTCACATGCGCTTAGGTTTAGACCGCGCGTCTTGACCTCTTTGTTGTGCCTAGTTGGGGCTGCGGCGTGTTGATCTTCGTGGCGGGCATGACCCGTAAAAGTGTGTCCGCCAAATGGGATCGGCGTGTCGGGTAATGTGGTGCACCCCTGCAGGGAAGTTAATCTATTCGAATTGCCGTGATCTTCGGTAACAGGACGACTTGGAGTTGTACCTTGACCTTATGACAACTAGTACGATGCCCGTGCATTGCTACGGGCTACAATGCATATAAATAAATCAAACAAATGCCTAAGGTCATCTCCAAGATCGAACCTCATTTCTTCCTCGTACATCCAAGCATGTTCGGACATCAAAGGTGCACCCACTATGGTCCACAAAATTCAATCGTTTGGACAGTCCAAACTCCCCCAAATTGGGACCATATGTGGGGAAGAAATATGGTTATCCGGATTATCCGTCATGTTATCTCCGGAACATTGGCCCAACAAAAAAAAACACCACGGCCCAAACTTCCCTTTTCCTGCCGGACCCTCCCATTCTCTCTCAGTTTCCTGCCCTAGTGGGACAGTCCAAACACCATGGACCTTTGACTAATTGTCAAATCATATGGCTTTAAAACTTACAAGTGGCATCAAAATTGTGCCATACAAGTTACGTTCTTTTAGAAAACATACAAAAAGAGAAATGAGAAGCTCTAGATTTGGTTGACAGCTACATCAAAAAGTGGCTAACTACTGGTCCTCCGGGAAAGGGGTGGCAATATATCCCTCTATCCATAGCCTGACAAGTTGAGGTGGGCCAACTTTAAAATTTTAATCAAAACACACATAATTAATTATGAATATCTTGAAGTCTTGAACTGACCAATGAGCATTCATCCAGCTTCATAGCCATACTGCATGTGTATGTTTTACTAAAGCAATGACCGTAATACTACTTTGCCGCTTTTATATAGTACTCCCTCCGTTCCTAAATAATTGTCTTTCTAGAGATTTCAACAAGTGACTACATACGGAGCAAAATGAGTGAATCTACACTCTAAAACATGTCTACATACATCCGTATGTTGTAATCAATTTAAGGTGGCTAGAAAGACAATTATTTAGGAACGGAGGGAGTATAATACAATGAAATAGTCTACAACATAAACAGGTTCCATGCATGATAATTCATAAACTTTTGATCAAAACTCCCTCTGAGTGAATAACATTGTTCAAGCGACAACCGCTGGATTGAAGACAGGTTGGCCGTCAACAAATACCACGTGAGTCCTTTTGGGATTTTAGGCTAGCCCTTGGCTTACCCTTTTACTTCCTCTCTTTAACTTCTATAATAGGAAATATGTTCTACAACCAGACACCAACACAATTTTGTATAAGAAATCTCAAATTTTATGTCATCTCTTAATAAGCTCAAGACTTCGGAGATAGTGCATAGGTCTTCAGGATTACGTGATGCTTGGGCTTCTTCCAGCTTTAGCTCTAGATGAGCACATTCAGATGAAAGATCAGCAAAAACTATCTCCCTAGCAGATGGAAGGTAGCCATTCAATATCAGCATAAAAAACCTGAGAATAATAGCTTCGGCGCGCTTGGACACATGTTTGTTCTCTCTGGCCAGGAAATATCAAAAGTTGCTACGGGCAAAAGTCGGATGACCGTGCATTGCCATGTAATAATAGAAATATACGCATTTATCAAATTATTATTTTAGTTCAGAAATACGTGTTAAGCATGGTGGCATCTGGTTTCATCAAATAGCAACAAATTCAAACTCTCTTCGGCTTCTTTCTTTACTGAAAATGGTTTTCGCCCCACTTTATATATAAAGCAACAACCACACATTACAGCCATCACCACAAAAAAGAAGGAAAATAAGAGAACCAAAAATCAACAGGATACAAACACTATGGAACAACAAGCGACGACCTCCGATCATGCCATCGACGCAACCGCGTAAGGGAGCAATTCACCACCGGAGGAAGGCCATGCTCCATCAACTCCCAAGGGCCAACCCTGTTGTCCTACCTTCAGCCTCTGCCTCCGAAGAGGGCACCCCTGCCTTCTCGTCCTAGATCAAAGGACGCCGGCCCGTCAGGAGGCAGAATAGCTCACCCCCGAGCACGAATGGACTGGCCAACATGTTGTTGGGGAGAGGACGAGCCCTGGCCACCTCACCTCTCATAGGAACCCATACATCGTGCCCGTCACCGGCCAAGACCAAGGAACCCACCGCCATTGCCAAGCAGGGTCACATTAGAAGAACAGGCAAACCACCACCGCTCCGAGCCCCTGGCCATCCTGGACTCCCAAGGCAGCGTCTTCAAGAAGAAAACGATGCCGACGCGCTGTCGCCGCCCAATCAAGAGATTTTAGGCTTTCGCCCGGGACCATGGGGTGGAAGGCGAGGAGAGGGTCTCGATGTCGCCCACCAGAGGGAGAACGGCGCCGCAAGCGCCGCCAACATCGTGACCGGCACCACCAGTCAAGGGTTTCCCCCGACCCAGAGCTTGCATCGCCATTGCTCCGCCAACCAGCCGAGCAGGACGTCCGAGGAAGCCCGCAGACCAGCTAACAAAGGAGGACAAGCATGGTGATGCCACCAACTTCAGATCGGATCCAAGCCCGCCGCTGACTCGCCGCCCAGCACGGCCAAGACGGCGCACCGAGCACCGGCGCCAAACCCCGTCGACAAGGGGGAGACGCCCTCTCCAGCTGTGGCCGCAGGTCCCAGGGGGGCCAGATCGGCTTCTTTCTTTCTCGGCAGTCTTGGTCTCTCCTACACCATAAAATCTCGTGTCACCAAAGAACATATACCAGCCATTATCAAATAGGATCAATATCACTCAACATCACACGACCATTGCGTGTCACTATTACAAGGTACACAAAACATGACAATTCCTTGTAATGGGCCTCTTGATTTTAGAAATAATAGCACAAAAGGAGAGATCCAACTTCTAATTCTTTTCTGAACTGCACCTATTAATACAATGCATATCAAATTTCGCAAGTTATGCACTTTTTCTGATTGCGCCTACAAATATAATGCATATAAATTATGTATGTATAAAAAGATAGCCTGTAACAATTGGATTTCTAACTGAGCCTACAAATATAATGCATATAAATTTTGTATGTGTAAAAAAGATAGCCTGCAACAATTGGAAAATAACTGAAATCCATTTCACTTGCAATTTAACTCGGTGATGTATACATAGAGATAAATGATCCAAACAAGAGTAACCATAAGATACTTTCATATATACTTTATTATATGCGACCCTACTAAGCGCTGATCAATTATTTTTTGAATTTGAACAATATCAGTAAATTGCATTATGTATCCCAGAACAAGAGTAGACAATTTGCTGCGCAATCTATTTACTATTCAGAGCAAGACTTGTACCCAAAAGAACCAGATCAGATACCAAAAGTATCAACTCACTGGTGTCATTAATTCAAAAAATCACCTAAAAATTATTACAAGTGGTGCTGAAATCTGTTGTAAAAAAATGGTAAGCAAACAATACAAAGATAGTCCTGAAAAATGTTTTGCACATTACAGAAAATAATCATATATGAATTCTATTAGTAAAAGCAACAAAGCATCATGCTCTGAGATCCTAAAATTCCTTGATAGTCTGAACCATAATAATCTCTTTATGTTTAAGAATATACGGGATTTGCTTTTATATGAACTAAAACGCTATTGAAGGCCCACAAGTTCAAGCAAAGATAAACCATGATGCATTGCCTTACCCTTTCACAATGCATAGCTCACCATTTAGCGAACACGTCTTCACGCTGGAGTGAGCAGCAAGGTACTGAGGTGAAATACTAACATCTTCCGGAATAATTCAAGAAGTGCATTCTAGAAAATTGCAGTAAGCAGCTCTACGCATTGCACAGACGTTGTGGATGACCTTCTGGATAGAACATAGTGTTTCTGGCGACCTACAATAGTCCAGCAAAGTCTACTACCAAATGATTATATCATATTATGTGAATTACATTACATCATTAAGATTATTAATTAGCAGTGCAACCATGAAAAGATCTCAAATAAAATTACATGTGGTCATTAAAAGAAGCATAGAGAAAACCTCAACCAGCCTCGCCGCGCTCTAGCGCTGCCGTCGACGTTGTTCACCGTACGATCTACCGCTCAGGTCATTATGCCCTAAACGCGCCAACACCGTCCATCAGTAAAGCACTACCCACAAGCAGAGAGAAAGAGGATATGATTACACACTAATATTGCAGAGCTTTGGCTAGTTATGACCAGATCATAAGATGCCTTCAAATAATTGCATTCCAGCAATCAGTAACTTGAATGGAAACATCACAGTTGTAGGCTAAAAAAGAATGACATTGTTGCTCCAATGGAAACAAAATTCATATACCATCATAACTCAAGATAACGGGATTAACAAGACTGAAGGTTTTACCATAGAAAGATCATGGGAATCGTTGTTATGATGCCAAAAAAAGTTCAGCAAGAGAATGTGGTTCATGAAGCCTTCTGTGTCCTTGAACATCCAGTATGACTCATCGCTCAAGAGAACCTAGTGAGAAACTAAAACTAATAAAAATCAACAAGCTAGACAAGGGGCTGGACAATGTGTAGAAATATAGGTAGAAATTCATTTGTTTTGTCATGCTATTGTTTCCATTCGGTTCCTTCGACGTGGAGATCATGAATCACGAATAGAATTCCATTCTGATCACCACAATTGCGTGTGCGCAGTAGGACGCAACAGGGGTATAATAATATTGTACCTTGTGGAGGAGCGAAGCAGATCAATGAATAGCAAATGGGCTTCAAAGATGGACAAAACATATGTTGGAATCGACCCCTGGTTGGTCGGAAAAGACACGTTGATTGTCATCAGTATAAGACCCAGAGCTACTGTCAAAGTTTGCCAAATAAACCTGAACACCAAATACAGACACTTGACTTGATCAGCAGCAGAGTTATGAATGCAAGTTATCTTAGCACTTGCTTACTGAAGCTAAACTCTATTTCCTGGAGGGAAGAAGAGTTCGTATAGTCATACATGTACAGGGATTATTTTCCAAATCTGCTTGTTTGCATAGACCCAATTAGATTTCCCGGAAGCTCGCAACCAGATTTTGTTATCCACATCGGTTGATCCTTGCATACTACCCCTCACGGTTGATGCGATGAATCTGAGACCTAGTATGCAATTACAATGGGTGGAATCATTTAAATTACTTGTTTCACATATGACGCAAAGTGCTAAATATCAAAACATACGAGCATCATGCTTATATAAAACGACAAGTAAATCACACGAGTACGTAGGACTGTAGGAGGTACCTAAAACAGCTAGTAAATCACACAAATATCCTTTAATGACACAGGAGGTGGTACCATAACTACGACATGAGAGTTATGGTCATCTTAATTCACATCGGAAAAATGACCAAATATCTCTACTCCAGTGAAGATGCAATCCTACGTATAATCTAGAGTTATGGTCACTGTCGTACAATGGTGCAATTATGTACTCCACTAACTACCACTTCATTAATAGAGTTACAGTTTTTATTCAGTAAAATATTGGTTGTACTAAAAAGGAGTAATCAATAAAAATAAAGATTAATCCCACTCCTAGCGGAGCTAAAAGAGAGTAAATTCAGAAATATCAACTTATAATGCACAATTTATCACGGGTCTATCCTAAATGGCCATCTAATAAGCAACATATGTTTGCCCAAACTTTATGTTGCAACGTCCCAAATTGCCATTATATAGTACCAATAATGAGGGATAAGAAAATAAAGAATGAAGTCATGGAAATACCTCAAGTAAATAATCCAAAGTATTATTCTGTATTCCTTCTCGAGAAACTGGCTTCTTCTTCAATTAAAAAAATCATATTTCTTATTCAGTTGGAGCGTTCGCAATAGTAGAACTTTCTTCGGGATTGTTTGTAGAGATGTACGGACTTTCTTTATCTACAGATTAATAGGCTGAAACACCAACACCATGATTTTCAGACCCTGCCAACTCTATAATTCTATAAGATCCAATACCTGCTAGATTGTTCCACAACACCAATGTCCAAGTCAATACCATATATTATCCACTGAAATGTCTGATTTAATATCATATGCAAAAACATTAGAGCAATGTGCTCTCCTTTACCCATATTGTGTACCACAGAACATTATGAACATTAGGGGAGGATTAGCCTGCAGCTATTTTAGATCGTGCACCAAATACTTGTAGTTTTCCTAAATTAGGGAGAAGAACAAGGTTGAAATCCGCAAGAGTCGTATAGAAATTTCTGCAATCAATATCATACATGATCCATGTACAGCAGCCTCTAAATAAGCAACATAAGTCCACAGTCCATAAGTATGTAGGCTACGCTCCAATTTGATGTATCATGCAATTTTGCAATACTCGGATAGTTTTGTAAAGCATACAGATACTGCATTGGAGGGATATAAGCTTCATTAATCTGAAAATATGTAGACCGCAGCTGAGATCGTAACTTAGTGACACAACACATGGTATGATAGCTAAAGGAGAGGCTATCAATTGTCATTTTTTTTGCACTGATGTGCCAGTAGAAAAACACCATTGATTCGATTTGATGTGTGAAGTCACCTGTCGACTAGGCTTGCCATTGATTCTGCGCCTATTCCCTGGCTTCCTGAAATAAAATTTCCCAGCGTCGGATCAGTTCAAAGAAAAGGCAGATAGAAAAACCAACAGAGAGAAGAGCCCATCTGAATGTGATCACTTGCCTTGCCGAGAGCATTGACCTTCCCTAGCACCAGCACGGGAGAGGCCGACAAGGAGGGCCTCCTCTTGGGGGAGGCAGTTGTGCTGCCGACGCTGGCCGTCGGAGACCAGCAAGGAGGGCTCCTTCTCCCTGGGCCTCCTGCTCATGGTGCGTGAGCCGTGCAGCTCATCGAGCTCTTCTCCTGCACATACAGTTTAAGGTTCAATTCAAATCAGCTTCAGAAGCTCCAAGACAGAACATGTTCAGTTCAGGTGTGCAGAGTACATACAGGTGGAACCGGCCCTTTGGGATCTTGTTCTGTGGAGGAGGAGGTGGGTTGCCCTGTGGGCACGAAGCTCCAGCCGTGTGTCACCAGCCTGGGCATGATGGTGGTGCTCTTCTTGACCAACGCCGAGCTCCGCGCTGGCGAGGGCCGCTCCTTGACGGGCGTCTTCTCCTCGAAGTTGAGCGCGATGGGCCTGACAACCTTGGGTGATGCGAGCACCCCGGCATCGACGGCGCCGCTATGCTTCTCGGCCCCAGGAGCCCCTCCGCGGCACGGCCTCCTTCTTGGCAGGCTCGGGCGTGCCGACAACGAGCGGGTGGTGCCTCGGGATGTGCGTGGTGCCGACCACGACGGGGACGGGGGGCCCCGGGTCGAGGCGGCGACTCCGCTTCTGGACGGTTGGTGTCGTCGCGGAGGAGCGGCCGTGCGGGAGGACCGGAGGAGGTGGGGACTGGGGAGCGGAGTGTAGAGAGGCCGGCGGCGGAGACCTCTGGACGCAACATGCTGCCCCTCATCTCTTCCCTCGTGCGGCGACTAGGGTTTGCGGAGGGAGGGTGTGTGTTGCCTCGCTCCGTCGCTCGTGGGTTTTTTCTCGTTGGTTTTCTTTCGTAGGTTTTCTTTCATAGGTTTTTTTTCGACTTGCAGGCCTCGCTCGCTACCTGAGGCATCGCTACCTTCACGGGGGGCATCACTCGACGGTGAGGAGAAAATCGTTGGGAGGTGGGAGGTGGGAGGAGGTACCAAAATAGGTACAAAAAAACTGGCCGAGGTGGGACGAAAATAAAACCCGGAACGCGACCTACCAACTCAGACATTAGGAGTAGAGACTAGAACCGGATACTTAATAAAACACACCCTTTCAAGTGCGATATCGACCGGTGATCGCTCTCTAACGTGGCTACGAGGATAGGATCGTGGGTAGGATTATGCTATGCGATGCTACTTGGAGGACTTGATCTACTCTCTTCTACATCTTTGCAAGATTTGGAGGCTGCCGAGCGTAGTCTTCGACGGGATTAGTCATCCCCACTTATTCGGCATTCTGCATTCGGTCCACTGATATGGCCCTTTACACATATACCCATGCATATGTAGTGTAGCTCCTTGCTTGTGAGTACTTTGGATGAGTACTCACGGTTGCTTTCTCCCCTTTTCCCCCTTTCCTTTCTTTACGGTTGTCGCAACCAGATCTCGGAGTCCAGAGCGACGCCACCGTCGGCGACTACTACTACTGGAGGTGCCTACTACTACGTGCGGCCGCCGACGACGACCGTGAGTAGTTAGGAGGATCCTGGCGGAGGCTTGCGCCTCTTCGATCCGTATCCGGTTTGTGCTAGCCTTCTTAAGGCAAACTTGTTTAACTTATGTCTGTACTCAGATATTGTTCCTTCTGCTGACTCTTCCATGATCGAGCACTTGTATTCGAGCCCTCGAGGCCCCTGGCTTGTATTATGATGCTTGTATGACTTATTTATGTTTTAGAGTTGTGTTGTGATATCTTCCCGTGAGTCCCCGATCTTGATCGTACACGTTTGCGTGCATGATTAGTGTATGATTGAATCGGGGGCGTCACAATGACCCTGGTGATGTCGAGGGCGAGCGCCCTAGGAAGAAGATTCCTGCCAAGGTGATGTGGTATGCTCCTATAATACCATGGTTGAAACGTTTGTTCCAAAACAAAGAACATGCCAAGGCGATGCGATGGCACAGAGAAGACCGTAAGAAAGACGGAAAGTTGAGAGTACCCGCTGACGGGTCACAGTGGAGAAAAATCGAGAGAAAGTACGGGAAGGAGTTTGAAGATGATGCAAGGAACGTATGGTTTGGTCTAAGCGCAGATGGCATTAATCCTTTTGGGGAGCAGAGCAGCAACCATAGCACCTAGCCTGTGACTCTATGTTTGTATAACCTTCCTCCTTGGTTGTGCATGAAGCGGAAGTTCATTATGATGCTAGTGCTCATCCAAGGCCCTAAGCAACCCGGCAACGACATTGATGTGTACCTAAGGCCATTAGTTGAAGAACTCTTACAGCTGTGGAATGGAACAGGTGTACGTGCGTGGGATGAGCACATGGGGGAAGAATTTGACCTAAAGGCCTTCCTGTTCGTGACCATCAATGATTGGCCTACTCTCAATAACCTTTCAGGACAGACAAACAAGGGATACCGCGCATGCACGCACTGTTTGGATGATACCGACAATATATATTTGGACAATTGTAGGAAGAATGTGTACCTAGGACATCGTCGATTTCTTCCGAGCAGGCATCCCGTAAGAAAGAAAGGCAAGCATTTCAAAGGTGAGGCGGATCACCGGACGAAGCCTCGCCACCGTACTGGTGCTGATGTACATGATATGGTCAAGGATTTGAAGGTAGTCTTTGGAAACAGTCCTGGCGGACAACCTATTCCGGATGACGCTGACGGACACGCACCCATGTGGAAGAAGAAATCTATATTTTGGGACCTGCCCTATTGGAAAGACCTAGAGGTCCGCTCTGCAATCGACGTGATGCACGTGACGAAGAATCTTTGCGTGACCCTGCTTGGCTTCTTGGGCGTGTATGGAAAGACAAAAGATACGCCTGAGGCACGGGAGGACCAGCAACGTATGCATGGAAAAGACGGCGTACATCGTGGTCATGCCACCACGCTCCTACCAAAGAAGAGAAGGAAATCTTCTTTGAATGTCTCTTTCGATATTAAGGTACCGTCTGGCTTCTCATCGAATATAAAGGGAATAATAAACATGGCAGAGAAAAAGTTTCAGAACCTAAAGTCTCATGACTGCCACGTGATTATGACGCAACTTCTTCCGGTTGCATTGAGGGGGCTTGAAGCTATGTGCATTCCTCAATGCAATCTCTCAGAAGGTAATCGATCCAGAAATCATACTAAGGTTAGAGAATGATTTGGTGCAATGTCTTGTCAGTTTTGAGTTGGTGTTCCCACCATCCTTCTTCAACATCATGACGCACGTCCTAGTTCACCTATGCGAAGTGATTAACGTTTTGGGTCCTGTATTTCTACACAATATGTTCCCCTTTGAGAGGTTCATGGGAGTCTTAAAGAAATATGTTCATAAACCGTGCTAGGCCAAAGGGAAGCATCTCCAAGGGCCATGAAAATGAGGAGGTGATTGAGTTTTGTATTGACTTTATTCCTGACCTTAAGCCGATTGGTGTTCCTGAATCGCGGCATAAGGGCAAACTGGATGGAAAAGGCACGCTAGGAGGGGATCAAATAATATGTATGGACGGACATTCTCTCACCGAAGCACACACACAGCTTCTCTGAATTCCTCCTTGGTGGCTCCGTATATGGACGAACACAAGAATTTTCTACGCTCCAAACACCCGGAGTGGTCTGATGACTGGATAACACGTGAAGAAATCAGGAGTTTCGCCGGCTGGTTGCAGACACGTACCATGCATGACGCCTCTATTGAAGATGACATGTACTCGCTATCCTAGTTACCTTATTCGAATATAATGACTTTGAAAGGGTACGAGATAAATGGTAATACATTTTACACGATCACCCAAGATAAGAAGAGCACGAACCAAAACAGTGGTGTCCGCTTTGATGCAGAAACCAAGACGGGAAAGGAAACATATTATGGTTACATAGAGGAGATATGGGAACTTGACTATGGACGTGGTTTGAAGGTCCCTTTGTTTCGGTGCAAATGGGTCAATATGACACGAGGCGGGGTAACGGTGGACCCGCAGTATGGAATGACAACAGTGGATCTCAACAATCTTGCGTATGCAGACGAACCATTCGTCCTCGCTAATGATGTGGCACAAGTTTTCTATGTGAAGGACATGTCTACCAAGCTGAGAAAAAGAAAAGATAAGGAAATGAATGCATCATACGACGAGCCAAAGCGCCACATAGTTCTTTCTGGGAAGAGAAACATCATCAGAGTGGATGTCAAGACAGACATGTCAGAAGATTATGAAAAGTTTGATGAAATTGCTCCATTCAGAGTGAATATTGACCCGAGCATCCAGTTAAATGACGAAGATTTTCCATGGCTACGACGCAAAGGGACACACGCGAAGAAAAAGTTTCACACCCAAAGATCTGGGATGTGATTGGCTTCACTATCATCACTTGCTTCTGTGTTTTCACACCCAGGAGGGAATCTCTGTAATAGTTAAGGTAGTTATGTTTTTTGTCATTTGAAACGCGAAGAAATTTTATGTGCAAACAAATTCTTTCATGTATTTACTGATTTTTTCAGCTAAATGACCCTAAAATTGAAAAGCATTTCAAATGAACTCAAAAAGGTTGAAAGTTGGCATCGTATCATAATTTCACCCACATAGCATGTGCAAAAAAGTAGAGAGGGTTACCGCAAAAACTGGATGCACTTCGTGTACAAAATGGACAATCTCTTTCGAAGTATATGGGCTTCGGACGAAAACTCATCCATTACAAAGGCATTTCGTTTTTTAAATAACCTAAGCATTACCAAATTGAATATAATGATAAAACACTAATATTAAACATAAGAAAAAATAATCACTGAAACATCTATTTTCAAAGTTAAGTTATTCACAAACTAGTGATTCACACAAATTTCAAATAATTCAAAATGTAAACTATTCAAATTTGTTAACTACCCGCATTAATAGAAAGTTTGTAATTTTTTGTACCTAAAGCAAAAATATTCACAAAGAAACTCTAAATACAGCAAAAAAAAACTCAAAAATAAATAAACCAAAAATAAATAAAGCAAAAAATAAGAAAATAAAAAGCCCACCCTCTTGGGCCAGAGCGGCCTGCATACGACTAGAAACCCAACTTGTAGTTGGGCGGGATGCAGCCCGCAGCCTAGTAGGCCCACAGCAGAGTGGGAGAGGTAGGCCTGAAAGCCTGCTATTGAGAGGAGCTCAATGCGATGCCAGCCTTGGGCTTATAAAGCTGTCTGGCGCCGCTCAACTAGCGAGGTGGGACTAAACCTGCGCCCCTCTTTGGCAGCGCACACCCTTTAGTACCGGGTCGTGGCTCCAACCGGTACTAAAGGGTGGGTCTTTAGTACCGGTTGGTGTTACCACCCGGTACTAAAGTCTGCTTTCCCGCCGCTTAACTTTGCCAAAATGACCTTTAGTATCGGTTGGTGGCTCCATGCATTATATATGATTCAGTTTTTCATTATTGATTGCATCCATGCATTGTAATTTGAATACTAAATTGTTTTATGTTTCTTCTGTATTAGTTAAGTAAAAGCTATGGCGGACAATACCGGCGGAGAGAGAGAGAAGAGGAATTGTTCGAGATCATACGCAGCCCACGTAGGCTAGATGATCTGAATGAAACAGATGACGGCTCCCAATATCTGAACAATACCGGGGAGGGTGATGATAACATATTCGATCTCGAAGACCGAGCTGATGAAGTCATGAACTATGATTATGATTATGATGACGCAGACAATGTTTATGATGACACAGACAATGTTGATCTTGAAATAACAAAGACTACCGGCGAGGTATATTTATATAATCAGGCATCTGGTGATCATCACATGTTTTTTTTATTTGAAGATATATATATTAACGAATCGATCTTTCTTCTTTCTGCCCTCCCGATCGAGCAAATCTCCTTCTACAGACAGCAGGACAAAGCGAGGCCCGAGCAAAAAGTTGAAGGAGGGTGTAAAGTACAACATCGACTCCATCAAAGCTAATGGCGAACCCCTCACGCATAAGAACATTGCGAACAAGTGGACTCGTCAGTGCGGAGTTCTTGTGAAGGACCAACTCCCGATCCCCATTCAAGAATGGAAAGAGCCAAAACTAAGCGTCCGGATGTTACTTGGGTCGACGACAAAGCAAAACAAAATCTTTGGGAATCTCGATGGAACATTTCACCCTACCAGATTATTTCACGATGCAGATGTGCGAGAAAGTCAAGGACGCTCTTAAGAAGATGGCAATTGCATTCGACACCCACAAGAAAACTGTATGGGCCAACTACCTCGCTACAAAAAGAAGACTCGAATTCAAGGGAACATTTGAGAAGCAAAAAGAACAACGGCCTGCTTTACGTGAAATTCAAGGAATCAAAATTATCTAAGGAACAGTCGAGAAAAACAAGGCCAATGCCGCAAAAAGATCACGATTCCATAGGTTGGGTCCAGTGGCTCTGTGGTGGCAATGCCTAAGTGGGATAAGTCCGAGCAAGAGATGGAGGATGCAGGGTCACTCCGGTTACTAGGAGCTGGCCCCAGTGCGAGTTGGTTCTATGTGCATGGGGGGCGTTGGACCCGAAGACAGGCCTGGTTTCAAAGAAGGAAAGTCTAAAAGGAGCAGATCAAAAGTTACTTGACGCAATAGAAGATGTTAAAAAGGGGGTGTTCACACCCAACAGAGAGAACGACGAGCTTACGCGCGCCCTGGGAAATCATGAACACCCGGGAAGAACACGAGGAAAGGGCGTTATTCCCTGGTATGAGGGCTTTTCAGAATGGAACGATGACTACATGACCCGTGCAAGAAAGAAGATGGAGGAGGAGAAGAAGAGGAAGCTGGAGGAGGAGCATAGGAAGCAGGACGTGGAACGCCTTCAAGGCCTAGAAGCAAGGAACACGGACTTAGCACTCAAATTCTAGCAGCAGCAGATCGACTCACTTAGCCGGGAAAGGGGGTCTCAGCAGCGGCAGCAGCAAGAGGATGATCATCCAGCATTGGATAGCATCGTCCCATCCATGTCGAGAAGCAGCGTTGGTTCCGCCCCGGGCGACGCACTGCTCGATACATACCCTATGGATGACATGATAGAGAACACTAACTGTGAGCTACACTTCAAAATGAAGAACATATCCATGAAGGTGGCGGACGCAGTTTCTTTTACAGTTACCCCCGAAGCAACCTTCCATTGCGCCCTGATTCCAGCGGGCTATGCTCGTGTCTTGGTTGATGAGGTGGTCGACCCATATTCGGGGCTACAGCTTGACATTCCTGGAGGTGACGACGAGCACAGACTGGGAGAGGCCATAGATCGTATCATCCTATGGAGAAAGGATTGCATCATCTTTCGAAGTCCACCGACACCGCGTCTGCCGACTCCTCCTCGAAGTCTTCCACCGAGTCAGCAGAGTACCGCTCCTCCAAGTCCACGAACGCGTGAGCAGACTCCTGCTTCAAGTCCAGCATAGCCTCAGGCCACTCCTCCCGTTTCAAGTCCTACACCGTGTCAGGCCACACCTCCTGTTTCAAGTCCGGCACAGTGTCAGGCCACTCCTCCTGCTCCAACTCAGCCACGTCAGCCGTCTCCGCTGCCTCAGCAATTGCAAAAGAGACACGCCGCAGCTATGGTGCGTAGCAGTATGAGTCGAGGTACTACAGGAAGTACAGGTGGAGACAAGCGATATAAATATGGTCCAAGCAGCCTCGCTCCTCTTCCTCAGAGGCCTTACGACATGACCGAGGAGCAAAACAATGCCATAGTGCGGGTAGAAGTGGACACCCATTTTGGACCGAAACCGGCAACGCCGCCGAGGGAGAAAGTGCATGAGGAAAAGATTGACCACTTCATTTGTATGGCTAGACCACTAGCTCCCAAGCCTGTTGACTCAGACTATGAGCGCCAAATCAGGAAGGCACATCGAGCACGACTACAGAAAGAAGCGAGCTCGAGCTCGAGCCAACAAGCAGCTGTCAAAAAATGCGGGAAAACCGCTCCCCAGCTGGGAGAATAGGCGGCGCAATTGATCCCCCCGCTTGTTGTGCCAACAACACGTGAGAGTACGTGCGCCCAATATTATTGTGGGCAAATAGTTTACGTTCCCGAGGTGGGCAATGTGGTAATAACCGAGGAGCATATAACGCAGGCTGAAATTCTCAAGATCACTGTTGGACAACTCCTCGATATCGAGCCCATTTCTCCGCTTAGAGAGGAGGAAATAAAACGGAAATATATCCGAGGCCAACCTTTGGTTAAGCCAGATGAGGTCAAGAACCTCCCAACGAGAATGTATGAATTGCATCAATGGTACATGAACATTACCAAGATTTCCAATCGAGAGTCCCTCATGGTGAAAGTCGAGGAAGATCATTACTTCCATAAGAAAGCTTTGTCCGTTGAGTATTCAGAATTAATTCAGTTATTCAATCAAGATTCACTCAACAAATCTCTCGGTAGTTGCTATTGTCTGTAAGTGATTTCTTTCTGTAATTTAAGTCTCAAGCTAGCTCTAGTGCTCATTGATTGATCATTAATTACCTGTAATTATATATCCTCTCTATATATTCTTTTCTGTGGTATTATGGAGGATGAAGATGTATGAAATGAAAAAAAGTGGACGCTATGGCATTGGGTTCATTGACCCAAATACCATTAATGAATTCACATGGAAATTGGAATACTGTAAACAAGATGTAGAGAAATCATGCTAGAGTTCTTGAAGCGCCTCAATAGCAATGTAGATATACTACTTCCTTACAACTTCGAGTGAGTCACACTGTATTGTACTACAAAATCTATTTTTGCTTACTAGCTAGATGTTAATAAGTGTATAGGGTTTAGGGTTATAGTTGATTAGTGTTATGCACATGCCCGCTTAATTTATACATGCAAACTTATGCGCATGCAGGTACCACTGGATCTTGTTAGACGTTAGAGTTGACGAAGTAAAAGTTGAATTACTGGACTCACTACTTAAAAAAGATAGTGACTACAACATCGTGAAGGGGATAGTCGACAGGTAATTTCAATCATTATTAACTATATCTCGGCCTATTTAGTTCGTCATTTCCTGATATGAACTATTTTTAATAACCCCTTTATTAATTTTCTTTGTCGGCGGGCAGGGCTTGGGCAAAGTACATCAAGGTGACTCCAGGAAAATGGCGAAAAAAGCTATTTTGGTATCGACCCAAGGTAAGTAATTAAGTAGTACTAGCTAGCTAGCTACCATCTCTTTAATTCTTGTTTCAATACCATTAATTAATTAACATGCTTGATTAATTATTATCTGATTAAATTCTATTCTCGTAAAGTCCACAAGCGGTAGCCGGGACTGAAGTGTGTGCATACTACGTTTGCGAGAACATTCGCATGATGGCGTGCGAAAGGAGCACATCTGATAGAAAGCAATGGGTATGTTTTCCAGAACACTATTCATAATCTTACATGATTGTCAATATCTAGTCACACAACTAATACACATGCATATTGATCTCCTTCTTAACAGTTCCATGACGTGCGGGAGGAGCACCTATTAGAGGAGCGCATACGAGCACTTCAAGGGGAAATAGCGGGATTTTTGCTCGACCAGGTCATAGATCCCAAAGGAGAATACTATTACCCGCTACCGCCCCCATGAACCACTTGTCATCGTGCTCCGAAGGCACCAAGGCAACATGTAGGAGAAATTGTATGTATGCATGTGTATGTGTGAATAATTAATATGGTGGTTGTGAGACATTCGATTATATATACATATGATCGGTTCTACGAGAAAATCTATTTATATATATGCATAACGTGTACAATATGTAGTATCATAAAATACCGTCAAACAAAAAAGAATTAAATGGAAAACACAAAATTAACGGAAAAATAAAAATTAAAACCAACCCCCCCAAATATTTAGTACCGGTTGGTGCTACCAACCGGTACTAATGGTCTACCACAGACTGGTTCGCTCGTGCCACGTGGTGGCACTTTAGCGCCGGTTCGTGCCGAACCAGTAGTAAGGGGGGGGGGCTCTAGTCTCCACTCTTTAGTGCCGGTTGCTGAACCGGCACTAAAGTCCCGTACGAACCGGCGCTAAAGCCCGGTTCTGCACTAGTGTAATGGCATAATTCAACATATAATGAGTACCTAAACAGGATGACATGACAAAACTATATGATGTCTTTCTAAAATAGGTTGGGATGAAATAATTCACATACATGTTGTCTAAGTATACATGATGGCATGATATAATTGACATAATTGATTCATATACTAAGCAGCTGGCACTCGCATGTATGATCTCTAAACTAAGCAGATAGAATTCAATATTATGCATATGATGTCTAAACTAAGCAATGCAAGACACCATATGCATCATATGAGAAATATAAACATTGCAACTTAGAGCATACAACTCAGGTGGGATATAGGACTGGTCATCTGTCTCTGAATTCTCCTCTGAGGAGCTCCCTGTAACCATCTAGATATATGCTTCAACGGGTACCATTGCCTGCTCTGAAGACCTTGTTTTCACTCCAGATTTTTCCATAACCGGCTCAAATGGCTGATACACATGAAGAGTAGTTCAATATACACAGATTGTCGACAAATGGAATACGTAATGAAAAAAAGACGACATGAGATAATTCACATATATGATGCTTGGCTCCATGGCGGTGCATAATTCACATATATGATAACTTGGCTGAAAAACATGGCATTGCATAATTCACATATCTGATATAGAAAGCAAACAAAAGGCATTCACACAAAGCATGTCTAATCTAAGAAGATGGCATGGCAATGCAAGACACCATATGCATGATATGAGCAATATAACCCAGCCAAGTTAGAGCATTCACCTCGGGGGGGAATACGACTGGTCATCTATCTCTGAATCCTCCTCGAGGAGCTATACGTAACCAAACAAGAAATCTGCATCGACGGTGGCAAAGATGAATCTTTGAAGACCTTGTTTTCACTCGAGATTTTCCCATGACCCACTCAAATGGTTGATGCACAGGAAGAGTAGATGAATGTATAAACATTGTTGACAAATGGAATACATTATGGAAAAAAATATGGCACGATACAATTCACATATATGATGACTGACTAAACAGGATGGCATTGCATGATTCACGTATATGATGCCTGGCTAAAGAAGATGGCATTGCATAATTCCCATATACTTCCTCTGTTCCTAAATATTTGTCTTTTTAGAGATTTCAAATGGACTACCACATACGGATGTATATAGACATATTTTAGAGTGTAGATTCACTCATTTTGTTCCGTATGTAGTCACTTGTTGAAATCTCTAAAAAGACAAATATTAGGAATAATGGGAGTATGATATAGAAACCAAACAGTGGCATTCACACAAAGCAAATCTAAACTAAGTGATGACATATAAGGCGTATAATGTAAGCAATGCAAGGCGCCATATGCATGATATGACCAACATCAGCATGCCAGGTTAGAGCAAACACCTCAGGTGGTAAACAGGCGTGGTCGGCTCCTTATAAATTTCCATCTGAACAGTTATCTTCCTCTGGAATACAATCTGGAAATGCAGGAGAGGGGCACTTCGCACACCATGGAGTGGCGTATGCATGACATTATATTCAACGCATAGCGGTCTTCTCTTTTCTCTACATGTTCGGTGCGATTGTGTACAATATCGACATGCATAATAAAAAATTAGTTAGATTTTGTAAGGCCTAAGGGGTGCATGCAAAAATCAAGACTGATGGTAGCAAATGAGTGGATGGATCCAAAACTAATGATAGCAGGTAGATTATAGCTTCAGTTTAAAAAGATAGACAATGGATCATATATTGTTTGTTGCCCACCCAACATGAACCACATAGAAGACCCTAGATGAACCAGATAGTAGACAGATACTATTCATTGCTGGCTTGATTTGAGACCCATGGGCAATTCAAAACTCAAGACTGAACGATAAAGTAGCAGGTAATAATAACCGATGTATAACGTAAGCAAACACGAAAGACTGCGACCTCTCTTCCGGAACTGTGTAGTCCTCAGGTTCATCTGCTCAGTCGATGATGGTAATGCAGTTGGCATGGCTGCCAGCAACGGGGAAGATGATCTGAGGCGGCAAAAGGAAGTCTGTAGGTGGGATCTCTGCTGCAGTGAACGCTTCTGTCGATGGTGCACCTCAGGTGGGATGGATGACGGCACAGCAGGAGCAGGACATAACACACAGAGTTTTCTTTGACGCCTATCTGAAAATGAAGTAAATCTGTAAGGGCTCCTTAGAATTGGAGGATTCTATAAACGCAGGGACAGGAAAAACACAGGAATAGGATAGGAATGCACGTTCACAACAGAGCATTTGGAAACATTGGATTTCAGTCAACCTGGGTGTTTGGCTCACATAAATTGGAAGAACAGAGGAATGGAGAAACAAAGTGATGTGACGAGTGTACAACCTCTTTGGCATAGCCTTGTGTACCTCAGCACCATTGGGTTGGACGTGGAGGATGGTGATGATCTTTGGTGTGACTGCTTGAGGCGGGTAGAAGATCCGAGGCCTCTGGAAGCGGCGCCGAGGGTATTGCTCATTGTGATGGACGGTTCCGTCGTTGGAGCAGCTCCGCTAAGGTGTACGGCGACGAGGTGAAGCATGACAAGATGCATAACGTTAATCTGAAGTGGGACCCTAATATCATCGCAATAGATGATGTAAAATAGATCACCAAAAGTGCTAGATGTAAACGCATCACGCGCCACGGCAGCTCCGACAGATCTTTGTAAGTCTGTTCACTCCAAACTTAACTGAAGAAAATGAACTTCACAGTCGAAACTGAATTTTACTATGGAAACTGATTGAACTAGTAATAGAGCATTGCAATAGATGTTTAGGGCGTTCGAGCACTAGTAGCAGAGAAGCAGTGATCTAAATCAGCAGACGCTTCGGCGAGGAACGCACTAGCAGAGAGCAAGTCGTGCAGTAGCACCATGAGCGAGTGCTAAAGCAGCAACTCCTGTAGCTGCCGGAGGTCGTGCAGCAGCAGCAGTAGCGCAAGCGAGAGCAAGAGCAGAGCAGCAACACGAACGAAAGCAGGAGCAGTGCAGCCGCACGACCGACAGTAAGAACAGAGCCGCAACGCGAGCGAGAGCCGGAGCAGCTGCAGCTAGTGCCGTTGTGGAAGTCGCCGCCAAGGAAGCAACGACATGGGGGAGAGACGCCGTGCATGATGTGTCTGGCGACGGCGCCGTCAATGGAGACACGCCATGTCTACTCGGTATCGAGCACCGACAGCCTTGTGAGATCGAATAAAAGATAAAATGCAGCGGTGAGTGCAGAACCTCCTTGGTGGCGCCGAGTTGGCCTTGGCTTCGTCGGAGGAATTGGTGAGGGTGTTGCGGTTCCGGTGGGGCAGGTCAAGACGGCGCAGTGGGGATTGAGGTGGCGCGATAGACGAGGCGAACGTCGAGGCAGCTCCTTGGAGGTGGAGGACGGGGCGGCTGATCCGGCGGGACGACGAGATCGACAACGGATCCTCATCCGGTGCGGTGGATGAGGGACGGGGAGCTGTTGCGGTGGACGACATAGTCGGCGAAGAGTCTCCGGCTGGGCGGCGGTCGGGAGGCCGACGGAGGAGCGTGAGGTTTTGGCGGCCTTGGTGTACGAATGGGGGCGAAGGGGAGGGGGAGCCAATCTTAGGGACGCGCTTGTCCGAAATGTAGGGTAAGTTACAGCGCACCCCACGGTTTTGACACCGTGACGTGGAGCTTCATTTCGGTGAGGGTAGAAGGGGATTTCGGCGTCTATGCAGGCTGCGGGAGCGATTTGGATGAGGAGGGAGTTCTGTGGCGTCAAATTTCGGGATAACAAAGGCGCGCTGGGTTGAAGAAGCAGGAGTTTCAAAGCGGGTGAGACAAAAGATACTCGAGCTTGAAAATTTTGGGATAACAAAGCGCGCCGGGTTGAAGAAGGGAGTTTCAAAGCAAAGTAGACAAAAGATACTCGAAGTTGAAAATTTCGGGATAACAAAGATGACGCGGGTTGAAGAAGTGGGAGTTTCAAAGCGGGTGAGACAAAAGATACTCGAGCTTGAAAATTTCGGGATAACAAGGTGTGGATTCCTTGTTCGCAGAACAAACTTAACGTGTAAAAAACAATTCATACAAGACACAAGAGAGTCATGTCCCTTTTACTATATTGCTATAGATGCCATTGAAAAACTACAAGAAAAATGTAAAAAATCGGAAGAACAAGATTACCCTGCACAGTACCAAATCGATTCGCACTTCCCTCAACAACAACAAAAGACAAATCAATTCCCACCAAAGAAAGAGTAAAGTCCCTTTTTATATGATTACAGATGCCATGATCTCGAATTTCAATTTTTAAATCCACGTTATGTTGAATTCGAATATATCGTTAGGTGACCTTGCGGTTTATAATTGATGTAGTCGTACATTTTGATCTTCCATCATATGTGAACATTTTACTCCACCATGTGAACATATATATTGTCGTCTACCATATGGACT
Organism: Aegilops longissima; assembly: GCA_021605205.1. Taxonomy (NCBI): domain Eukaryota; kingdom Viridiplantae; phylum Streptophyta; class Magnoliopsida; order Poales; family Poaceae; genus Aegilops; species Aegilops longissima. Next base: position 479,633,258 of record CM038681.1, on the reverse strand, counting down.
AGATTTGAATCAATTTTCCTTATTTGAATACGATTTTTGTCAAGTTATACAATAATTTAAATATTATCTTGATAACAAAAAACATACATGTAGCAGTAATCATATTTCATTGTGAACTACATGTACCATACGCTCTCTTGGTATAAGCCTCTTGCAAAACCGGAGATTGTCTCAACAAGCCTCGTGGTTCTGAGAGGGAACGTGTCACCTTTGTGTGCGAAACGATATACGCTGCCTCCCCCCTGATTTTATTTACAGAGGCGACATAGAACTATATGAGTACCCTGTTAAATTTTGGAATTATTTCGGGTTCATTTGGCCTTTTTATACATTAATTGAGTTTCTGGACTTTTAATGTGCATAATTTAAATATGAATTGCATGCATATGCTCCGGTGCAGCAAAGTAGGTTGAAAAATCACATGTGTGTCCTTGGTTGAATTTCTAGGTCCCATGGAAGAAATGAGAATGAAATTCAAACATCTGGGCGTCATGACTCGGCCGAGAACATCAAGAATCTTTGATTTTAAATTCATGTAAATCCAAAACTCGCCTGGAAATCATGAAACGTGGCATGGTGTCATGTCATGGTACTAACATGTTGTGGTAAAAAATTGGGCCAATTTGGAAGCTCATGGTTCTAAGAGGGAACGTGCCACCTTTGAGTGTGAAACGATATACGCTGCCCCCCCCCCCCTTGAGTTTCTTAACAAAGGCAACATAGAAATACATTAGTGCCATGTTAAATTTTGGATTTATTCCGGGTTCGTTTGTCATTTTTTATACATTAATTGAGTTTCTGGTCATTTAATGTGCATAATTCAAATTCGAACTACAAGCACATGCTCTCGTGCACCAAAGTTGGTTGAAAAATCACATTTGTGTCCTCGGGTGAATTTCTAGGTCCCATGCAAGAAATGAGAATAAAATTAAAACATCTGGGCATCGTGGCTCGGCCGAGAACACTGAGAAACTTGGTTTTAAAATTCTTGTAAATCCAAAACACGTCTGAAAATCATGAAACTTGGCATGGATGTCATGTCATGGTACTACCATGTTGTTGTAAAAAAATGGCTGAATAGGAACAGATTTTGGTATAAGCTTCTTGCAAACCGAAGGTTCTCTCAAGAAGGCTCGTGGTTCTGAGAGGGAACGTGCCACCTTTTAGTGCGAAACGATATACATTGTCCCCCTTGAGTTTATTTACAAAGGCAACATATAACTACATGAGTGCCCTGTTAAATTTTGGAATTATTCCGGCTTCGTTTGGCCTTATTTACACATTAATTGAGTTTTTGGTCATTTAATGTGCATAATTCAAATTTGAACTACAAGCACATGCTCCCGTGCACCAAAGTTGGTTGAAAAATCACATTTGTGTCCTCGGGTGAATATCTACTCCCTCCTTCCATCTATATAGGTCCTAATGCATTTTTCGAGGCTAACTTTGACCAAACGTTAGAGCAATAATATATGACATGCAACTTACACAAAGCATACCTTCAAATTTGTATGTCAAAGGAGCTTCCAATAATACAATTTTCATAGTATACATCTCATGTGCTATTAATCTTGTCAATAGTCAAAGGCTGTCTCGAAAAACACATTAGGCCCTATACAGATGGAAGGAGGGAGTAGGTCCCATGCAAAAAATGAGAATAAAATTCAAACATCTGGGCATCGTGGCTCGGTCAAGAACATTGAGAAACTTAGTTTTAAAATCATGAAACTTGGCATGGTGTCATGTCATGGTAGTACCATGCCGTGGTAAAAAAATTGGCCGAATAGGAACAAATTTCGGTATAAGCTTCTTGCAAATCGGAGCTTCTCTCAAGAAGGCTCGTGGTTCTGGGAGGGAACGTGTCACCTTTGTGTGCATAATTCAAATTTGAAATACAAGCACATGTTCCAGTGCACCAAAGTTGGTTGAAAAATCACATGCGTGTCCTCGGGTAAATTTCTAGGTTCCATGCAAGAAACGGGAATGAAATTCAAAATTCTGGGCGTCGTGGCTGGGTTGGAAATATTGAGAAACTTAGTTTTTTAATTCCTGTAAATCCAAAACACGCATGAAAATAATGAAACTTGGCTTGGTGCCATGACATGGCACCAACATGTTGTAATAAGTTTGCAGTCCGATTTGCGGGCACACATTAACAATCAACAAAGTCATTTTGGAACAAGTGCTGTCACGTTACAATCGGAAACACAAGTATTATTGAAACCGTGGGCGTTCTACTTACTAGTACCATTTACATGCCGCCACGCGTCCCCAGTTTTTATTAGCTAGGAGGCGCCGTGTAGGGTAGCTATTTGAGTATGAGAGGCGTGCGATCAGACCCCTGCACATGCTTATCGGGAGGAGAGCCGTTTGACCTCAATCCGTCGTCCACCTCTCTCCCAAGGTCTCCATTAATGGTGCCCAAGCCTCTGTTTAATGGCATGGCTATGTCTCACTCGACTGAGATTTATGAGAGAAAAAAGAAAATTTGAAAGCACGGATCTTGATGTAAGACCTGACGGACCTATATAGCTTATAGCAAGACTGATGAATATATAAGGACGATTAAAAAAAATTGATCAAAGAAGGGCTTGCCCCTTCCGATTTTCATTACTGAAAACCACCACAATTCACAAGAAGTTCAACACAACTCCAGCCTAACACGAAGGACTAAAAGCTACCAGATTGAAATCGCAACATCCCAAGAGGCCAACAAAGGCCAAACATCCGTGCTAGAACCCAACATTTCACAACCGACGACGCAATCCACATCCTAAACCGATTATTACATCAAAAGAAACCAGAAATCTGAAGGAAGCCCAAAGAAGAACTAGAAGAACAAGAACGCCGAGTGGTCGCCACAAGAAGAGTTTTCTTCATTCCACCTCGCAACATTGATCTACCACGTAAAGATAAGGAAAATTAATTGTCTTACATAATTAGAAAGATAATTAAATAAGCCACATGCGCTACGCCCGACATACACAAGGGCAAAAGAAGAAGGAAGACAAGGATCCGCTCACGATCTCTACTTTGTTGATGCCTTCTTTGCAGTCAGCGGAACTAGTCTCCGCGGCGAGCGGCGATGAGCTCTTTCGTGTCCTCAAGACGCTGCTTGACAACATCCACGGATTCCTCCACCAGCCTTTGGCGCTCGTTGTGGAGCATGTCATTCTTGTCCATAAGTTTCTTGACGATGACGCCGGTCCTCTTCAACAAGGCATTTGGTCTCCTCTCGCTGGTACGCACTTCGACGATCTTCTCCCTCGGCGGGTCGCGCTCGGCCGGAGCCTCTCATTGCCCTCCCTTAGTACGCCGATAGCCTGTTCAAACGAGGCTTTCATGTCGCCCCGCAACCTCGCACAGGTGGAGATCTGATCCATCTAGCTATGGACGATCGCATGCATGCGCCTATAATAGCGTCGCTTTGCCGTGAGAAATTTTTTCCGAGCCGCGCGCGGCGCAAGGACATCTCTGCTGCATTCGTGGCGCGGCGGGACATCTCTCCTGCTTCCTCGGCGCGGCCGGACCAGTCTGCTGCATCGACGATGCGGCGGGACCTCCGTGCTGCTTCAGCGGTGCGACGGGACCTCTATGCTGCTACGTCCGTGCGGCGGTACATGTAGGCTGCTCTCGCAGCGAGGCGGGACATCTCTCATGCTTCCGCTTCCATGCTCGCCTCTCCCTGGTGGCAATCTCTTGACCCAGAACTCACGATGGCCATGGCAGACGCAAGGGAAGGATGCTGAATGACTTGTTTGTTTCTGTGGATGAGGAGTTGAGGAGGAATGTGCAGTCATCTTGGCATACTAGTATTTATAACCGAGTACTAATACGCTCCTAAGTGGGAAACCGTTTAGGTTGTGATTGGTGTGAACAGGTTTGGAATTGCATGGAGTAATTTGGAATGTGACGAGATAAAATTTATTGACGGTTCTAGTTTCGAAGTGCGGCACTATTCCCAGATGGAGTACTTCTTTTTCTACTCCCTCCTTTCGGGTTTTATAGGGCTTATCTCAAAATTTTAGTTTTTCCATTTTATAAGGCTCAATTTGGTTATTCCCCAACACATGTTCAGATTCCAAGGTGCATTAAATCATTGCATGCAAGTATTAAGATAAAATTGACCAATGCATGTACTTTATGCATGCATGTATTGCAATTAATGCATTGATAAACATAATTTTTTGAGAAAAACAAGAGCATTAATTAGGTGCTTTTGCAAACATTAAAAAAATATTCCACCAATCACCATCTTGGTTGGTGAGATTTTTATATTAAGCCCTATAAACCGGAAAGGAGGGAGTACTGCTGTGTACGTGCAATAACCTAAGTCTGTTTTTTCTCGAAAAGGAGGATGATGACCCCATGCCTCAGCATCTGGGAGTCACACACGCATCTGTAGCTACGAATTGTAGTGTTCTCAACCATCCGATTCGCTCTATCATGGATGTACCTATATACAAAACCATGTCTAGATACATCTATATTTTGACAAATGGAAGGCATGTATTGTGGAACGGAGGGAGTGCTTGTCATCAAAATGGATAAAAAGGGACGTATCTAGAACTAAAATACGTCTACATACATCTCCTTTTATCCATTTTGATGACAACTAGTACTTCTTACCCAAAGGAACTTTATATCCAACAGACACAAAATATTCGTTTAACTGTTGGAAATTACTGATCTGATGTCGAAGTAATTGCTGCATCGCCACCAAAATCCACCATTTCTTAAGCTAAAGTAGAGCAAGGTAATCCCTATATTTCCATACTACTAAGATAAACAGAAGGCATTGTAGAAAAATTTAGGACGTGAGCTTGTCAATCTGAATGTGGAGGGACACAAGCTTAGCCGCGGCCAGCAGCTTGGGCGGAACTGTCAAGAAGGTCAGTTCCTGCACGTCAATGTCGCCGGGATCCTTGCTACTTGTCACCTCCATTTCCACCTCGACGGCGTCGGTCGTGCCTTCGGGCTCCCCCGGCGGGCCGTTCGCCCACAGCTTGGCCACGTAGTGCGGCAGTGGGGACGCCCCCGCTCTGATGCAGATGACCGACACGGCGATAGGCGCGCCGATGTCGTGCACACCGCCGACCAAGAAAAACGTGCGGCGGTCCTCCTCCGCGAACCACAAGAGTCGTGGCTCTGATAGTGGCACTTGCAGCTGGAGCACCTTGCCGTAGTGGATCCTGTGCACGGGCATGGGATGTGCGGTGCTGATGTGGTGGTAGAGCACTGACGGCGGGCCTTCGTAGCCGCAGACGGGCACGGGGCATTTGCAGGGCGCGAGCGGACACACGCTCTGGTGATCGGCGAGCTCGTGGTAAGTGACATAGAGCCCACAGCCTTCGTGCGGGCACTCCACCCTCACCGACGAAAGGACGGAGTCCACCGCCGTGTTCCGCACGTCGAAGCCACCGCCGCGCTCGCACTTCTGGCACTGCCGCTGGTCCCGGGGCGCCCGACGCGACAGTCCGCGCAGGCTAGGTGCACATCAATCAAGAAACATGCACCTTGCTCAATCAGCCGAACGGACAAGGTGTATTCGAACCTCATACACTGGAGGCTTCAAGGGGCGTAGGCACAAGGGGCAGTGGAGCACGGTGAGGTCCATCGAGACCTTAGAGAGCTCCATCGTCGGGCCCTGTTCGGTCTGCATGATCTCGCCCTCCTCGTGCACAACTATCTCTCGACTTGGGCCGGGGTATTACAAAGCTTTACCGTCACATATTTTATACTACTTCAAGGTGCATTAAATCAACACATGCAAGTATCAAAAGGAGAGTCACGGCATGCATGCATTCGTTGTAATTAATGCATTGGTGATGTAGGGCGGAACCCTACGTGGGCGATCTTTCACGTTGGAGCGGATCCTACAGGGAATCACGAGGAACACGCGGAAGAACAAGAGGGAAACACGGGGAAAACGAGAGAGGATTCACTCAACCGACAAGAAATCAATCACACAAGTGCTAGATTATAGAACACATGGAGTGGCACAAGATTCGAGATCAACAAAGGTAAGGATACACGAGTAGCCATTCTTCTCCGAGAGGAGGTCTTGATGGGTCCACCCTAGAAGGGGGTCTTGAATCCGCTTGGGGATCTTCTCCGTAGAGGTCCTGATCTCCGAGGAGAAGTAGCCAAGTGGATGAGCAAAGGCTCTCTCACCTAAACATGAGCTAATCCAAAGCTAACCCTAGAAAGAGGAGGGATCAAGTATATATAGTCTCGGGCGAAGGGTACAAGGACATGGCCACGAGACACTTTGTCTTGCGACGAGGGAGGCCGGACGTCCGGCGTCGGGCGAATGTCGTGGCCTTCATGAGCGCGGATGTCCGGGCTCTCAGCCGGATGTCCGCAAGAGCGGCATTTCAGCAGAACCGGGGGGCGCGGATTTCGGGCTGGGGCGCGGATATCCGGGTCTTGAGACGGGCGGATGTCCGGGGGGAGGCGGATGTCCAGGCTGGTCAGGTATCTCAGTGCATTCGGTGATGGGGGGGCGGATTTCGGGCGGCGGGCCGGATATCCGGCGTCGAGAAGAGCCGGATGTCCGGGGCATGGGGCGGATGTCCGGCTGGGCGGACTCCTCCGGTTCCTCTCGTCGTGGTTCTTCCTCCTTGTACTTGGCGGCTTGTCCATCTTCACGCATCATCCTCGGGAGGTTCCCTTGACACCTAATCATGCATAGCATATCGGACTTAGGTAGTAGCCATGTCTCGAGTGGATCATATGTGATATCAATAAGGAAAGAGGTCACCTCGTTCTCGAGAGCTCTAGCTCTAGCTCGTGTCATGGGTCCTCTTTGAAGGAAATATGCCCTAGAGGCAATAATAAAGTTATTATTTATTTCCTTATTTCATGATAAATGTTTATTATTCATGCTAGAATTGTATTAACCGGAAACATGATACATGTGTGAATACATAGACAAACATATAGTCACTAGTATGCCTCTACTTGACTAGCTCATTAATCAAAGATGGTTATGTTTCCTAACCATAGACATGTGTTGTTATTTGATTAATGGGATCACATCATTAGGAGAATGATGTGATTGACATGACCCATTCCGTTAGCCTAGCACTTGATCGTTTAGTATATTGCTATTGCTTTCTTCATGACTTATACATGTTCCTGTAACTATGAGATTATGCAACTCCCGTTTACGGAGGAACACTTTGGTGCTACCAAACGTCACAACGTAATCGGGTGATTATAAAGGAGTACTACAGGTGTCTCCAAAGGTACATGTTGGGTTGGCGATTTGAGATTAGGTTTTGTCACTCCGATTGCCTGGAGAGGTATCTCTGGCCCTCTCGGTAATGCACATCACTATAAGCCTTGCAAGCAATGTAGCTAATGAGTTAGTTACGGAATGATGCATTACTTAAGCGAGTAAAGAGACTTGCCAAGATGCGAGATTGAACTAGGTATTGGATACCGACGATCGAATCTCGGGCAAGTAACATTCGATGACAAAGGGAACAACGATGTTGTTATGCGGTTTGACCGATAAAGATCTTCGTAGAATATGTAGGAGACAATATGGGCATCCAGGTTCCGCTATTGGTTATTGACCGAGAATAGTTCTAGGTCATGTCTACATAGTTCTCGAACCCGTAGGGTCCGCACGCTTAACGTTACGATGACAGTTTTAATTATGAGTTTATGGTTTTTGATGTACCGAAGGAGTTCGGAGTCCCGGATGAGATCGGGGACATGACGAGGAGTCTCGAAATGGTCGAGACGTAAAGATCGATATATTGGACGACTATATTCGGACATCGGAAAGGTTCTGAGTGATTCGGGTATTTTTTCGGAGTACCGGGTAGTTACGGGAGAAGCAATGGGCCTTGATGGGCTTTAGTGAGAAGAGGAGAAAGGGCCAAGGGGCTGCTGCGCCCCCCCTCCCCTCTGGTCCGAATTGGACTAGGGAAAAAGGGGCCGGCCACCTTTCCTTCTCCTCCACTTCCTTCTCCCTTCCTCCCCTCTTGGTGGACTCCTACTAGGACTTGGAGTCCTAGTAGGACTCCACATCCCGGCCGCACCTCCCCCTCCCTCCTTTATATACGGGGGCAGGGGGGCACCCCATGACACACAAGTTGATCTACGTGATCGTTCCTTAGCCGTGTGCGGTGCCCCATCCACCATATTCCACCTCGGTCATATCGTCATGAGTTTAGGCGAAGCCTGCGCGATAGAGCATCATCATCGTCACCATGCCGTCGTCTTGACGGAACTCATCCCGACACTTTGCTGGATCGGAGTCCGGGATCGCCATCGAGCTGAACGTGTGCTGAACTCGGAGGTGCCGTGCGTTCGGTACTTGGATCGGTCGGATCGTGAAGACGTCGACTACATCAACCGCGTTGTCATAACGCTTCCGCTTCACGGTCTCACGAGTGCGTGGACATACACTCTCCCCTCTCGTTGCTATGCCATCACCATGATCTTGCGTGTGCGTAGGATTTTTTTTTGAAATTACTACGTTCCCCAACACTCTTGGCTCTTGATGAGACGGTTGTAGGTCCATGGGGATGATCGTGGGATGCTCCGCATCATCTCCCCTCCCTTGGGAGAGATCCGACCTCGGATCAAAAGCTTCATCTCCATGGAAAGGTGCAAGGTCCTTGACGTTGAAGATGTCGCTCACGTTGTACTTGTCTCGAGGTATGTCAATCTTGTAAGCGTTGTCGTTGTAGCGTGCTAGCACCTTGAAAGGTCCATCGGCTCGAGGGAGGAGCTTGGACTTGCGTTCTTTGGGGAAGCGGTCCTTGCGAAGGTGTAGCCACACTAGATCACCAATGTTGAAGACGATGGGTTGCTTGTTGGCGTTGAGCTTGTTTGCTTGGCGTTGTACTTGGCGCTCAATGGTGTGCCTTGTATCTTCGTGCATCTTCTTGATGTAGCTTGCTCGTTCACTTGCATCCATGTTGGTGCGCTCTTGGAGAGGAAGTGGTAGAATGTCCAATGGGGACAATGGGTTGAAGCCGTAGACGACCTCGAAGGGGGACTTGCCGGTAGTTGAGTGTCTTGCATGATTGTAGGCGTACTCGGCGATGGGTAGACATGCTTCCCACTCCTTGATGTTCTTCTTGATCAAGACACGAAGTAGAGTGGATAGTGTGCGGTTCGTCACCTCCGTTTGGCCGTCGGTTTGAGGATGGTATGCCGATGAGAACAAGAGCTTGATGCCGAGCTTGGCACATAGTGTCTTCCAAAAGTAACTCAAGAACTTGACGTCACGATCGGAGACGATTGTCTTTGGTACGCCATGGAGTCGCAAAATTTCCCTACAAAAGAGATGTGCAACATGTGAAGCATCGTCTATCTTGTTGCAAGGAATGAAATGTGCCATCTTAGAAAATCTATCCACAACAACAAACACGGAATCCTTGCCATTTTGAGTCCTAGGCAAACCAAGTACAAAATCCATACTAATGTCTTCCCATGGTTGATATGGAATAGGAAGAGGCATGTAAAGACCATGAGATTGAGCTTTAGACTTAGCTTTGCGACATATATAGCATCGGTTGGTGAAGCGTGAGGCGTCATGAACATCTTGGGCCAAAAGTAGTTGTTGGAGGCGTGGCGAATGTCTTGTCGCGTCCAAAGTGTCCCATGAGTCCGCCTCCATGAGCCTCTTGCAAAAGGAGCAAACGAAGAGAAGACTCGGGAATGCAAAGTTTATTAGCTCTCATAAGGTAACAATCCTTGATGTAATATTGTTCCCAAGATGTATGCGTCAAACACTTAGCATAAGGAGAAGCAAAAGATGGGTCATGCTCATACAAGTCTTTTATATGCTCAAACCCAATAACATTCAACTCAAGTTGAGTGACAAGCATGCATATGCGTGAAAGTGCGTCGGCAACTACATTCTCTTTACCCTTAATGTACTTGATCACATAAGGAAAAGATTCAATGAATTCACTCCATTTGGCATGACGCTTGTTCAATTTAGTTTGACCTTTGAGGTACTTAAGTGTTTCATGATCGGTATGGATGACAAACTCGTGAGGTCTAAGGTAATGTTCCCAAACATGGAGCACACGCACTAAAGCATACAATTCTTTATCATAGATGGGATAATTGAGTTGAGCACCGGAGAGTTTTTCACTAAAATAAGCAATGGCTCGTTTTTCTTGCATCAAAACTCCGCCAATTCCGGTACCACTTGCATCACAATGAACCTCAAAAGTTTTGTCAAAATTTGGCAAAGCAAGAATCGGAGCATGAGTAAGCAAAGACTTGAGTTCATCAAAAGCGGTTGATTGCAATGGTCCCCAAACAAAGGGAGTATTCTTCTTGCTCAAAGCATGCAAAGGAGCGGCAATTGTGCTAAAATCTTTCACAAAGCGACGATAGAAACCCGCAAGACCAAGAAAACTTTGCACTTGTTGCAAATTGGTGGGTTGGGGCCAAGTTTTGATTGCTTCAATTTTAGATTCATCAACATGGACACCCTTTGAGGAAACAACAAAACCCAAGAAAACCACTTTGTCAACTCCAAAAGTGCATTTTTTCAAGTTTGCATAAAGGCTTTCCTTTCGAAGAGTTTGCAACACAGATTTTACATGATTGATGTGTTATTTCATGGTTTTGCTAAACACAAGAATATCGTCAAAGTAGACCACAACAAAGACTCCAATGTAAGGACGAAGCACATGATGCATAAGACGCACAAAAGTACCGGGAGCTTCCGAAAGACCCATAGGCATCACTAACCACTCATATAACCCAAATTTGGTTTTGAAAGCAGTTTTCCATTCATCACCCTCTTGGATGCGGATTTGATAGTAGCCACTTTTAAGATCAATTTTTGAGAAAAAGTTGGCTCCACTAAGTTCATCAAGCATGTCATCTAAGCGAGGAATGGGATGCCTATATCGAACGGTAATAGCATTGATAGGTCTACAATCGGAACACAAGCGGAAACTTCCATCGGGCTTAGGCACAAGAATAACGGGAACGGCACAAGGGCTTAAGCTTTCACGTACATGACCGTTGTCGATGAGTTGTTGTACTTGCCGTTGAATCTCTTTGGTTTCTTCCGGATTGACTCGGTATGGAGCTTTGTTTGGTAGAGGCACTCCGGGGATGAGGTCGATTCGATGCTCAATGCCTCGAAGAGGAGGTAGACCCGGAGGTAGCTCATCGGGGAAAACATCTTGAAATTCTTGTAAAAGAGATTGAAACACCAAAGGTAGCTCGTGAATGTTGTTAGTTTTTGGTTCTCCATCCTTGCACACAAGGACAAAGTGCATCACGGTAGATGGGTTCTCACACACTTCTCTCATCTCACTTTTGGTGGCAAATAGAATGAGGTTTTTCTCTCTAGGCGAAGAGTCGCTCAAATTTGGCTTGTGGCTCTCACTCACTTTTGGGTGGATCACTTTCTCACTCTTGTCTCTATAAATGGTGGCTTGTTTGTCGGCTAGCACATGACTAGGAGACATAGGTCGTAGCACATATTCTTTCCCTTTCATCTTGAAGCTATAGTGATTGGTGCGCCCATTGTGGATGACACCACGGTCGAATTGCCATGGTCGACCAAGAAGTAGGTGACAAACGGTCATTGGGACTACATCACATTCCAATGTGTCTTCGTAAGCACCAATTTTGAAGGAGACTTGGACCGTATCCTCGACTCATATAGTGTCGGAGTCACTTAGCCATTGAACCTTGTAGGGATGTGGGTGCTTCCTCTTGACCAATTGTAGCTTGGAGCATAGTTCTTCACTTGCCAAGTTGTGGCAACTACCTCCATCGATGATGACCTTGATGGACCGTCCATTGATGCCGGCTTTTGTGTGGAAGATGTGGCATCGTTGGTCTTCTTCTTGTTGATGTTGAAGAGTCAAGACCTTGGAGACAACGAGAGCGGGGCTCGAATCCTCGTCACAAAAGACTTGATCATCTTCATCTTCATTCACTTGGCGGTGCATGGCCACTTGCTCAAGGGCTTCCATTTCCTCCTCACTCATGGAGTCATATGTGCCATCGTCGTTGAGGATCATGGTGCGCTTGTTGGTGCATTCGTATGACTTGTGGCCTCGGCCGCCGCAAGTGAAACACTTGAAGGAGCTTGTCTTGATGGTCTCATCGGTCGGAGTAGAGGATGAAGCACGCGGCTTGAGGTTGCTTGTAGTAGGAGGAGGACGACTTGAACTTGTCGATGTCTTCTTGTAACTTGACTTGTCGTCGTTTCTTGAAGAAAGCTTGGTTGAAGTAGATGTTGGAGTAGTCGTTGAAGCTTGGTTGTTGGAGAAGCCGTAGGTCTTGGATGAGTACTTGGCGTACTTGAAGTCATCTTGCACTTGTCGTTCCGCCTTTGTAGCTTGATGCACGAGCTCAATGAGGGATGAGTATGGTTGGAAGTCGGCGATCTTCTTGATGGGGTGATTGAGTCCATTCAAGAAACGTGCCATAGTTTGCTCATCATCTTCCTTGACATTGGCTCGAATCATGGCTATCTCCATCTCCTTGTAGTATTCTTCAACGCTCTTTGTTCCTTGCTTGAGTAGTTGGAGTTTCTTGAAGAGGTCGCGATTGTAGTAGGTTGGCACAAAACGTGCTCGCATGACATCCTTCATTTGCGCCCAAGTGGTGATTGGAGGTTCACCTCTTGCTTGTCGTCTCTCAATGATTTGTTCCCACCATATGAGCACATAGTCTTGGAACTCAAGCGATGCCATAGCGATTTTCTTCGCTTCATCGTAGTTGTGCAAACGGAAGATTTTGTCAACCTTCAATGCCCATGAGAGGTAGTCTTCGGGGTCATTGCTTCCATTGAACTTGGGCATGGTGAATTTTAGCTTGCCGTAGCGTTGCTCTTCATTGTGTTGTTGGCGATGTTGATGATGACATCCTTGGCGTGGAATGTACTCGTCTTCATGTTGCTCTTGGCGCGGAGGAAGACCATGATCAACTTGCTCTTGTTGAACTTGATGTTGAGGTGGAGCTTGACGAGCTTGTGGAGGAGCTTGAGGAACTTGACGTTGTACATGAGGTTGGTAGTTCCTCTCTTGGATTTCTTCTCGAAGGGCTTCCTCTTGATTGCGCCGTTCGCGATTGCGGTCGGCGACGGCTCTACTTGATTCTTGAAGGGCACGTTGCGCCTCAAGAGCTTGCGCTTCACGTTGTTGTTGTTGAAGATGTTGAGCCTTGGCGTCTTGTTCGTCTTGGTGACGACGTGCTCGTTCTTCCTCTTGTTGGCGACGAAGACGTTGTCTTTCTTGAGCTTGAGCAAAAGCTTCTTGGTTTGATTGAGGACGAGGAGCTTGATCATCAACTTGCTCTTGTGAATGCTTGTCATGTAGCGGGTTGCGAGATGCATGACGGTCTTGACGAGCGGCCCGACGAAGAGTGTTCGAAGTAGGTGTACTTGAGTCGTAGAAGGTGTCGTCGGAGTGTCGACTTGAGCGGCTCCGTCTTGATGATGAAGAAGTGGAATGATGCCGGGTTCTCATCAACGCGCGGATGTCGTCCATTCTTGCATCATTCTCTTGCTTGTGAGCCTCGAACTTGTTGTCGAAGTAGTCTCTTGTACGTTGCTCGGAGAGTCGCAAGTCGGTGGCGAGGTTGTCGATGCGGTCGCTCATTGCTTGTTGTTCTTGGTGCAACGCTCGTTGTGCACCGAAGAGGTGGCTCTTGGTGACGTATGAAGACACGTCGTCGTCTTGCTCGATGAAGAGTGGGTTGGTAGAAGAACTTGGCCTATCCATCATTCCAAGCAAAATGTGAGTGGTCGAACGGAAAAGAACTTATACCAATGTACCTTTGACCGATGTTGAAAATGAATCAAGTTCACTCAAATGCGGACAATGATATAGCACTCTTGGTACCGATTCTTGTCGGTTCTCACACCTACACAAATAAAAGCTTATGGTGGAGCTCGGTTAGGATGGTGGCACAAAATTTGATGCAATTGTAAGTGAGATTCAATAAAGTTGGAAATGATTCACAAATTTGCAAATGCAACAAGTAGACCAATAGCAAGATATGGTACACGGAAACACACGCGCGAATAGATAATATGGGGTTATGCAACCAAGGATGAGCCAAAATGTGGAATTCACCAAGATGCTCTTGTTGCACAACACTAGAGAGACGCTAGCACGATTGCACAATAGGCGGATACGAACTTGTGCACAACCTACTAAGCAAAAATGTAACGACTTCTATCCCAAGTATGCTATATGTATGGTGTGTCGATGTGTTGATCCAAGATGATCAAGTATGACAATCTTAATTTTTTATGATGCTATGGTTCTTGCTCATAAGCTCTTTGCTTATCTTTCTCTCTTTGCTTAAAAGCTTGATTGGATCTTTCTCTTTTGAGCTCTTTTCTCATGCAAAATTTCACGAACCAATATAGCAATTGTGTATGCGATGACAACTTTGTGACACACAAGTTGATGGTAAGATATGCACCACTTTGGTATGTGATGTATGCTATGGAGTATGATCACTAATGTGCACAAGTCATGTTGCCGGCAATACTCAATGGCTAGTCTCGATGGGTAAGCGACGCAAAAGATGGGCTATGATGGTTATCAATGCAATTGCAAGTAATGACAAAGGTGTCGATGATGTTACCTTCCTTGGCGAAGATGAGCGGTGGTGATGTTGATGTTGAACCGTACCTAGATAGCCGAAACACAAAAGGATACGGAAAACCACAACTCGAATTCTCAAGGCAAAAGTTGGCAACGTTGTCGGAATTGGTAGTGGGAAAGGCTATGGTGGTGTTATGTGGAGGTGGAGGTGGTGTATGGAAGTGTATGTGGGCACGGGGCAAAATTTGGTGAAAGTTAGGCGGTGATCGGGGTGGTGGAAGGGATGGATGCTACCAGGGGCCGGAAATCCGGGCTAGAAGCCGAATGTCCGGGGCGCCGGATGTCCGGGCTGATCGGGCCGGATGTCCGGGCTGCCGGATGTCCGGGCTGTTCGGGCCGGACGTCCGGGCACGAAGAGCACCGCGGGGAGAGGTCGAAACCGGTCAAAATTCGGGCGAATTTGTGGATGGAAATTGGGGAAAAGATGGGGAAAAGCTAGATCTACCTGCAACACACGAAATCAACGGATCAAATCCAACAAAACTTCATCACACTAACAAATCACAAAAAAAATTTGGGGCTATTTTTGTGGGGAATTTTCGAAATTAGGACAAAAACAACAAAATCAAGCTAGAAAAAGAGGGGTAGGGGCTCCAAAAACGTGATCAACGTGGCTCATGATACCATAGATGATGTAGGGCGGAACCCTACGTGGGCGATCTTTCACGTTGGAGCGGATCCTACAGGGAATCACGAGGAACACGCGGAAGAACAAGAGGGAAACACGGGGAAAACGAGAGAGGATTCACTCAACCGACAAGAAATCAATCACACAAGTGCTAGATTATAGAACACATAGAGTGGCACAATATTCGAGATCAACAAAGGTAAGGATACACGAGTAGCCGTTCTTCTCCGAGAGGAGGTCTTGGTGGGTCCACCCTAGAAGGGGGTCTTGAATCCGCTTGGGGATCTTCTCCGTAGAGGTCCTGATCTCCGAGGAGAAGTAGCCAAGTGGATGAGCAAAGGCTCTCTCACCTAAACATGAGCTAATCCAAAGCTAACCCTAGAAAGAGGAGGGGATCAAGTATATATAGTCTCGGGCGAAGGGGTAAAAGGGACATTGCCACGAGACATCAAGCTGTAGTGGGAGGCCGGACGTCCGGCGTCGGGCGGATGTCCGGCCTTCATGAGGCGCCGGATGTCCGGGCTCTCAGCCGGATGTCCGGCTAGAGCGGCCGTTTTAGCAGAACTGGAGGGGGCGCCAGATTTCGGGCTGGGGCCGGATATCCGGGTCTTGGACGGGCCGGATGTCCGGCGGGGAGGCCGGATGTCCGGCTGGTCTGGTATCTCAGTGCATTCGGTGATGGGGGCGGATTTCGGGCGACGGGCCGGATATCCCAGGCGTCGGGAAGAGCCGGATGTCCGGGGCATGGGGCGGATGTCCGGCTGGGCGATTCTCCTCGGTTCCTCTCGTCGTGGTTCTTCCTCCTTGTACTTGGCGGCTTGTCCATCTTCACGCATCCTCGGGAGGTTCCCTTGACACCTAATCATGCATAGCATATCGGACTTAGGTAGTAGCCATGTCTCGAGTGGATCATATGTGATATCAATAAGGAAAGAGGTCACCTCGTTCTCGAGAGCTCTAGCTCTAGCTCGTGTCATGGGTCCTCTTGGCTCTTGATGAGACGGTTGTAGGTCCATGGGGATGATCGTGGGATGCTCCGCATCAATTGGTAAATGCAAATTATTAAAATATACATATCGAGTGCAGTGCTTTGATGTGTCGCGTCAACTCGTACATCAACGAGAAGTTTGATTATCCTCTCCCTCGCGGACTTAACTCCACCTGCCTTTGGCTGTATGACAGGTTGGCCACACACCTGTCGGGCCCACCTGTCATACACACAAAGGCAGGAGCGTCCCCCCCCTCTCCCATGAGCGTGGTGGCTGGCAAGACTACGAGAAGCTTTCGCTACACGCTCTCCCTCCCGCACGCGATGGACATGCAGCAGTTCAATCGGTGTTAGATGGCGAAGCGTCTTGTAGTACTCCCCGGTCAGATAGTACTCCATCATTGTTCGACTTCGAGAGGCGAAGAGCCAAGCGCAGCCGGACGCTCGTGTGGCAGTTTCATGTGTAGAGTAGTCTAGGATAGCGTGTACCGTGCCTGTAAGCTTAAAATTAAAATAGTCTTCTGGCCCTACCTGACACCTTGGTGATTGTAGTTTGCACGCTCATCTGGTCAAGGCAGGAATATATATTTTAATTTGTTTTTTTTTGAAAAAGGGGGACTCCCCGGCCTCTGCATCATAACGATGCATACGTCCACATATATTTTAATTTGTGGTGGGTAATGTTAGAGGTTGCAGCAAATATATTGTACACTACGGGTCTTTCAGCCAAGTTTAGAGGCAAGCATGTGGGGCCAGTGCTATGATGTGTCGCATCAACTCGTACAACGAGGAGAAGCTTGATTTTACTACACGCCTTCTCCCTCACCCATGCACGCGGTTGCTGGCAAACGAGGACATGCTTTTGCTTAGTAGTACTTCTACAACAAGCTATCCGTCCCGCTCGCGGTGGATGGACATGCAGCAATGGATTCGACACTGTAGAAGCAGTAGTAGTAACCTCACCGTTCGTCTTCTCGAGAGGCGAAGAGCCAAGCGCAAACCGAGCGTTGCGATTCACGAACATTGAGCACGATATAGCCGAGCTCTTGCATGAGACAAAATTGCTATGTGAGCCCACTATTGTACTAGTACGCATAAACTACTTGCTAGTATAGCCTCATAAACCGAAAGGAGTATTTGCCCTTCTAGAGATTTCAACAAGTGACTAGACTACACCAAGACGGAGTACATATGGAGCAAAATGAGTGAATCTGCACTGTAAATAAACATGTACTAGTTCTATCGTTTTCCTCTCCGAGGTGCAAAAATGTTGAGTATACTGACTAGTCTCTTTTTGACACGCATTTACGTTTTTTACACAGTACAGACGCAAGCACTCATATACATGCGCATACACTCACCCCTATGAACGCACACACGCACAGCACTATCATCTTGAAATTTATGAAGTCACCATAGGCACCTCGTCATCGACGGGTCCATAGGTGCTTGAATGCCAAGGAGGGAGAGGGTAGCGGTTCCCGAGACGTTGAACAGTCAATGATGCATCCTCAATTACATGCAGAGGGAATTAATTGGAGAAGCGAGAATAGAGCCAAAGACGATGTGAATGCAACGAGTTTGGACTCTCATATAATAAAGGCGCCCACCACTCCAATCCATCTACTCCCAAGTCTCTGCGCAACACCGCTCACTCAATCCAAGACAAAGTGACGAAGCCACAAGGACCTATGGAGGCGATGGACCGAGCGGCGATCGGTCATGCCAAATCATCCAAGGCGCCGGCCTGCGGCCCCGCACCGTGCAGCATTTCCAGATGGTGCTGGCGACTGCAGGCATCGTAGCCCTAGTCGATGCCGGCTTCGCCTCTCGCATGGACGACATGATGGTCAACTCCATCCGCAAGTTCGCCGCCGTCAAGAAGCGCGCGGACGACCTTGCCGTACTGCTCCAGCCCGCGCGCCCAGGCTCCTCATTGCCTGCCACCCTCATCGGCCTCCATGGGACGAACTCTTTCAAGCCATAGTGGCCCTGCAAGTGCCGGAGATCGCGACGAAGAATGTGCACCTCGAGGCCGCAACCGCTGCGCAGTGCATCGCCATGCAAGAAACCGTCGACCTGCACATCCACGTCTACGAGGAAATTGTCTACATAGGACACTACAAGGCAAGCGAGGACGAAAGAGCGTTGGCCTTCTTCCAAAATTGCCGGAACCTTTGGGCGCCATTGTTCGAAGCACGTTGACCAGCCACGAAAGCCGTTGCTACTTAGGCGCCTTTCGGTGGGCCAGTATACGAGTCGAGGAGGTGGGCGTCGTCGATGGATGCATCTCTTCTTCGTGCCTCCTGTAACCAACCTTTGCATCGCCTCGTGGCCTTAATGTTTTATTAGTATAGTACTCCTCCGTTCCCAAATATAAGTCTTTCTAAAGATTCCAGCAAATGACTACTACATTCGAGCAAAATGAGTGAATCTACACTCTAAACTATGTCTACATACATCGTATGTAGTATTCCATTGAAATAGTATCTAAAAGGCTTATATTTATGAGCGGAGGGAGTATATGGCATTTTTATTCCATTCATAATGTTTTCACCGTGAGGTGGGGCATAGATTGAGCAAACCCACCCGCCCACCCAAGCGTCGGCGAGTTTAGAATTAGAAGAGAGAAACGAGGAGGAGAGCTAGCAGTAGCACCTGACGCTATTGTCGATGTGACTCGTGTATATAGAATAGAGTCTTGAGCACTCGTGCCTCTTTTTTTAGGGAAAAATTAGTCGATGTCTAGTACCACTAGTTGGGTGCGTCGACCTATAGCTGTCATCACTTTAGGTATCCTTTTCGAATCATGCTATGCTTCACAAGACATATTATTTCACGATTTATCCTCCTATATGTACTCCTAGGCTATTTGCACATGCTTCCATTCACGATATGTGGGACATAGAGCATCCGGTCATAGTGCATGCACGACTCGGAGCATATGCCGGGTACTTTACATTTCAGACCTCACAATTACATGCAAACTCCCGCAAAGAATAAATAAATGAATGAATTACTACATGAAACCGGATTATTTTCGTGGAAACCGAACACGCTCATTAAATTTTGGACATAACACGTTTATAAAAATGACCGGACCGAAACCAGTCTAAGGGCCTCTTTGATTTTTCCCGCAAAAAGAGGCGTCTTTGATTCGCAGGATACTGAAAACACAGGAATGGGGAAAGTATGATGGCTATGAACCGAGATTTATGAGAACTCTAACTCGCTTAGAGGTTAGAGCTAGATTCTAACCTGAACTAACTCTAAACCAAAGAGGTGTATGGATGGCGGGGTTAGATTGACAATAAATGCTCTATCTCAATCATTTGACTACTTTGGACCCTATTTCCTGCCGGATTTGGAGGGTGCTTGGATACGTTTTAGTTCCATGACTAAAAGTAGTGGGACTAAAACTTGCTAGCCTCACCCATGCTTGAATCCAAATACTAAAGAGACTAAAATCAAGTTAATGAGCATTTATTATCCTCCAAACCCTCCAATCCAGAACTCGCCTGTGTTAAAGGAGAGGAGTTAAATGAGGAGAGAGAGGACTAATCCACATTTTAGTAGGGGTACCCCTGACTAAAAAAATTTAGTCTCAAGACTAGTTTTAGCCCCTCTTTAGTCAGGGGTGCTTGGAACTTTAGCCTCTTAAAGAGACTATTTTTAGTCAGACTAAAATAAGTCCCTTGGATCCAAGCACCCTCTTGGTGTGGCCGGCTCTTCTGTGGCCTCCACCCGCTCACAATTGACATAAACGAACCATCTATACAAATCAAGCGTGCAACACATGATAATTTTTACTTTGTCCATACAAATGAGATATCCCACTTAAACATACAAGTCATCAATCAAGCTTCACAAAATAAAAAACACTTCATGAAACAAAGAATGAGCTAACTCATCATGGAAGTCATTCACGATAGGGAGGGAGCCCGGAGCCCCTCACGCACCGAGGGAGTAGCTCGCCATCGTCGCTCTGGAGGAAGGCTCAGAGAGCCCAAGCCCCGAACCCCTCCGACTTGGCCCTTGCGAGTTGAGGTCGACACCAAGATGGGTAGCAGGCCACTTGCCACCGATCGGAACTTAATCTTTGGGCCTCTAGAAATAATGCAAGCTCAGAACTAAAATACCTAGAAAGGTGAACTGAATCTTTAGGCCTCTAGAAATAATGCAAGCCTGAAACTGAAATACCTAGAAAGGTGAACTGAATCTTTGGGCCTCTAGAAATAATGCAAGCTCGAAAGTGAAATACCTAGAAAGGTGAACTGAATCTTTGGGCCTCTAGAAATAATGCAAGCTCAAACTGAAATACCTAGAAAGGTGAACTGAATCTTTGGGCCTCTAGAATAATGCAAGCCTGAAATTGAAATACCTAGAAAGGTGAACTGAATCTTTGGGCCTCTAGAAATAATGCAAGCCTAAAATTGAAATACCTAGAAAGGTGACCTGAATCTTTGGGCCTCTAGAAAGATTTATTACCTCCTCAAGCAGCATCAAACAATTCCATGTCTGCACCACAAATCTATACCAAGTTTGATCAGGATCTACTTTTCCAAATCAGAATTAGCGCTAGAGCAAGAAAGATCAATGATATGGCCGTGAGACAGAGAAGGAACGAACAAACTCACCCCTCTCGCGACCTCCCTAGTAGATGTGCCGCGTCCGCGCACGACAGAGGGAGAAAAATGACTGGTGAAGGGGGAGCAGGGCGACCTTCTTCGAAGGCCGGAGGGAGAGGGCAACCGGAGTAGGGCGGCGGAGGCCGGAAGGAGAGGGCGGCCGGAGGAGAGAAAGGGCGAGCGGTCCTATGGGGAACAGAGAGGAGTCATGCAAGAGGGGGGGAGCGATCTGGTGCGGGCAGGGGAGATTTTTTTTAGTTCTCTTTTAGTGGGCCCGATGATAACTAACCCAATTAGAACCTCTCCACCGGGCTAGTTTATTTAGCTTGGTTAGAGCAAACTAGCTCAAACTAACCCCTCTTGTTTTGATAATTTGAGGCTATTTCAACCCAAACTAGCTTTAACTCAGGGATCCAAACAAAGAGGAGTGTTACTATACATGCTACAGTGTGGACCGTAGCACATTGTTTTTATGGCCATATCACCACATTGTTTTCTACTGCTGGTTCACTGGACTACCGTGGTTCGTGACCGCTAGTTCATCGGGCTGCTGCGTGCTTCGCACTCCTCAGACTGAGTAGTACTCCTCCGTTCCTAAATATAAGTCTTCGTAGATATTTCATTGTGGACCACATACAGATGTATATATATGCATTTTATGTGTAGATTCACTCATTTTTCTCCGTATGTGATCCATAGTGAAATCTCTCCAAAGACTTATATTTAGGAACGGAGGGAGTAGTATAGTACTAGTATATAACGCATCATTCTTTGCTCCTTCTTACGACTCCGACATGTGGGAAAGCCAACATCCGGGTCGACGTGTCATGCACCAGATTAGAGCGCGGAACGGAAGGGGGGCATCACCCCGGTCGGAGCGCTGGTAATTCATGACTATAGTGAGTGATCATATCACAAGTCTTTCCAGCAGTAACGTGCCATCAAATCGCACAGCCCCACTCGCTCACCCTCCTCGCCTCTCTGTCAAACCGCCTACCCGAAACGCAGCGTCTTGCGCCGGGAAAAGCCCCGCCTCAACTTTTAACTACTGCGAAAATAGTTCGAGCTTGTTTGTGTTCTATATAAATACAGATTTATCAGTATGTTTATTCACCGTGGGGTTGTTCAATGAATGGAGGCGGGGAGCACAAGTGAACAATCTTGTAGTACTACTAGTAGTATGTAGGAGTCGACAGAGAGTCACCTTAAATAGAGAGTTTCTTTTCTTTAATGCCACGTACACAAATTGAAATGCTTGTTGTGGAGAGAAAAAGATAATCACTCCACTATATATGGACCTTGGGGCTCGAGCGCTTGCTTTACTAGGGTTGTTCTCTTCATTCTCTCATCCTCTCTAGATATAAACAAGACAGCGGTAGCGACATTTTCTCTCTGCTCACCATCGGTCACAGATCCGCCGAATCCCTTGGCGGTGTGTGTAGAGGACTAAAAGGTGCATCGTTCACGCGGTCATCGCCACGAGGAGGAAACCCACACTGCCGGAGGGGCCCGATCCTCTACCGTGCTGTTCTCTCCGACGACACGCCCGGCTCGGGAGGTCCTCCGCCCTTCTTCCTCCCCGCCAGATTGTCCATGAGATCCGACCTGCCGCCGCCGACATCCCGGCGACCCTCAGGTATAAGTTCTTCGAAAGCGGCCTTGCTCTACTGCTCCAGCTCCCCACGTGTCTGCATGTGCATCTTTTTCTACTCCCATCAGCTCTTCCAAAGCCACCTAAATTTCAAATCTAGGGCTTTGTTCAAACAACGAAGAAAGGGGGAAAGTTGTAGCATGAATCTAGGACTTGATTCAAAGAGGAAATAATATGGTGAAAGACCGGATACCCAACCAGTCTCTTGGTTGAAAAGGGAAATAATGGGAAAACGCAGACAAACCGGATAAGGAACATATCTATTATTGGTTGAAAAAGGATAGAAAGTGGCGGCCGGTGGACAAGTGAATGAGTATGTCCAGGATTAGATTTGCTGCCATCACATAGTAAAAGGTCTCTAGGATTAGATTTGCTGCCCTCACATAGTAAAATGTCTCGAGATTAGATTTGCTGCCTCACATAGTAAAAGGTCTCGGGTTTAGATTTGCTGCCCTCACATAGTAAAAGGTCTCGAGATTAGATTTGCTGCCCTCACATAGTAAAAGGTCTCGAGATTAGATTTGCTGCCCTCACATAGTAAAAGGTCTCGAGATTAGATTTGCTGCCCTCACATAGTACAAGGTCTCCGTGATTAGGTTTGCTGCCCTCACATAGCATGAACAAACTCGGCATCAGCACTTTATGCCTCCTTGAAGGTACATTGTGCTGATGTGTCCACTGTCGCATGTCCTTATACCAACCTTTTGCTGTTGTTAATGTAAGGGCGCATGTAAAATGAAGCGATCACACTGTTACCTTAGGGACATGTCTAACCAGTGTTATTGTTAATCTAATGCCTCCAGTGATAAGATGCAATTAAACTGTGTTACAAATGGCACTCCTGCTGTTTTCCCCAGTATGATAAGTAAGTTGCTCCTTTATGCTGCTGAGCGTCCTAGTGTCCCCACGGTCCCATGCTCTTAAACCAACTCTTTAGCTGTTGTTGATTTACTGTGTCTGGTAAACAAGCAATGCCACCATTAAAGTAATCCCATATTTGAGGAATCTCATTGTTGATCGTAATGCTTCTGGTAACATGAAGCATTGCTGACATTTTAAAATTTCTACTGTCCTTGCGTGATTGCCATGAACATAATTAAGATGCTTCTTTTCATTTTGTATATGTTTCGTATATTCTTATTGACCAACAACTGTTTACTTTCTATCTTTTTGTGCAGATATGGATATCCATTTCACCTTGTTGCTATTGTGACCTTTTGGTGAACTCCAAAAACACTTTTTTTTGGAATGAGTGTCTTGTGCAGTTCAACTAAAATGTCATGTGGCCAACATCTCTCAATTTTGGTGGAACTGCACAAAATGGTGATTGGAGTTTCCAAAATCTCCGTCAAGTTTCTGCTGGTAATCTCGTGCAACATTTTATTAGCCTTTGCAAGATGAAGACGTCACTGTCACCACAATGGCACTTTATTTTAGTGGAACTGCACAAAAGGATAAGAAAATTATAGTTGCACCTTACATGAGCCGGACAGCCAACCGTAATGTTCCTCAATTTTAGTGCAACTACTAAAGAAGAACACCTTGACTCACAAGAGCAAGTACTTCTTGCTAGCTGAATGATGCAATCTTTGTTTCATTTCGTGAACTGAGAAAAAGGCGCATGAATTGAATCATGGAACTCGAGGCAGACCTCATCCAAGTAGAGCTGGAGGTTGAGTTCAAGGAGGCCGCTATTAAAGCGAAATCATGCTCTCCTGTCTCCTTGTTTGTGTTGTGCAAACATCTTTGTGCAAACAGGAATACTCAACTACGAGATGTTGTGACGGTCAAGAGCATTCGCCAAGTTCTTCTATTGTATGACATGGCTAGCGAAGATGGATTTAATCCGATATTCACTTTATCAAAAGGCTCTAATGGGTTGGTTCGAATCTTGCAAGTCGGGAATCGATGAGATGTGTAGGCATCTTTGTTGTACTTATTATTTGAATCGTATTTGTTGGTTACGAATCTTGCAAGTGGGAATCAATGAGATGTGTAAGCATCTTTGTTGTACTTATTATCTGGATCTTATTTGTTGGTTCTGAATCTTGCAAGCTGGGAATCAATGAGATGTGTAGGCATCTTTGTTGTACTTATTATTTGGATCTGATTTGTTGGTTCTGAATCTTGCAAGCTGGGAAACACGACATGATGATGCAGAGGACAACGACCATAACAAACAGTTCAAACTTGGTAGTATTATGTTTGTGAAAGTACGACAAATGTGTTGATCATGTGCATCCTGAGAATAATGGTTCTAATTGTTGTGCATTTTATCCTGTGGCACTGATAGAACGAGCGAATCCATTGCTTGTTTTAAGTATAAACTTCTATTAAAGATAATTAAATTTAAGTAAAGTGACCACTAACTCCTGTTATTAAAGTACCAATCTGAGACCGCCGTGAACCGGCGTGTGGCGAGGTGCATCTTCGCCGGGCGTCAGCGGCGAGCGAGGAGGGTAATAATTGTTGTCGCGTGTACACTCTCAGCTTACTGTTGAATCTAGTTCCCCAAGAGCTGAAAAACGAACTGCTGCCTCCGCCTACACACTCGTTCACTCGAAGAGACTCCAATGGCGATCCGAGGGGTGATCCTGCTGGATATGGACTTCAGCAAGGAGTTACCATTTGAGTTCGCCGTTCAGTCCTATGGCTGCACCAAGTTGAATGTGATGTACACAAACGATACGGACTCGGTGAAGCTCTGCCTCGCCTTAGTCCTATGGCTGCACCAGGTTCTGGAGCATTCGCCTGTTTCATCGGCAGCACCGACTGCACCTTTGCTACGGTGGAGATAAGGAAGAACACGACGATTCGCCATCCGGTGCAACAAGCTTGTCGACATCCGTAGCAATACAAGATCATCGACAACGGCGGAGAAGGACTCCGTGGTTGACCTCGCCGAGACCTTCATCGACCCACGATACGCCAACATGAAAGAAGACGACCTGAACACGTGGGAGGTACCTCTGAATCTAGCCTACAAAACCTACGCGGCGAAGGGCGATATCGCGTACTACGACATGTACAGGCAGATCTTGGACATGAGGGTGTATCGCTTCCGTAACCGACGAGTACACTGGACAGCCGCAGCGTCATGATCAAGCGTGCGGGAAGGTCTAGATGTTGTACTTTATCTGTTTATAAGCACCTTTATCATCTGAGTGTTTCATGCATTAGCCTATGTGTCGTAATTATCTGTTTTGTCCGAAATATTTCTTTTAAGAACCCATTAACCTGATTGCTTTTTTCAGTGGCTATTTGCTTATGTATGTAAACTAGTTCACTTGTCCATAAAAAAAACTAGTTCACTCGGCTGTCGTGCTTTGAATCTCCTTCCTCCCAACATACTCCTCTCCTCAGGTGGACCCAGCAGGTCTTTGAATTTTCTCCCACTTTCTTTTTTGATGTAAACTGAGTTTTCTCCCAATACTTTCCCCTAGAACCAACTCAAGCTGTCCCGTCTAGCCTAAAAATAATAATACCCCATGTACTATTAACTCATCAAATTAAAATGATATTTTATTTAAGTAATTTGAAAGTTCTTACAAAATAATAATAATAATTGTTTATATATAACTTGGCAAGTTAACTCCTAGTGATTGCGTACATAAGCTTGCAAAGATTTTACCGACGTGCAATCATGTGTTTATGTTTTATAACATTTCTCCGTCTAGCCCAACATGATATTTTCACCCAGCCCAAAGAAGTCCCGGATTTGAGAAAAATGCAAATGTGATTTAAGCAGGCTGCATAGATGCTACATCATTGTTTCACCCAGCCCACCAAATGGACTAAAAACAAATGGGTGGTGACATGTGGGCGATGGGTCGAAGCCTAAGAAGGCGTTGGATTTACATCCAAAGGCCGGCATTCTTCTTCAATCTCTCGTCTTCTTCCCCCAGCGCTGCTGAAGCCGCCTGCTCCAGCCTTCGGCGTCCAGCAGCGTTGTTTTATGCTCCTCAGCAAAACGCCACCCCGCCGACGGCCAGGCAATCCCTCCACTCCGCACCTCCTGTTATTCTCTGCCGAGTGTAGGCCCACCCCGCACCTG
Organism: Aegilops longissima; assembly: GCA_021605205.1. Classification (NCBI taxonomy): domain Eukaryota; kingdom Viridiplantae; phylum Streptophyta; class Magnoliopsida; order Poales; family Poaceae; genus Aegilops; species Aegilops longissima. The sequence goes on along the minus strand of CM038681.1, from coordinate 479,606,682 downwards.
AACCATTCAAGTTTCCCACTCCTCTCCGTCTGCGACTCCACTGTCGCGTCTTCCCCATCTCTGGGTCGTTCCAGTCTGGGGCCTCGCCGTCGTCCACCGCCTCGGTGTGCTCGGCGCGGCGTGGTCAACATATGAGAGTCATCGGAAGAGGACTATACGTGGAGAGCCTAACGGCTGGGATCCACGAGGTCCATGGTCGCACGCAAGGAAAGTTCCTTCTTATTACGCACTGTACGTGGGAAGGGCTTCTGTATTTCGCGAAATAAACGTTCCCCCGCTGACAGGTCAGACCCACCAGCTATATCTTCGCACGCAAGGAAGTGCCTCCTTATTACGCACCAAAAAATGAATACCCCCTGCTAGCTGGGACCCACCATAGTGGGTGGCTGACTTGTGGGCCTACTAAGGGCCCGTTCGGATCCTCTCCAGCTTCTCCAAATAGCCAGCTTCTCAAGAATCCAGCCGTAGCCAGCTTCCAACGGGAGCAGCGATTCGTTCGGGAGCAGAGAGTTGCTCCAAACACTGTACAAACTCAAAATAGTCGGGAAGGAAGCCGGCGTGGTGAAGAGAGCTAGGAGAAGTGGGCTCTGGCTTGGATCCGCGGCAAGCTTGACGGAGCAGGTTGACTGGTACCGCGAAACACGCAAGGAGTTGAAGCAGGCTCGGGCATCCAAGATTGGGCGGCGCCTCGGTGGGTATGGGATGGGAAACCTGCAGGGATGCGGCGGAGCACCGGCGCCTCGTCGGACGGGTGGCGGCCGGCCGGCGGCGGTGTGGCGGCGCTCTCCTAGGGTTACAGTCTGTAGAAAGGGGACGAGGGAACAAGAGAAACTGGGTGACGAGGGGAAGGAGAAGGGCGAACCGGTACAGGATTGACTTGGCGGTGGCATTCTCGTGTAAATTAGAGCAACTCCACCTTCCTCTTTTTAGAAGCTACACTTCAGCTGCTCCACGAAATTACATCACGGCGGGCCGAGTCTCCGCTGAGCAAAGCTTCCAGAGCTGATGCGTTCGGGCTGGCTCCCACGCGGAGACGGAGAAGCTGGCTCGTGGAGAACTTCCGAACGGGCCCTAAGTTGACGAGGACAGAGGGCTTTGTCAACTTAGTCAATATGAACGATTCTAGCTCTAATGATCGTACGATGTCCATCCAACGGCCATAGTGATTCTTCAACCTCTAGTCTTCTTGCTCCAGCCGCCCAAAGTAGCGCCGGTCGTGCCGTGTGCTCCTTCCTCTCGTGGCCGGCTGTGATGCCGCGGAATCCTCACCGCCCCCTACTACTCTCACCATTGGCCCACGGTATCCCTCTACTCACCCACACCCCCTGTTATTCTGTGGCGACGGCAGCCTCTGTCAGGACCCCGATTCCAAGTCACATCGATCTAGCCGGTAACACCTCATATCACTTTGCGGCCTCACGCACGGTATTCCCACGGGTGTCGCCTTACCATGGCCCGGGACCGTTTGCGCCTTTTGGCTCACGTATATGATAGTGTCGCTAGCATCCATATGATGAGAAAACGGGCCGCCATGACTAGTCATGAACCCAAAGTGGCACTAACTTATAGGGACAGGCATACATGAATCAACATCGAGCATGTCGGTCGCCAGCGCGAATCCGGGCTGTAGCACTTTCGGCTAACAGGACTCAGGGAACCCGGGCTGTAGCAGCTAAGCGAGGACTCGGATGTCACCAGCGTGGCGTTTCCCGAAGGGATGAACCACAGAACAAAGTGAATCACATGCCGGCTAGTCAAGTGTTCCGGAGCGAGAGTCTTTGGGCTAGCGGGACTCCGTGAACCGAGCAGAAGGGACTACTATGGCTCATGGAAGCACAGGACTACATTTCCCCATAAGAGAGGCTACCAAGGATAAACAACTAGGTTGTCGGATCCCACACATACCAAGCATTTCAATCATACACACAATATGCTCGATATGTATAAATACAACAAGGCATCACAACATAACTCTATGACTTAAGTATTTATTCAATAGGCTCCGAGGAGCGAGATATTACAAACATGGGTCTCATGACCCCAACATACAGAGCATACAAGAAACAAGCACATGCAGAAGCTTAACATGTATGAGTACAGACATCTACAAATGAAAAAGGCTGAGAAGCCTGACTATCTACCAGATCTTGCCGAGGGCACAAGATCGTGGTGAGGTATCAAGCTAAGCGTCAAGTCCACATGGAACTACCAACAGACCAAGTCTCTCTCGCAAAAACATAAATTAAGCAAACGTGAGTACAAATGTACCTAGCAAGACTTACATCAGAACTAGCTACATATGCATGGGTATCAACAAAGGGGGTGGTGGAGTTTGACTGCAGCAAGCGAGCTTTGACTTGGTGGCTATCCTGAACTACGACTGCAAATAACTCTTTTGAGGTGGCGCACACGAGTCCACAAATTCACCATATCAATACACCACTATGGATCCGCTCCCGTCTCCCTACGAGAACGCCATCCATAGCACTCACGCTTATCTTGCGCATTTTAGAGTATCCACTTTCACTTGTCTATGAACTGTACACGCAACCCAGAAGTCCTTTACCGCGGACACAGCTAATCGAATAGATCATGTTAACCCTGCAGGGGTGTACTTCTTCACACACGCTCTCGCCACTTACTACCATGTACACATCGTGTATCTCGGCAACCTTCAAGCGGAAGCCTGGTGAGGGAGTCGGCCACGACCTGACTAACCACACAAGTCTCTCGTCCAGGTTTATCGCCTATTCGGGTTCCATCCGCAAGGAGATCCGGCCGGGGTGTCGCTCACGGCCCCAAACGATGTGAGCAGGGTTCCCAAGCCCACCATCCGGGTGCCACTTGGTACACCGTGCCACTGTGCCTAGTCTGTCCCAAGCCCACCTGTACCGGGTGCCACTTGGTAGACTACTAACACTACCTACAAACACCAGAAACTAGTTGCAACTCCTGGACAGAGATCAGGTTGAATAATAAGTCGAGAGGGGCACTTAAGCATTCCAATGCGTGGTAGTAACTGTTCATGGATCACAAACACAGAACTCAGTTCCTGAGGACGGCTGCAATGAGACAACCCACCATGTACTCCTACATGGCCTCTCACCGCTACCTTTACCAAATCGTGTTCACACACTTAGCTCTCAATAGTAGGACATGTTCACACACCTCCAATTCATCCCCGATGAATCAGGCCTGACTCAACTCTAAGCAGTAGCAGGCATGACAAACAAGCTTGAATGAGTAGGCACATCAGGGCTCAAATAACTCCTACTCATGCTAGTGGGTTTCATCTATTTACTGTGGCAATGACAGGTCATGCAGAGGATAAAGGGGTTCAGCGACCGCAGCAAGTAACAGATGAATCGTTGTTGTCCTAATGCAGTAAAAGAGAGCAGGAGCAAGAGAGTGGGATTGTATCAGAATGAACAAGGGGGTTTTGCTTGCCTGGCACTTCTGAAGATAATATAGTTCTTCATCAGTGTCATTGATCACGTCGTCGGTATGTCGTCTACCGAGAGGGGACAAACACCGGCAACATAGAAGGAAACACCATCAATGCAATGCACAATATGATGCATGATCATGACATGGAAATATGATGTGGTTTGAGCTAATGCAACTAGCAGCAGGTTAAATGAAGTTGGTTTGAACCCTAGGTTCAAATTCAAACTCCATATGTGAAGGTTTAAATGCCAATATAAGATTTGTCCTAAACATAAGCCCTAAGTTGTTCTATCATGCATGAGAATGGTACAGATGGATAGATTGGATTTTTCTGATCATTTTTCATATATAAATTATTTCATTCTGAGCTACGGTTGAATTTCTATGATTTTTAGAAGTTTTGGGCATTTTCTGCAATTTCTGGATTATTTAAAATTAAACTAAATCCAGAAATAGATTTACTACATCAGCATGACAACAGCATTACATCAGCAGGTCGGGTGTGGCTGACTAGGTCAAACCTGACCGGTGGAACCCACTGGTGAGTGACCCAGTGTCAGTTAGTGACACCGACAGGTGGGCCCGGTCAACGACCACGTCAGCGAGGTCAATGCCGACGCGTGGGGCCACTGTGATTAATCTAAACTAAACAGGAATTAAACAGTGGTTAGCTAAGTGTGTGGGGCCCAATGTTAGTGGCACGAGGCAGTGATTAGTGGCTAATTAAGCAGCCACGTCAGCAAGTGACGCCGGCGACCACGGCGACGGCGGGACCTCACCGGAGTTGCTCGGGACGGCGCTAACGAGCACCGTTTCGAGCGTGGTTTGCGGCTACGGTGAGCTGGCGGTGCGGCGCATCTAAAGGAGGCAGTGGGAGGTGCCGGGGTGCAGTGTAGCAGTGGCGGCGACGGGCGGAGCGGCGGCCGGAGTTCGGCCGGGTGCAGGGACGCGGCTGCAGCGCTCGAGAGAGCGAGTTGGGGTGCGGGTTGGGTTCCTGGCGAGGTCTGGAGCACGTTCACGTGCCCTGGAGCGATGAACACGGCCTCTGGCCACGGCGGCTAGGAGCTTAGGCGGCGGCGCGAATCGGTCACCGGCGAAACGGTGGCCATGGCGAGAAAAGGAGCACGACAGCAAGGGGAGAGGAGACAGGGGCTCACGGAGTCGGTTGGAGCAGACGGCGAGCTCGGGGGAGGTCGGACGGCGACGTAGCGAAGCCAGCGATCTCGGGCTGCCGGGGATGGGGAAGACGGCGTGGGCAGCGATGCAGGGCTCCTGGAGTTGTGTAGCTCCATGGAGAGGTCGGGGGCGTCAAGGCGGAGCCTTTGGTCACTCTGGTGGGGCGGAACGACGGTGGTGGCTACGGCTGCGACGAGCGGCGGCGACGGCGGTTCTCGGTCGCACTTGGGCCGAGAGATAGAGGAGGGGAGGAGGTCCAGGGAGAGAGGAGAGGGGTGCAGGGGGGTGCTGGGCGTCTCCGTGGCGCGTCTGGAGGAGTCGGGAGGAGGCGAGCCTTGAGGAGGAGGCTGGCCAGCGGCTCGGTGTCTTCTTTGCTGCCACGCAGCTGCCTCGGGTTGAAGACAACCTGGAGGCGCTGGTGGGCTGGGCCGCCAGCTACAGTAGTAGGGCGAGGTAGGTCAGGTAGGTGGCCCAGGTGGTTTCTGCATTTTATTATTTTTGTTTGTCTGTTTTCCTTTTCTGCAGTTTCTTTAATTTGGTTTTCAAACCAAACTATATTTTGTTTAGCTTCTGGAAATTTTTATGTGGCTAGATAAATTATATTAAGAGCCACTCACAAATTTTCAGAATTGTTGGACTTGCAATTCTTTTATAGAAGAATTAAATCCAACTCAAATACTTATTGATTTAAATCCAAATGGCCAAAATAGTTCCTAAAACTGTTCCATATTTTTGGTTTGGATCAAAACCCTTGCCAAAAATATCAAACATCATTGAAGTGCATTCTGGAAACATTGGATGCATTTTCCAGGGTTATTTGCCCTTCTTTTAATTAAAATGATTTCTGAGGCTTTCACTTTCCTCATTTCAACTTTCAAATAAATTTAGACATGATGCAACAACCAAGCTAGTTCAAGTGCATAGCAAGGCTAGGTATGTGACAACTCACCCCCACTAAACAAGAATCTCGTCCCGAGATTCAAGCGTAGGGTAAGACGAAAGTGGGACGCAAATTAGCACAATCTTCGTGATCCAGGTTGCACTTCATAAGAACGTTGATTCGATCACCATCTTTGTCTCGATGTCTTGCTCCGGAAACTTCAACCAACATGACAACAAGAGGAAAAGGAAAACTCTAGAAGGATCGATCTTCTCGAGGATCGAGCAATTCAGGATCATCTCACGGAGTGAGACATAGCAACATCTCTCGAGCTGAGACACGAAGCACACAACTAGAGGAATGGAGTTGAACAGATGACGAAGATTCACTAAGTAGACAACAATTCCACACTTAAGAAGGTGGTGAACAGTTGTCAACGTAGTGAGGAGTTGAGTTGCCATGATACCTTAACGAGACATCTTAAAGGAGGTGACTCGTAGAATTGTTACCTCAAGTGGCAAAAAGAATTACCTTTGCTATAGAGATCATTGAGACTCCTTATACTAGCCTGAGGCAAATTGCAATTGATCATTTGAAAGAGTTTGAACAAATGGCATACTCAGATCAAAGGGAAAAACTATGATTATAGAACAACCCGGTAAACGGGAGGCATATTCCAATCAATGCCGAGGATATAACCTAGGGACAGGGTGTGCTCTCAAGGACTTGAGCATCTCCATACTCATCAAGGTTTTACCAGCATCCGTGGCAAGGATCCTGGCAACACGACATACTACCATGATGACTAGTGATGGATGATGCGGATGCAAAAGAAGATAACACCTTCTCAGATTTCACCTTGGCGAGGCCAAGGAAACGAAATCTGGATGATCGACCGGGAGACATTTAGCACTCCGCTTCTAATGTTCTCCTTATGTGCTAGCGTAACCCATTCATTGAAATGGTTTGGTATCTAGAACATCAAGTAACAGGTCGGACTTTAGGAGCTCAAGAATCCATAAGGAATAACTACGAAGGTAAACCCAAAGAGATCTTTATGGGGAGGTGGCCAGCTTTCTCAATCAAGATACTACAATAATAGGTCTTCCGGCTGGGTGTGTTGGCCACAACATCCACTTTACCGGATTACAGAGAGACCAATATTATAGTTCCTGAGAAATATTCCAACCATCATATCTGCCTGAAATTCAGATCTGCTTGGTGTCAGGATAATCCAGACTCATCAAGTCTAGAAGGAAAAATGAAAGTTTGCAACACAAATCGACGAGATGACGTTGCGAGATTCTCAGGAAATGGACTACGATAGTAAGCTCCAAAACATGAGCTGGTTCTGCTACAAACATGTGAACACGTTGTCCAAGACAAGCATGATCACGTGGTAGTCTTATAATGAAACACTACCGAGGTCAGGAAGGGAACCATCATCGCAGATAATGAAGTTCTTAGTTAAGCACGGGTTAGCTCTTAAAAAGAACTCCTTCTCGTGGAACAAATCAGTCAGTGGCTTGGTGTGCTAGGAATACATATAGAGTGAAGGTTGCAAGTCTTCAAACCACAGAATACTTCGCAAGTATGCATGACTGATTTGGAATGATTCCAAAGGAAGCAAAATAAACTTTCTCGAATTCACGGCGGCAACTTGCATCAAATGCACATGAATTAGAGGAAGTCACTTCTTTCATCTGAACATATGCTTCATGGGCTAGCATGAAGAAATGCTTTCAAAAATTTCCAACACTAGCTCAATGTTCAACATGAATCAGGGAGGAGACAAGATGCTACTGATGGGCTCATCAGCAACTCATCGGAATTTCCATATCACTGGACTTCCACCATTATGTGAACAATGTGATAGTATTGGTCAGAATAAAAGATGTAATGGTGTATGCTCGAGGAATCAAACACGGGTAAGACAAAATTATGAATATCGTTGGTTCTAGCTTGATTTGACGATAGCCCACACTCAAATCAAGGTTTGGACAAGACGATAGATTCAACAACCGATCACGAGGAACAATCGATGAAAATATCATCTCTCTTCAACACACACACACACACACACACACACACACACACACACAAGGATATCCCTTTGGAATGAACTAAGGCGGACAAGCTTTTATCTTCCAACTCTCCAAGTTGTTGTTTAGCTTAACCAACTAGCTCGGGGGTATCCAACACAGAATCTTGGAGAATGAGTGGTTTGGAAGAAAACCAACATGATCACGAACTCAACATAGCGGTCAGGTGAAACCTGGTCATACTACCGAGAAGATATTCGGAACATCACGAACCACCAATATGCTATTAAGCTCGAGAACAATCTTTCTTTTCAGGGCAAGACGAGATGATCAAATAAGAAAGGGATTGATGCAATCCTAATTCTTGATCAAAGGGTGCACCAGGAAAGATGGACTAGGTAGCACGATCAGTCTTAGAATGATAATTCAATAACCAGCACGCTAAGAATGAGAGTATTGTCCATTAACTACCAAGCAACGAAGTTGCTAGGAGTATTGATTTCGCACATCACGATACACTTGTCGGCATTCCGGTTACAACAACACGAGACCGAGGAATGAATAATTATGGCGAGAAGTATCACTGCGTCAAGAATTCATAAGAGGTGGTGCAATTCTCATGACAATCCTGACATAAAGAAGGTAATACTTCAAGGTAGAGCAGACCAGAAGCTGGATTGGCATTTTGATCTATGGAATACAACTTCTTTGACCCAATCCTAGATATGGATGAGGTACTGGAGTTTTTTTTCTCCTATTCATTCTAAAATAGAACGGCTTGACGGACCACAAGAATAGTACGCATCAAAGAACACGAATGCACGACATAAACTTGACTATCAACTGATAGACAAGGATCGGAATACAACTACAGAGGGTCAACTCACATATATCTTTCTGAGTTGTGGATGCATGGACTAGCATGTCGTACGAGTTCGACATATTTCTTCCGGATAACCCATGCAGAAGGGTAGAACTGGCAGAGTCACAATATAGAATCAAGAACTCGTCAAGAGCTCTGGTCGTGATCTTTGGTTCAAGAACTTCTGCCATATTGGTTCATGGTACTGGAAGAATGATATACCACGAACCTCGAGGTCTATCACAAGGTTTACTAATGTCCTAAGGAACTAGCAAACACTGTCAACATGAAGCAAGTAGGGTGAATCTCGGGTTCAATAACCCAGGAATAGAATGCCTTCTAACTAAATGGCATCACGGGATGCTTTCAAGAATAACGGCCATAATCATCACACTGGAAACGCAAAACATGGTTCGATTACTAGGTGGCACTCTAAGACATCTAGGGTCATAATAATAATTCCAACATATATGTCGAGGCAATAGAATACCTCAACTCACAATTAATGTGATTAACCTGGCCTAGAGGAACATTGAAACCAGAGGGAAAGGATTTTGCAAATGCATCAGATTGTTTGGAAACACAGGGCGACTCGGACAAAGATAACGGCTGTAATGCTCGAAAAAGATTTGAGACATCACGTAAAATGGTGGCATAACCACTCGATCACCTCAATAACAAGATTACGAGGCCATCTATGAATACGGAAGTAGTAGGAACTGAAATGAGGCTTACATACAACAATCTATAAGTCTGATTAGTAACACGTGATCACGATAGAAAGAAGGGATAGCCTAGTTTCTTAACCCGTGGGAAGGATAAGATGACTTCGGATCGAAAGGGCATGAGGTAAAGGAGTAAAAAGAGCCTTCGTTCCATCCCACAATTAATTCCCTACATAACTAAAGCATTTCTAGACACAACTTGACCAGTTTGGCTTGGTAATCCTCTGAGCGATCGGGCTCTAATACCAAAGCTGTCAGACCCAGATTCCAAGTCACATCAATCTAGCCGGTAACACCTCATATCACTTTGCGGCCTCACGCACGGTATTCCCACGGGTGTCGCCTTACCATGGCAAGGGATCGTTTCGCCTTTTGGCTCACGTATATGATAGTGTCGCTAGCATCCATATGACAGAGAACCCGGCCGACATGACTAGTCGTGAACCCAAAGTGGCACTAACTTATAGGGACAGGCATACATGAATCAACATCGAGCATGTCGGTCGACAGCGTCTTGAATCCGGCTGTAGCACTGGCTAACAGGACTCAGGAACCGGGCTGTAGCAGCTAGATAGGACTCGGATGTCACCGCGTGGCGTTTCCTGAAGGGACGGAACACGAGGCGAAGTGAATCACATGCCGTCGATCAAGTGTTCCGAGCAAGAGTCTTTGGGCTAGCGGGACTCCGGTGAACCGGGCAGAAGCGGACTACTATGGCTCATGGAAGCACAAGACTACATTTCCCCATAAGAGAGGCTACCAAGGATAAACAACTAGGTTGTCGGATCCCACACATACCAAGCATTTCAATCATACACACAATATGCTCGATATGTGTAAATACAACATGGCATCACAACATAACTCTACGACTCAAGTATTTATTCAATAGGCTCTGAGGAGCGAGATATTACAAACATGGGTCTCATGACCCCAACATACAGAGCATACAAGAAACAAGCACATGCGGAAGCTTAACATGTCTGAGTACAGACATCTACAAATGAAAAAGGCTGAGAAGCCTGACTATCTACCAGATCTTGCCGAGGGCACAAGATCGTAGCTGAGGTATCAAGCTAAACGTCGAAGTCCACACGGAACTACCAAAGAAGACCAAGTCTCTCTGCAAAAACATAAATTAAGCAAACGTGAGTACAAATGTACCCAGCAAGACTTACATCAGAACTAGCTACATATGCATCGGTATCAACAAAGGGGGTGGTGGAGTTTGACTGCAGCGAGCGAGCTTTGACTCGATGGCTATCCTGAACTACGACTGCAAGTAACCCTTTTGAGGTGGTGCACACGAGTCCAGAAATTGACCATATCAATACACCACTATGGATCAGCTCCCGTCTCCCTACGAGAACGCAATCCATAGCACTCACGCTTATCTTGCGCATTTTAGAGTATCCACTTTCACTTGTCTATGAACTGTACAGAAACCCGAAGTCCTTTACATGGACACGGCTATTCAATAGATCATGTTAACCTGCAGGGTGTACTTCTTCACACACGCTCGCCACTTACCACCATGTACACATCGTGTATCTCGGCAACCTTCAAGCGGAAGCTTTGGTGAGGGAGTCGACCACGACCGACTAACCACACAAGTCTCGTCCGTGTTTATCGCCTATTCGTGTTCCATCCGCAAGGAGATCCGGCGGGGTGTCGCTCACGGCCCCAAACGATGCGATCAAGGTTCCCAAGCCCACCATCCGGGTGCCACTTGGTACACGTGCCCATCAGCCTAGTCATCCCAAGCCCACATGCACGGGTGCCACTTGGTAGACTACTAACACTATCTACAAACACCGAAACTAGTTGCAACTCACGGACATAGATCAGGTTGATTAATAAGTCGCGAGGGGCACTTAAGCATTCCAATGCGTGGTAGTAACTGTTCATGGATCGCAAACACAGAACTCAGTTCCTGAGGACGGCTGCAATGATACAACCCACCATGTACTCCTACATGGCCTCTCACCGCTACCTTTACCAAATCGTGTTCACACACTTAGCTCTCAACGGTAGGACATGTTCACACACCTCCAATTCATCCCGATGAATCGGGCTGACTCAACTCTAAGCGATGGCGGGCATGACAAACAAGCATGAATGAGTAGGCACATCAGGGCTCAAACAACTCCTACTCATGCTAGTGGGTTTCATCTATTTACTGTAGCAATGACAGGTCATGCAGAGGATAAAGGGGTTCAGCTACCGCAGCAAGTAACAGATGAATCATGGTTGTCCTAATGCAGTAAAAGAGAGCAGGAGCGAGAGAGTGGGATTGTATCTGAATGAACAAGGGAGTTTTGCTTGCCTGGCACTTCTGAAGATAATATAGTTCTTCATCGGGTTCATTGATCACGTCTTCGGTACGTCGTCTACCGAGAGGGGACAAACACCGGCAACATAGAAGGAAACACCATCAATGCAATGCACAATATGATGCATGATCATGACATGGAAATATGTTGTGGTTTGAGCTAATGCAACTAGCAGCAGGTTAAATGAAGTTGGTTTGAACCCTAGGTTCAAATTCAAACTCCATATGTGAAGGTTTAAATGCCATTATAAGATTTGGCCTAAACAGCAGCCCTAAGTTGTTCTATCATGCAAGAAAATGGTACAGATGGATAGATTGGATTTTTCTGATCATTTTTCATATATAACTTATTTCATTCTGAGCTACGGTTGAATTTCTATGATTTTTAGAAGTTTTGGGCATTTTCTGCAATTTCTGGATTATTTAAAATTAAACTAAATCTAGAAATAGATTTACTGCGTCAGCATGACAACATCATTACATCAGCAGGTGTCTGTGGCTGACCAGGTCAAACCTGACCGGTGGAACCCACTGGTGAGTGACCCAGTGTTAGTTAGTGACAGCGACAGGTGGGCCCGGTCAACGGCCACGTCAGCGAGGTCAATGCCGACGCGTGGGGCCACTGTGATTAATCTAAACTAAACAGGAATTAAATAGTGGTTAGTTAAGTGTGTGGGGCCCAGTGTCAGTGGCACGGGGCGGTGATTAGTGGCTAATTAAGCAGCCACGTCAGCAAGTGACGCCGGCGACCACGGCGACGGCGGGACCTCGCCGGAGTTGCTCGGGACGGCGCTAACGAGCACCGTTTTGCGCGTGGTTTGCGGCTACGGCGAGCTGGCAGTGCAGCGCATCTAAAGGAGGCAGCGAGAGGTGGCGGGGTGCAGAGTAGCGGCGGCGGCGACGGGCGGAGCGGCGGCCAGAGTTCGGCCGGGTGCGAGGACATGGCTGCAGCGCTCGAGAGAGCGAGTTGGGGTGCGGGTTGGGTTCCTGGCGAGGTCTGGAGCACGTTCACGTGCCCAGGAGCGACGAACACGGCCTCTGGCCACGGCGGCGAGGAGCTCAGGCGGCGGCGTGAATCGGTCACCGGCGGAACGGTGGCCAGGGCGAGAAAAGGAGCACGTGAGCAAGGGGAGAGGAGGCAGGGGCTCACGGAGAGTCGGTTGGAGCAGACGGCGAGCTCGGGGGAGGACGGACGGTGACGTAGCGAAGCCGGCGATCTCGGGTGGCCGGAGATGGGGAAGACGGAGTGGGCAGCGATGCAGGGCTCGCGGCGTTGTGTAGCTCCATGGAGAGGTCGGGCGTCGGGCGGAGCCTTTGGTCACTCTGGTGGGGCGAGCAGCGGTGTTAGGCTCTGATCTGCGATGAGCGGCGGCGACGGGCGGTTCTCGTTCGTGATGGGCGAGAGATAGAGGAGGGAGGTGGTCCAGGAGAGAGGAGAGGGTGCAGGGGGGTGCTGGGCGTCTCCGTGGCGCGTCTGGAGGAGTCGGGGAGGAGGCAGACATGCGAGGAGGAGGCTGGCCTGGCTCTCGTTGTCAGGTTCTTTATCACGCAGCTGCCTCGGGTTGAAGACAACCTGGAGGCGCTGGTGGGCTGGGCCGCCAGCTACAGTAGTAGGCGGAGGTAGGTCAGGTAGGTGGCCCAGGTGGTTTCTGCATATTATTATTTTTGTTTGTCTGTTTTCCTTTTCTGCAGTTTCTTTAATTTGGTTTTCAAACCAAACTATATTTTGTTTAGCTTCTGGAAATTTTTATGTGGCTAGATAAAATATATTAAGAGCCACTCACAAATTTTCAGAATTGTTGGACTTGCAATTATTTTGTAGAAGAATTAAATCCAACTCAAATACTTATTGATTTAAGTCCAAATGGCCAAAATAGTTCCTAAAAATGTTCCATATTTTTAGTTTGGATCAAAACCCTTGCCAAAAATATCAAACATCATTGAAGTGCATTCTGGAAACATTGGATGCATTTTCCAGGGTTATTTGCCCTTCTTTTAATTAAAATGATTTCTGAGGCTTTCACTTTCCTCATTTCAACTTTCAAATAAATTTAGACATGATGCAACAACCAAGCTAGTTCAAGTGCATAGCAAGGCTAGGGATGTGACAGCCTAACACGGCAGCCGAACCAGTGAACCCTGGTACTCCTCTCCGCGTGGGCATCCACTGCCACGTCTTCCCCGGATCCGCGTCGTCCCCTTCCTAGGCCTCGCCGTCGTCCATCGCCTTGGTGCTCTCGGCGCGGCGTGGTCAATGTGGTCAACGACCGACTTCCACCGGACGAGTACTATACGTGGAGAGGCTGACAGCTGGGTCCACAGCCCACCCGATTTTTGATTTAACAAGTAAGTCGCTTTGTCGGGCTGTTGGGCTGCAAATCTTTCAAGACAAGGAGAGCTTCATTAATGGCCGAGAAAATGGCCTATCGAGAATGAGAAATGGGATGTACATTTTAAAACACATCAAACCGCAATTAGTTTCAAATATCTTTTTTTCATTTCGAGATTTTAAATTACATTAATTTTTATTCATGGAGAATTTGTTGGGTTTTATATTGATATACATTTATTTTTAAAATTAGTTTGAATGTGAGTCGAAATTTCGGAATTAAAAACAGTTTGGACCGCAGCGAAATATGCAAAATTTCGTACTGTAATTTTTTAACCGTGGCCACAATATGGGCTGTAATGCTAACAAAAAGAATATGGGTTCCAAAAAAACCTTAAGAATTAGCAAATGGGCTGTAAATTATTAGAAATAATGGCAGATGGGCTGTATGTTGGTTTCCACATATTTGAGGCTTTCCTAAAAAAAGGTTGACGCACAAGCAGTGACTGTTGGATGTCCATCGAACGACCGTCTTGCTTCCTCAATCTCTGCTCTTCCTGCTCCAGCCGCTCAAACAAGCACCGGCGGGACTGCCTGCTCCCTCCTCCCCACCACACCTGCTATTATTCTCCCGGCGACGGCAGACGAACCAGTAAACCCTCGTACAGTCATACTCCCCTCCGCGTGGGAAACAACTGCGGAGTCTTCCCTGCCTCCGTGTCGTTCCCTTCCTAGGCCTCGCCGTCGTCCACCGCCCTGGTGCTCTCGGCGCTGCTCGGTAATCTGCGTTAACGACCGACATACATCTGAAGTGGATCAGACCGGAGAGGCCGACAAGCTGGGTCCACGACATGAAAGCAAGGAAATGCCTCCTTATTACACGCAAAATAATGATTCCTCCACCTGACATCAGGGACCCACCGAAAGGGCCTCTGTATTTCGCGAAAAAAATGTTATTACCGCTGACAGCTCAGACACACCAGCTATATCTTTGCACGCAAGGAAGTGCCTCCTTATTACGCACAAAAAAATGAATACTCCCCCTGTTAGCTGGGACAAAATATAGTGGCAGGCTGACTTGTGGGCCTACTAAGTTGACGGGGACGGAGGGCTTTGTCAACTTAGTCAATATGCACGATTCTAGCTCCAGTGACCGTACAATGTCCATCCAACAGCCGTAGTGCTTCTTCAACCTCGGGTCTTCTTGCTCCAGCCGCCCAAACCAGCGCCGGTCGTGCCTCGTGCTCCTGCCTCCCGTGGCCGGCTGCGATGCGGCGTAGGCCTCACCGCCCCCTACTACTCCCACCGCTGGCAAGGCTATCCCTCTACTCACCCACACCCCCTGTTATTCTGCAGTGACGGCAGCCTCACACCACAGCGAACCAGTGAACCCTCATACTCCTCTACGCGTGGGCATCCACTGCCGCGTCTTCCCCCGCTCCGTGTCGTCCCCTTGCTAGGCCTCGCCGTCGTCCACCGCCCTGGTGCTCTCGGCGCGGCGTGGTCAACATGGTCAAGGAATGGCTTCCATCGAACGTGGACTGTACGTGGAGAGGCTGACAGCTGGGTCCACGGCCGCAGCAAGGAAGTGCCTCCTTATTACGTGCAAAATAATTATTCCTCCACCTGACAGCGGGGACCTACCGGACGGGCCACTGTATTTCATGAAAAACGTTTCCCCCCTGACTGCTGGGCCCACCAGCTACACGTTCGCACGCAAGGAAGTGCGTCCGGGCAAAAAAAAGAAAACGATTCGCCCCCCTGACTGCTGGGACCCACCAGCTACATCTTCGCATGCAAGGAAGTGCCTGACAGTCGGGACCTACCTGGTCGAAGCGTACGTAGCATTGTCATTCTGGTCGCGACGATACGTACATATATCTTGGTGGATGTAGAGGCGCGCGCGTCGTAGTAGAGGCGCGACGTGTCATAATAGAGGCGCGCGTAGCATGTACACGTCGTCAGCGGCTAGGGTGCAAGAAAGAAAATACGGCCACGTATGTGTACATACGGACGGGGTCTCGAACGCCTACTCGCGCATACGTACGGCCAGGGCTCGTGTACATGGCTGGGTCGGAACGGAGAAACAGCGTCATCGTCGTGTTCATGGGGAGGCAACGGAATGCGTCGTGTTCATGGGGAGGCAAGGGAATGCGTCGTGTTCATGGGGAGGCAACGAAATGCGTCGTGTTCATGGGGAGGCAACGGAATGCGTCGTGTTCATCGGGAGGCAACGGAACACGTGGGAGCCATGGTCATGTTCATCGGGAGAGCTTGGACGGAACAGGTGATGGAAACGAGGCCTGGCGTACCGCAAAACAGAGGAAACGGACCTCCTACGTTTGGAACGGGGTCCTGTTGATCGGGAGGGGTGTGGCGTACCGCAAAACGGAGGAAACGAACCTCCTATGGTTGAAACGGGGGTCCTGTTGATCGGGAGGGGTGTGACGTGCCGCCAAAAAACGGATTTAAACGGACCTCCTACGGTCGAAATGGGGGTCCTGTTGATCGGGAGGGGTGTGGCATACCGCAAAACGGAGGAAACGGACTTGTGTTGGAGCGGTACGATCGAAAGGGGGTCCTGTTCATTGGGAGGGGTGTGACGTACCGCAAAACGGGACTCCACGGGATATTGTTCATCTCCATCGTCAACCTCCTCCAGCCTCCACGGGCTATCGTCGACCTCCTCCAGCCTCCACGGGCTCCTGTTCATCCAGTCTCCACCGCGCGCTACTCCACCGGCTACTGTTCAACCACCCCTCCACCGTCTACTGTTCATCCATCCCTCCACACCACGGGGTCCTGTTCAACCACCCCTCCACGGGCACCCCTCCACCATCTACTGTTCATCCAGCCCTCCACACCACGGGGTCATGTTCAACCACCCTCCACTTTGTCTCGCTCATCCAGCCCTCCACACCACGGGTCATGTTCAACCACCCTCCACGGGCACCCCTCCACCGTCTCTTGTTCATCCAGCCCTCCACCACACCACGGGTCCTGTTCATCCAGAGGCAACGCCACCGCTCACTTTATTCATCAAACCCCAAAGAACGCTCACTGCTCATCCCAAAGGCAGCATCGATCGACTACGATTAGCAGCGATAGCGAAGAATCGCTCGATCGGGTTCGATTAACGACCATCGATCGATCGCTCGGGTTCGATGAACGCGTAGCTGCAGCAGCAACCGCCGGGTTCGATTAGAGCCCACCGCCTCGATCGGGTTCAGTTAGAGCCAACGCCCCGCACACACGCGCGTACGTGTACAAGAGAAACGCGCATCGCTCGGCCCCCGACCTCTCACCGTAACCGGGAACTCCCCGAAATTTTCCTCCCCCTCGCTTCTACCACGGTTTTTTCCGTCATGGACGGCCCAAAGAATGTCATGCAGCTGCGTCTCCGGCCCGCCCAGGACGAAAAGCCCATTTTCTGTCATGATTTTTTGTCATAGAAGTAGGAGCCCACCACATCTATTATGATACCGGGTTTTGTCACAATTATCGTCATAGAAGTGTCATATGTATGATAAAAAAAATTCGTTCGGGCCAAAATGTCACGGATGTGTCTTTTTTTTGTAGAGCCATGAGCTAGCAGCTTCTTCTTCTTCTTTTTAAGGAAAGGGCTCCAGCCCCGGTTCCATTTCCATCAGAAAACGAAACCCACGGATCTTCTTCTTCATTAGTTGCAATAAAATTGAGCAACATCAAGGTTGGTCGTTAAGCTCCTGGAATGTTCAACTATAATTTGGATATCATTTGTGCAGTTCAACTAAGATCAAGCGCGAAATGTATATCTCTATTTGCACAAAAAAGGTGGAAAGGAGGGTGACTAACAAGTGATGAAACATGCATCAAATGAAAAAAGCATGTTCCTTATCTGAATGGCAATCGTACAAGGACAATAGCAATTTCTAGCAGCATTGCTAGATATTAGTGTGGGCATTAGGATTAACAATGACAACAGTTAAATACGACATTACTTTAATGGTACTATTGCTTCATTTTACCAGCAACATTACATTAACAGGTGCTACAGAGTCGGTATTTGGGCACGGGAGAGTAGGCGGACCAGGAAAGTTGCATCTCTAATGAAAAGAAGCAACTTATCTTAATGAAAAATTTAGCAGGACATGAAAAAAGTGCCATTGATTCATATTACTGGAGGCATTACATTGAAAACAACATTAGTTTAACGTGTCCTTACTTTTACCAGTGCGACTGCTACATTTTACCAGTGGCATTACAAAAGAGCAGCTTGGGGCAACAAACATCAGAAGAGGATATCTGGGTTGGTCACATTTTTGTTCGGTATATAGCCACCTTATACTGTGTGAGGCTAGCAAATCTAGTGCTGGACTTACTCTGTTGACTTATCCCCCAGTCCCCACTTTCTTTCCTTTTTCAACCAATAGATCGGGTTTATATTGAGTTTGTATTGCATTCCCTTTACTTCCCTATTAGACCAAGAGACCAGTTGGATAGCCAGTCTCTGCTACTTTTTGCCCCCATTATTTCCTCTTTCGACAAAGTCCTAGATTCAGGTAACAAATCTCCCCCACCCCCTTTCTTCCTTATTTGAACCAAGTACTACTAGATTCGAGTGCACGAACTAGTTTTACCTCTTAACAGTAAAACATTAGGTGGTTTTCGAACAGCCGATCGATCCTATCTACGAGGGGGCCTGAGAAATAGTAAAGGATACAAATGCAGTGACGTCAAGAGATCTGGAAGTAGAGCAAGGCTGGTTTCGAAGGAAGTTATACCTGAGGGTCACCGGGATGTTGCTAGGTGGGCGACCGGAGGCCGGATCTGCCCACACTACGGCAGCGAGGAAGAAGGGGTGGGAGGCCCTCCCTCGCCAGTGATGCTTGGGAGAGAACGACAAGGCATGCTGATCAGGATGCGCCGGCAGTGGGTAAGAGCCATCGCCGAGGATGACCGCGTGAACATTGCACCTTCTCACCTTCCCGGGCGGAGAGGATCCGGCTGGATCTGTGACCAGCGGTGAGTAGAGAGAGAGAGTGTGGCCACTGCTGTCGTGTTTAGATCTGGAGAGGACGAGACAGTGTAAAGAGAGCAACACTAGCAAGCAAGCGCGTAGGCTCCTGCCTATATGGTGGAGTACTAATTTTCTTTTGTCTACCGGCCGGAGCCGGCTTGACCTCGGCAATGACTGTCGAGAAGTCTTCATGCACAAGCCTCGGAGGCACAGTTGTCGTCATTTTGATCTGAAGCACCGGATTATAACATATCACACGAAAAAATGCCACATGGCAAGAAATCATAACCTCACTGCCCAAAGGAGACAAGATGAATCCCGACGGACAAACTAGACGAGGATCAAAGCTCAAATTAAAGATAAACTCGTAGAAAAGGGTCAGTTGATAGGTGTCCTAATTAACATAGCCGGCTTGACCTAGATGGTAGCCGAGTAGTCTTCGTGCATGTGCCCCCAATGACTAGCCCAACTCAGTTGTCGCT
This sequence comes from Aegilops longissima, assembly GCA_021605205.1. NCBI lineage: Eukaryota > Viridiplantae > Streptophyta > Magnoliopsida > Poales > Poaceae > Aegilops > Aegilops longissima. Next base: position 479,587,408 of record CM038681.1, on the reverse strand, counting down.
GTTTAACCCTCCCAGTGATCCGAAGCACATGACACCTAATTTTGCGAGATGACAAAAAACCTTTTTTTAGATTTCTCACCAGAACTACAGCCCTGTACAACACAGCCTGCACGATATGTAGACGACAGCCAATCCAGGCGTGTCTACTGGAGTCTGGTCACATGCATGGACGAACTGATCTTTCGTGTCTTACAGGGATCGTCCAGGTAACAACGTATGTACTCCTACATCACTTCTCTATAGTACTATCACTCGTCTCTCTCTTCTATTAACTCACCCGACTTGCGGGGCCTTGGAGTGTGCCTATGGTCGGTTCTCAATTGCGGTCCCACATGTGTGTGCAAACGCAATATGACGCGTGTTCCATTCGGAGAGCGGCGTGCCAGACCGACCGACCGTCTGGGGTGCGACGCGAACGCGACGGGCGTGTTGTATACTCCGTACATGTGTACCGCCGTTTTCTTGAGGCTTTGCTCCATGGCGCAATCCATGGATACAAAATTAGTATATTGTACCATTTAAAAGTCGAGGGCGGGGCTTTTCCCGCGCGGTAGGCGGGGCAGTCCCGCCTAGTCGGTTCGACAGAGACGTGAGAAGATGAGGGAGTAGGCTACTGCAAACGTAGGGCTGTGTGGTTTGACAGTGAGTTACAGCTGGACAGGTGGGGCCCAGTGATTTGACTTGCCATTATCATTTTAACTGCGGCGCTTCGACCGGCGTGAGTCTCCCGATTCCTGACCACCTCCATACAGTTGCTTCCCCCGATGCTCCACCATGTAGAGGCTGGCTCTTGCTTGAGAGCCCACTCCTCCACTTTTTCCTTGCCTCTTTCCCCCACATATGCAAAAATGTCATGTAAAGCGGACTTATAGCCCACTATTGTACTTGATCCTATAGGTGCTAAGCCTGCCACAAAGGCATAAAGTATGATGTGGCAAGTTAATTAAGAAGAGAGAGACTAGTTTGGTGACCACATGAAGAAACGGTGATAAGCGTGTGTACCTAGATGAAGCAAACTTAGCAATAAAAAACTAAGCACCTATGCATTGGGGACTTGATTTGCTAAGCCATTTAATGCCCATAAAACCTTGATACGTCTCCAACGTATCTATAATTTTTTATTGCTCCATGCTATATTATCTACTGTTTTGGACCTTATAGGGCTTTATTTTCCACTTTTATATTACTTTTGGGACTAACCTATTAACCGGAGGCCCAGCCCAGAATTGCTGTTTTTTTGCCTATTTCAGTGTTTCGAAGAAACGGAATATCAAATGGAGTCCAAACGGAATGAAACCTTCGAGAACGTGATTTTCTCAACAGATATGATCCAGGAGACTTGGACCCTCCATCAAGAAAGGAGGGAGGCGGTCATGAGGGTGGAGGGCCCCCCCTAGGGCGCGCCCCCTGCCTCGTCGGCCCCCTGAAGCTCCACCGACGTACTCCTTCCTCCTAGATATACCTACATACCCCCAAACGATCAGATACGGAGCCAAAAAACCTAATTCCACCGCCGCAACCTTTTGTACCCACAAAATACCATCTTGGGGCCTGTTTCGGAGCTCCGCCGGAAGGGGAATCCACCATGGAGGGCTTCTACATCATCACCATAGCCCCTCCGATGAAGTGTGAGTAGTTTACCTCAGACCTTCGGGTCCATAGTTAGTAGCTAGATGGCTTTCTCTCTTTTTGGATCTCAATACAATGTTCTCCCCCTCTCTCGTGGAGATCTATTCGATGTAATCTTCTTTTTGGGGCGTGTTTGTTGAGACTGATGAATTGTGGGTTTATGATCAAGATTATCTATGAACAATATGTGAATCTTCTCTGAATTCTTTTATGTATGATTGGTTATCTTTGCAAGTCTCTTCGAATTATCAGTTTGGTTTGGCCTACTAGATTGGTTTTTCTTGCAATGGGAGAAGTGCTTAGCTCTGGGTTCAATCTTGTGGTGTCCTTTCCCAGTGACAGTAGGGGCAGCAGGGCACATATTGTGTTGTTGCCATCGAGGATAACAAGATGGGATATTTATCATATTGCATGAATTTATTCCTCTACATCATGTCATCTTACTTAAGGCGTTACTCTGTTTTCTTGAACTTAATACTCTAGATGCAGGCAGGAGTCTGTCTACTTGTCTCGGACGTGATGCCTATATACATGATTATACCTAGATATTCTCATAACTATGCTCAATTCTGTCAATTGCTCAACAGTAATTTGTTCACCCACCGTAGAATACTTATGCTCTGGAGAGAAACCACTAGTGAAATCTATGGCCCCCGGGTCTATTCTCATCATATCAATCTCCTAACACTTTATTATTTGCTTTGCTTTTTTACTTTACCTTTTATTTTACTTTGCATCTCTATACCAAAAATACCAAAAATATTATCTATCATCTCTATCAGATCTCACTCCCGCAAGTGACCGTGAAGGGATTGACAACCCCTAATCGCGTTGGTTGCGTTGAGCTATTTGTTTTGTGTAGGTACGAGGGACTCGCGTAGCCTCCTCTTTGGATTGATACCTTGGTTCTCAAAAACTGAGGGAAATAGTTACTCTACTCTACTGCATCACCCTTTCCTCTTCAAGGAAATCCAACGCAGTGCTCAAGAGGTAGCAGGAAGATTTCTGGCGCCGTTGCTGGGGAGTCTACGCAAAAGTCAACATACCAAGTACACATCACAATTCCTTATCTCTCGCATTGCATTATTTGCCATTTGCCTCTTGTTTTCCTCTCCCCCACTTCACCCTTGCCATTTTATTCGCCCTCTCTATTCCGTTTGCCTTTTTCTCGCTTGCTTTTGTTTGCCCGTGTGTTGGATTGTTTGTTTGTCGCGATGGCTCTACCTAGATTTGGTGCTCTTCACCTTAAAAGGTTAGAAGAGATCGAAAGCAACGTTAGGAGTTTTATGGTTTTGCAATTTGAGCATAATAGTTTCTTTAGAAACGAGCTTAAGGAAAAAAAAGTTTTATGAGTTATATGAATAAAGAGCTCGATGATATGTCTAAACAATTTGATGGTATAAGATCCCAAATTGCTCATCTTGAGAAGTTGACTACTGAAATTTCGGATAAGCAGGCTACCTTAGTCAATAAGATGGCCGCTAAACCGAATCCCTACGAAAATCAAGATGAAGATCTAAAAGTTATTGATGTGTCCCCTATTAAATCTTTGTTTTGCAATATGAATCTTGAGGAAACTGAATATTATCCACCCTTACCTAGAAGGCGTTCCAAAAATTCGGAGTTTTTAGATCTTGATGATGACATTGATAAAAGTGGGATTGAAAAGAGTAAAACCCTAGATGTTGCTAAACCCACTATTTTGGATTTCAAGGAATTTAATTATGAAAGTTGCTCTTTAATTGATTGTATTTCCTTGTTGCAATCCGTGCTAAATTCTCCTCATGCGTATAGTCAAAATAAAGCGTTTACTAAACATATTGTTGATTCCTTGATGCAATCTTATGAAGAGAAACTTGAGTTGGAAGTTTCTATCCCTAGAAAACTTTATGATGAGTGGGAACCAACTATTAAAATTAAGATTAAGGATCATGAATTTTATGCTTTATGTGATTTGGGTGCTAGTGTTTCCACTATTCCCAAAACTTTGTGTGATTTGCTAGATTTCCGTGATTTTGATGATTGCTCTCTAAACTTGCACCTTGCGGATTCCACTATTAAGAAACCTATGGGAAGAATTAATGATGTTCTTATTGTTTCTAATAGGAATTATGTGCCCGTAGATTTTATCGTTCTTGATATAGATTGCAATCCTTCTTGCCCTATTATTCTTGGTAGACCTTTCCTTAGAACGATTGGTGCAATTATTGATATGAAGGAAGGGAATATTAGATTCCAATTTCCATTAAAAAGGGCATGGAACACTTCCCTAGAAAGAAAATAAAATTACCATATGAATCTATTATGAGAGCCACTTATGGATTGCCTACCAAAGATGGCAATACCTAGATCTATCCTTGCTTTTATGCCTAGCTAGGGGCGTTAAACGATAGCGCTTGTTGGGAGGCAACCCAATTTTATTTTATCTTAGTTTTTGTTTTGTTTTTGTTTCTGTTTAGGAATAAATAATCCATCTACCTTCTGTTTAGATGTGGTTTTATCTTTTAATTAGTGTTTGTGTCAAGTTAAACATATAGGATCTTCTTGGATAATAGTTATTTGATCTTGCTGTAATTTTCAGAAACTTTCTGTTCACGAAAACAATTATTAAAAATCACCAGAATGTGATAAAATACTGATTCCAATTGCTGCTGATCAATACACAAATTGCCTCGGCCTTCCTATGTTGGCTGATTTTTTGGAGTTCCAGAAGTTTGCATTAGCTACAGATTACTACAGACTGTTCTGTTTTTGACAGATTATGTTTTTCGTGTGTTGTCTGCTTATTTTGATGTTTTAATTAGTGTTTGTGTCAAGTTAAACCTATACGATCTTCTTGGATGATAGTTATTTGATCTTGCTGTAATTTCCAGAAACTTTCTGTTCACGAAAATAATTATTAAAAATCACCAGAACGTGATAAAATACTGATTCCAATTGCTGCTGATCAATACACAAATTGCCTTGGTCTTCCTATTTTGGCCGAGGTTTTGGAGTTCCAGAAGTTTGCGTTAGCTACAGATTTCTACAGACTGTTCTGTTTTTGACAGATTATGTTGTTCGTGTGTTGTTTGCTTATTTTGATGAATCTATGGCCAGTAAAATAGTTTATAAACCATAGAGAAGTTGGAATACAGTAGGTTTAACACCAATATAAATAAATAATGAGTTCATTACAGTATCTTGAAGTGGTCCTTTGTTTTCTTTTGCTAACGGAGCTCACGAGATTTCTGTTGAGTTTTGTGTTGTGAAGTTTTCAAGTTTTGGGTGAAATATTTTGATGGATTATGAAACAAGGAGTGGCAAGAGCCTAATCTTGGGGATGCCCATGGAACCCCCAAGATAATCCAAGGACACCAAAAAGTCAAAGCTTGGGGATGCCACGGAAGGCATCCCCTCTTTCATCTACTTCCATCTGTAATTTCACTTGGAGCTATATTTTTATTCACCACATGATATGTGTTTTGCTTGGAGCGTCTTGTATGATTTGAGTCTTTTTTTAGTTTACCACAATCATCCTTGATGTACACACCTTTTGAGAAAGCCATACATGAATTGGAATTTGATAGAATACTCTATGTGCTTCACTTATATCTTTTGAGCTATATAGTTTTTGCTCTAATGCTTCACTTATATCTTTTAGAGCACGGTGGTGGATTTGCTTTATAGAAACTATTGGTCTCTCATGCTTCACTTAGATTATTTTGAGAGTCTTAAATAGCATGGTAATTTGCTTAATAATTATAATAAGTTTGGTATTCAAGATTTGTAAAACTTTCTTTTGAGTGCGTTGAATACTAAGAAGAGTTTGATGCTTGATAATTGTTTTGAGATATGAAGATGGTGATATTAGAGTCATGCTAGTTGAGTAGTTGTGAATTTGAGAAATACTTGTGTTTAAGTTTGTGATTCCCGTAGCATGCACGTATGGTGAACCGTTATGTAATGAAGTCGGAGCATGATTTATTTATTGATTGTCTTCCTTATGAGTGGTGGTCGGGGACGAGCGATGGTGTTTTCCTACCAATCTATCCCCCTAGGAGCATGCGCGTAATACTTTGCTTTGATAACTTCTAGATTTTTGCAATAAGTATATGAGTTCTTTATGACTAATGTTCATTCCATGGATTATACGCACTTTTCCCATCCTTCCACCATTGCTAGCCTCTCTAATACCGCGCACTTTTCACCGGTATCATACACCCACCATATACCTTCCTCAAAACAGCCACCATACCTACCTATCATGGCATTTCCATAGCCATTCCGAGATATATTGCCATGCAACTTTCCACCGTTCCGTTTATTATGACACGCTCCATCATTGTCATATTGCTAGCATGATCATGTAGTTGACATCGTATTTGTGGCAAAGCCACCGTTCATAATTCTTTCATACATGTCACTCTTGATTCATTGCATATCCCGGTACACCGCCGGAGGCATTCACATAGAGTCATATTTTGTTCTAAGAATCGAGTTGTAATTGTTGAGTTGTTAGAAAAATAAAAGTGTGATGATCATCATTTTTAGAGCATTGTCCCAAGTGAGGAAAGGATGATGGAGACTATGATTCCCCCACAAGTCGGGATGAGACTCCAGACGAAAAAAAAGAAAAAAAAAGAAAAAAAAGAGGCAAAAAAAGGCCCAAATAAAAAAAAGGAAAAATGAGAGAAAAAGAGAGAAGGGACAATGTTACTATTTTTTACCACACTTGTGCTTCAAAGTAGCACCATGATCTTCATGATAGAGAGTCTCTCATTTTGTCACTTTCATATACTAGTGGGAATTTTTCATTATAGAACTTGGCTTGTATATTCCAATGATGGGCTTCCTCAAAATGCCCTAGGTCTTTGTGAGCAAGCGAGTTGGATGCAAACCCACTTAGTTTCTTTTGTTGAGATTTCATATACTTATAGATCTAGTGCATCCGTTGCATGGCAATCCCTACTCACTCACATTGATATCTATTGATGGGCATCTCCATAGCCCGTTGATACGCCTAGTTGATGTGAGACTATCTTCCCCTCTTTTTATCTTCTCCACAACCACCATTCTTATCCACATATAGTGCTATATCCATGGCTCACGCTCATGTATTGAAGATTGAAAAAGTTTTGAAAATGTCAAAAGTATGAAACAATTGCTTGGCTTGTCATCGGGGTTGCGCATGATTTAAATACTTTGTGTGGTGAAGATAGAGCATAGCCAGACTATATGATTTTGTAGGGATAACTTTCTTTGACCATGTTATTTTGAGAAGACATAATTGCTTTGTTAGTATGCTTGAAGTATTATTATTTTTGTGTCAATATGAACTTTTGTCTTGAATCTTTCGGATCTGAATATTCATACCACAATTGAGAAGAATTACATTGAAATTATGCCAAGTAGCACTCCACATCAAAAACTCTCTTTTTATCATTCACCTACTCGAGGACGAGCAGGAATTAAGCTTGGGGATGCGTGATACGTCTCCAACGTATCTATAATTTTTGATTGCTCCATGCTATATTATCTACTGTTTTGGACCTTATTGGGCTTTATTTTCCACTTTTATATTACTTTTGGGACTAACCTATTAACCGGAGGCCCAGCCCAGAATTGCTGTTTTTTTGCCTATTTCAGTGTTTTGAAGAATCGGAATATCAAACGGAGTCCAAACGGAATGAAACCTTCGGGAACGTGATTTTCTCAACAGATATGATCTAGGAGACTTGGACCCTCCGTCAAGAAAGGAGGGAGGCGGCCACGAGGGTGGAGGGCGCGCCCCCCTGCCTCGTGGGCCCCCCGAAGCTCCACCTACGTACTCCTTCCTCCTATATATACCACGCACCCCAAGCGATCGACATCTGAGCCAAAAACCTAATTCCACCGCCGCAACCTTCTGTACCCATGAAATCCCATCTTGGGGCTTGTTCTGGAGCTCCGCCGGAAGGGGAATCCACCGCGGAGGGCTTCTACATCATCACCATAGCCCCTCTGATGAAGTGTGAGTACTTTACCTCAGACCTTCGGGTCCATAGTTAGTAGCTACATGGCTTCTTCTCTCTTTTTGGATCTCAATACAATGTTCTCCCCCTCTCTCGTGGAGATCTATTCGATGTAATCTTCTTTTTGCGGTGTGTTTGTTGAGAACGATGAATTCTGGGTTTATGATCAAGATTATCTATGAACAATATTTGAATCTTCTCTGAATTCTTTTATGTATGATTGGTTATCTTTGCAAGTCTCTTCGAATTATCAGTTTGGTTTGGCCTACTATATTAGTTTTTCTTGCAATGGGAGAAGTGCTTAGCTTTGGGTTCAATCTTGCGGTGCCCTTTCCCAGTGACAGTAGGGGCAGCAAGGCACGTATTGTATTGTTGCCGTCGAGGATAACAAGATGGGGTATTTATCATATTGCATGAATTTATTCCTCTACATCATGTCATCTTGCTTAAGGCGTTACTCTGTTTTCTTGAACTTAATACTCTAGATGCATGCTGGATAGCGGTCGATGAGTGGAATAATAGTAGTAGATGGAGGCAGGAGTCGGTCTACTTGTCTCGGACGTGATGCCTATATACATGATCATACCTAGATATTCTCATAACTATGCTCAATTCTGTCAATTGCTCAACAGTAATTTGTTCACTCACCTTAGAATACTTATGCTCTTGAGAGAAGCCACTAGTGAAATCTCTGGCCCACGGGTCTATTCTCATCATATCAATCTCCCAACACTTTATTATTTGCTTTGCTTTTTTACTTTACCTTTTATTTTACTTTGCATCTCTATACCAAAAATACCAAAAATATTATCTATCATCTCTATCAGATCTCACTCCCGTAAGTGACCATGAAGGGATTGACAACCCCTAATCGCGTTGGTTGCGTTGAGCTATTTGTTTGTGTAGGTACGAGGGACTCGCGCGTAGCCTCCTACTGGATTGATACCTTGGTTCGCAAAAACTGAGGGAAATACTTACTCTACTCTGTTGCATAACCCTTTCCTCCTCAAGGAAATCCAACGTAGTGCTCAAGACGTAGCACACCTCATCTAAGCACCATTTCATTGGAAGAGGCCACTCCTTGGCAAATGCAATAAATACTACGAAGAAAGAAATAGAGAGAAGTAAACAAAAAATTGTCTTATAGCCAACCTTATAGCTAAACTTGTTGTTTGAGGGACTAAGTGATGACTATGTATGATTTGCCAACATCAGATAGCCTAACGCATCGTGTTAAATCTCCAAGGGCGCGACCGCGCGAGCAAGGCGACGGTCGTGGTAGGCACGACCATGATACGGGCTGCTGGCAGCCCTTGGATCTGAGATCAAACGGTCGCATGCTAAGTTGCTAAAAATTTGCAAAATAACCCTCCAAGATAGGGTATTCACCCATAGGTCTAGAATCGCGCCATGCAACCGTTCGATCTCAAATCCAAGGGCTCTTGGAATCCCGTATCATGGGAGAATGGGAAGCTTCGTATCACCTGTAATTTTCCCAACGCTTGACTTGACATCGAAAGCCATTTAATTGGGCATCGAGTAGACATGAAATCTAATTGGGTCCCCATATTACTGTGCATGAATCCATTTATCCACCAGGCAAGCCACTACCTTGCCATTCGCACGCGCCCCCCCACTCGACATTTTTACAATCGATAAACCGCTCCTAGTTGTCCCGTCCTTTCACATTACGGCAGTTCCACTAATCCTAACCCTCCTCCCAAATCCATGGCGTCCCAATTCTCCATGATCGGCGGTGAGTACATGGTTAGAACCATCACCGGTGATGAGTTTGACATCATCTACACCCGTTCTTCCGCAACGGTGAAAGAATGCCTTGCTCGCTTCAAACGCATGTTCGAATACTAAAATGATGAGTGGGTCGCTGGGCTAGATGTTGAGTACACCACAGTCCTGGGAAGCGAGAAGAATCTAAAGGAGGCAGAGAAGAAGAAGCCCGCCGTGATCCAGGTTTGCGTGCATGACTTATGCTTGGTCTACCACATATGCCATGCCGACGTTGAGTGCGAGGAATTTAAGAAGTTCCTCAAGGGCGGCCGAGTCAAATTCGTTACTGTAGAACTTAGGAATGACAAGGAAATTCTGGGTCAGATAGGCCTCGTTGTAGGCGACCCCATCGACCTCCAGAAGGAAGGGCTGGTGCCCTCCCTTGATCATCCTTCAATGCTGACCCTAGTAGGAGCCATGGTTCATCCTTCGTACGGTGAACTGAAGAAACCTCTGCACACGTTTCATCATGCATGGCAGTGGACTGTACTAGATATAGACCACATCCACTACGCCGCAATGGATGGCTACCTTTGTTTCAATATCTACAAGGGTTGGATGAAGAGAAAGAGCCAAGTGTGCGGTTCAAGCAAAGAAGTATCGCCCAAGAGGAAGAGGGACAAGGACGAAGTCGAGGACATGGACGAGGACTCCAAGTAAGGTGGCAGTGTCGTTGCTCATGGTGGTTCTAATGCAGTGTCTACCAGATTAGTTGCTTAGTTTAATTTCCGGTGTGCTTAGTTTTATTTGAGGGGTGTGTTGTGCTGAGCCCCCAGCAGAATATGTTATGTTTCTTCTCGTTATATTTCGTACATTTCATCTTTTAGTTGGTATAGTACTACCACTCATTTCTTCACATTATATACATACAATATATATGGCCAACATCATATAGCCAACAGTTTATATGAGGGATGTGTTGTGCTGGACACCATTAACTTATCATTGTCAGAATCAGCTTATTTTTCTCATGTAACATGGTCAACGGGATTGGCATGAAAATAACAATGTCTAATGGCATTTCTAAGCAAACATCTAACTTAACCATGGCATTTTTTAGATATCTAATTGCATTTTTTAGTAGGCATCTCACGGATCGATGGCATTTTTGAGTAGTTGTAACTTCTAATGGCAAAACTGAGTAGTGATACACAACTAGTGGCATAAATAATAAGAACCCAAGAATTAAATAGGTATGCTAATTTCTCTATTTATTTATACCTTTGTGTCTTGAAACAATATCGCTGCCTCCCCAGTTTTCTTTTTTACAGAGGCAACATAGAACTATATGAGTTCCCTATTAAATTTTGGAATTATACTGGGTTCATTTGGCCTTTTTTATACATTAATTGAGTTTCTGGTCATTTAATGTGCATAATTCAAATTTGAACTACAAGCACATGCTCCCGTGCACCAAAGTTGATTGAAAAATCACATGTGTGTCCTCGGGTGAATTTCTAGGTCCCATGCAAGAAATGGGAATGAAATTCAAACATCTGGGCATCGTGGTTCGGCCGAGAACATTGAGAAGCTTGGTTTTAAAATTCTTGTAAATCCAAAACACGCCTGAAAATCATGAAGCTTTGCATGGTGTCATGTCATGGTACTACCATGCTGTGGTAAAAAAAATTGCAGAATAGGAACAAGTTTTGGTAGAAGTTTCTTGCAAACCGGAGCTTCTCTCAAGAAGGCTCGTGGTTCGGAGAGGGAACGTGTCACCTTTGTGTGCATAATTCAAATTTTAAATACAAGCACATGCTCCAGTGCACCAAAGCTGGTTGAAAAATCACATGTGTGCCCTCGGGTAAATTTCTAGGTCCCATGCCAGAAATGGGAATGAAATTCAAACATCTGGGCGCCATGGCTCGGCTGGAAACATTGAGAAACTTGGTTTGTTAATTCCTGTAAATCCGAAACACGCATGAAAATCATGAAACTTGGCTTGGTGTCATGACATGGCACCAACATGTTGTGGTAATTTTTTAATTATCTTCCTAATTATGTATGACAATTATTATCCACTCTCATCGTCCTTTTATATATATTCATCAGTCTTGCTATAAGTCACAGTAGATGCTATATAGGTCCGTCGGATCTTACATCAAGATCCGTGCAAAATTTTCTTTTCATATTTTCTTTTCTCTCTCTTAAATCTCAGTCAAGTGAGACTTTGCCACGCCATTAAACAGAGGCCCGGGCGCCATTAATGGAGACCTTGGGAGAGAGGTGGACGGCAGATGAAGGTCGAAGGGCTCTCCTCTCGATAAGCACGCGTAGGGGTCTGATCGCACGCCTCCTATACTGAAATAGCTACCCCGCACGACGCCTCGTAGCTAATAAAAAAGGGGATGCGTGGCAGCACGTAAATGGTAAATAGAACGCCCACGGTTTCAATAATACTTGTGTTTCCAATTGTAACGTGACATCACTTGTTTCCTGATTGTAACGTGACAGGATTGTACGAGTGTTTGATTGTGCATAGAAAAACCGCAGAATTCTTTCAAAGAGGTTTGAGTGGATGGGATGTTTCCTATGAAATCTAGTGCAAATGAATCATATGAAAAAATTCCTATGATTTACAATCCTATGAATTAAACAACCAAGATAGGAAAAATTCATAAGGATTAGAATCCTCCAAAATTCCTTTGAGAATCCTTTGAATGAAAGAAGCCCTTAATCTATTTTATGATTCATGGAATTGTGCGTTGTAAAGCATAAAGTAAAAACAAATAATGGCAATTCAACTAGAAAAAAGTTTGGGTAGTTATGATATGGAAGATTCTAGAACAAAGGAGAACCACTATTGTTTTGAGATTTGTGCATTATGCTTAAGTTCAACCATGGAGTCTGCTAGATTGTACATGTGGCAAAATTCGGTGGGGGGCTAGAAGATGGTGCGAGGAGCCGAGTGGGGGGAGACTATGAAGGAGTGCACAACTGCGAGATCGATATTTAGAGAGAGGGGGCAAGAACGTGCGCTATTGCGCGCAATGGTGGAGCCATGAAAAATGTCCCATGAGCTAGGGGGTCAAGCATTGCTAATCCTTTACGAGGAAGGCCAATTCATCAACTTAAACCATTTTTACCAGCAATTGTCTAACGATCACATTCATATTAGCCTCGGTATATAGTGATGTTAGGGGGGGAAGGGCCCTTGCTTCCCCCTGTCTTCGCCATTGTGCACACGTCTGAGAGATGAAGCGGAAGGCATGGATGATGAGGGGGGGCGTTGGATATATAATTAATGTGGGTGTATTAGCTATATATGTAATCCTATATAGAGAGGTATGGATTGATTGATGTGGACGTGGGAAAGAGGGGGAGACCTCACTAGATATATAGATTGATCGGTTTATGTGGAAAACTATGAAAGACCTAGCTATATACACACACACATAGAGGAACATCGCTCGTTGCGCATGCACGTGAGGGATAAAGAATGCCCGATATGATGGAGAGGGGGATATGTGTGTGTGTGTGCCTTCATGGGAGACCGACCTGAATAAAAAGATTGCATGTGTGCGATGGATAATGCCGACTGGTAGTGTGTGTGCATGCATGCACGAGAGAAAGTTAGTGGTACAATTATAAAGAGAAGACCAATGTGTGGGTGTAAAAGACTAGGGGAGGTCATAATCAATGTAAAGTTGAATTCAAATATTTGAATAAGAGATCATGATGTTTGAAACCCATGCATGCATGAATATAACGGAGATCTGCGCGGTGTGGTTTGGAAACGAGCATGTTGTAATGTATACACATTGAACAAGGTCAGACTGGTTTGAATTTGAGATACCGATGGCAGACATCGTTTGGCCACTTTGCATCCGTTCATGGACACACTATTCTAATTGGAGATGATGGGTGGCTTTCGCATCACATATCTATATCTATACCCCTATATATATATATATATTATTTTTTATATTTTTTATATAGTGTGCGGATAACTTTAACTTTGAAAGATGGTCGTTGGATGAGGCCAATCCGATGGTGCAGAGCTAAAAAATTTGAGCACTACTGGCCGTTGGATATCATCTAGATTCCACCAGATTTTGCCACATGTACAATCTAGAAGACTGTGGTTGAACTTAAGCATAATGCAGAAACATCAAAACACAAGCACTTCTTCTTTGTTCTAGAATCTTCCGTATCAGAATTGCCCAAATGTTTTTCTACATGATTTGTTTTTACTTTATGCCTTACAACGCACAATTCCATGAATCTTAAAATAGATTAGTTTTGTTATCAAAACTAGATGATTTTGAATGAAATGAACTATAATAATTAAACGAACATCTACATCATGCATATATGACTCAAAGCTTACATGCTGTAATGTGGTATTTATTCATAATTTGGTTGCCAAATCTCATGCGTGCAATGCACGTGTACCTTACTAGTCTAAATGGTGTATGTGTGTGTGTTGTGCGTGTTAAACACATTGTACGTAGTATATCATACTAGTCTAAATTGTCTTTTTTGTTACACGTTAAGCTTGTTCTCCCGAAATTTCAAGCCGCGCCTTGTTATGCCAAAATTTCAATCTAGCGTCTTTGTCTATCGTGCTGCAAAACTCCCGCCTCTTGAACCCGCGCCTTGTTAACCCGAAATATTTAAGATAAATCTTTGTCTTGTTGTGCTCCGACAACTCCCTCCATCTCAACCCGCACCTTGCTATTCCAAAATTACAACGCGCGCGAAAATTTCCACCTCCCATGAAATCCCGACACGTGAAATGCCCGTGATACCCCTAAACCGAAAGAACCGCCTCAAATCGGTAGGGGTACTTTTGTAACTTACCCCACATTTCGGACAAGCGCGTCCCTAACCATGGTTCCCCACTACCATCCCATCCGCCCACCCATTCGTACACCGAGGCCAGGAAAACCCGTGAAGCCCCACACCCTCCTCTGTCCGCCACCTAGCCGGAGCCTCTTCCCCGACGATGTCGTCCACAGCAACACCTCGATGTCCCTCATCCACTGTACCGGATGAGGATCCGTTATCGATCTGGTCGTCCCACCGGTTCAGCCACCCTGTCCTCCACCTCCAAGGAGCTGCCCCGATGTTCCCCTCGTCTTTCGCGCCACCTCCATTTCCACACCGCCGTCTTCATCTGCACCACCGGAAGAGCATCATCATCACTATTTCCTCGGATGAAGTTGCGACCTAATCGGCGCCACCAAAGAGGTTGTACACTAATCGCCGCATTTTCTTCTTGATTCGATCTCACAGTGTTGCTGGCACTCGGTCCCGAGCCGACACGGCACGGCTCCATCCACGGCGGCGTCGCCAGCCACTTCCTCCACGGCGTCGCTCCCTCTGCGGCGACGTCCACACCAGTAGGAGCTGCTACTGCTTTAGCTCTCGCTTGCGCTGCTCCTCTGCTCTTTCTCTCGGTCCCCTGCCTTGTCTGCTCTTGCTCTTGCTCTTGCTCTTGCTTGCGCTGCAGCTCTCGCTCTTGCTCTTGCTTGCTATGCTGCTCCGATTTAGCTACACTTCAGTCGACTAAATAAACTTTTGGGTCAGTCGATTTTCAGGGGGTGGGGGGGGGGGGCTCACCGGAGTTAAGGAAGAACCAGCCGCAGTGGGGAGGGGGGCTCGTCGGAGAGGTACCCCACTATCTATCTTAGGGTTCAGGGTGGGGGCGGTGGTCGCCGGCGGTGGTGGGGCGGTGGCGTGGGGATCGCCGGAGAAAAAGCTTGGAACGCGGGGGCCTAGAGGGATGGTCGGGGCGGCGGCGGACCGGCGGTAGGGAGTGTTTTTGGGGCGGGAGGGGCGGCGCACCACCAGCCGTGGGAGGCTGCTTGGCCGGTGGTGGCTGGCGGCTCAGGGGGGTGGAGGTTGAAGATGAACTGCAGGTCCTTGATTTCGTATCCAACGGCTGCAAAATCGACTCACTAGAGATGAAAAAGTCAGTCGACTGACGTGTAGCCTCACCTCTAGTGCGTTCAATTTCGACAGTAAAATTCAGTTTCGACAACAAAATTCAGTTTCGACAGTCAAGTTCAGTTTCGACAGTTAAATTCAGTTTCGACAGTTAAGTTCAGAGATGAGTGGCTCATGTATTTTACATCTAGCACTTTGTGGTTATGTATTTTACGTCATCTATTGGAGATGCTATTAGAATTCCACTTATGTTAACGTTGTCTCTCTTGTCCTGCTTCAGGCTCGGCGTCGTACAACTCACCAGAGCTGCTCCAACGATGAAACCCTCCATCACAGCGGAGCAGTATCTCGGGCTCCATCTCCAGACGCCTAAGATATTCTTCCCCTCCTCCGACAGCCAAGTCAGCCGGAGCATCCTCACCGGCCAACCCAATCACGCTGAGATCAACATGGCTTCGCCAAAGAGGTTGTACACTTGTTGCATATCTTTTTTACTCTACATGTTATATATATTGTCCATAGCACACGGAGTAACGGGAAATACGATTATTTTACCCTACTATATGACAAGCAGTGAGGTACCAGGCAACTTAGCTATCTGTGATGGACTCTCTTGAACGCCATCATTATTTATCTCTGCGCGTTTGAGCTGTGCATTTGTCGATGGCCCCGGAGTTGAGCTAGTAGGGCAAAGGCACAGGGTCCAAAGTAATAGAAGTAGCACAAAAACATTTTTTTAGTGTAGGCTTTTCCTTGCTCAAGCCTTGCCTACTAGAATCGCCAGTGCTTGAAAGGAAAAGTGAATGAAAAACATTGGAATTGGGAAGTTTCCTATGGTACTACTTTTCATGAATTTGGTGCAAAGGAATGGAGCAAAGGAAAGCTGTAGGATTTGTTCCTTTAGTGTCTCATTGAAAGAAAAACCGTAGGAATTTTAATTTCCACTTGTCCTCCTTTTCAAATTCCTATTCATGAAGCACAATACTAAGAGATAGTAGCATAATAGCATTATAACCGTACATTTTCTTATGGTTTGACTTAATCTCACCATGCTTCTTTGCATCCTGTGATCTTCCAATTATTGTGAACCAAACACCCAGATTGGCAGAAATCCTGTGTTTTTAAATTCTCTGTTTTGCACGTGCATTCCTATCGTATTCCTATCTATTTCCTATCCCTGCATTGTTAGAATCCTCAAATTCAAACAAGCCCTTACACAATTACTTCTGTTATAGATATGTGTCAAAGAAAACCTTGTGTGGTTAGTCCTACTCCTGCGGTGATGTGTTCCACACCAGCTCAGCTGCTCCAACGACCGAAGGGTTCACCACAGCAGGGATCCGCTCTCGAGACTGTCTTTCACCGCCTCGGATCTTCTTCCCCACCACCGCAGCCACGACAACTGCATTACCATCATCAATCGAGCGAGATGACCTTGAGGACTACACGGTCCGCAAGAGAGGTCGCACTCTTCCGTGTTCCGCTTCGTTATGCATCGCTTAATATGATGACATGCTACTTTATCGTCGTGTTTACCTATTAGACTCGAGTCAGGTCCAAACATATCTTTGAAACTTGAGTTTTAAATGGTTGTGGGGTACATATTGGGGCAGCAATCAATACTATCTGCTACTATCTGGTTAATCTCGGGTGTCTACTATGAGTTTCATGTTGGGTGGAAACAAACATTAAAGGAGCCATTCTCTGTATTTTTTAACTAAAGCTATTATCTGCCTGCTATCATTGGTTTTGGGTCTATCCATAGTTTTCTACATCACTCTGGATTTGTGCATGCACCCCTTACATAATCTCACTATGTTTTATTCCTATGCATGTCAGTTACTGTACACAATGGAACTGCACATGTAGAGCAAAAGAGACGAGCCTTGGTGGCAATAAAATTTCATGCAGACGTCGCTCCATGGTGGGCTTAAAGGCAGCCCCTCCTCCACCCATTTCAGATCGTAATCAAGCGGAAGATAACTGTTCTGAGGGGGATTCAGAAGCAGAAGACCGCTCCTATTTACCCCATGAGGTCTTCGCTCTAACTTGGCATGCTGATGTTGGTAATATCATGCATATGGTGCCTTGCATTGCTTACTGTATACATCAAAGATGTCATCTACTTAGTTTAGACATGCTTTGTGTCAATGCCATCTGTTTAGTTTCTTTGTCGTATATGTGAATCATGCAATGCCATCTTGTTTAGCCAGTCATCATATATGTGAATTTTGTAATGCCACCCTGGTTAGCCATTCATCTTATATGTGAATTATATCATGACACCATTTTTCTATTACGTGTTAAATTTGTCAACAATTTTAGTACATTCAATTACTCTTCCTGTGCATCAGTCATTCGGCAAGGTCATGGAAAAATCTGGAGTGGAAACAAGGTCTTCAAAGTAGACAATGCTATCTGACGAAGCACATGTCTTTATGGTTACAGACAGCTCCTCCGAGGAGGATTCAGAGACAGATGACCAGTCCTATGCCCCCCCCGAGGTGCATGCTCTAACTTGGCAGGGTTATGTTGCTCATATCGTGCGTATGGTATCTTGCATTGCTCTGTCATTTGCTTAGTTTAGACATGCTTTGTGTGAATGCCACTTGTTTAATGTCTAATTACCATATATGTGAATTATGCAATGCCATCTTGTTGCAAAACATTATATATGTGAATTATGCAATGCTATCTTGTTGCAAGGCATTATATATGTGAATTATGCAATGCCATGCTGTTTAGCCAAGCGTCATATATGTGAATTATATCATGCCGTCCTTTTTTTGTACTTCTCATTGCTTTTGTCGACAATGTTTGTATATTCAACTGCTCTTCCTGTGCATTAGCCATTTGAATTGGTGATGGAGAAATCTGGAGTGAAAACAAGGTCTTCAGAGTAGACAATGCTACCTGCTGAAGCAGATATCTTGCTGGTTATAGATAGCTCTTCAGAGGAGGATTCAGAGGCAGATGACCAGTCCTATTATCCCCCTGAGGTGTATGCTCAAACTTGGCAGGGTTATATTACTCATATCATGCATATGTTGTATTGCAATGCTTAGTTTTTACATCATATACACGATATTGAATGCCATTTCCTTAGTTGACACATCATATATGTGATTGCCCTCTGCTCACTTCCTTAGTATACAAATCATATATTTGAATTATATCATGCCATGATGTTTACATAGACAGCATGTATCTGAATTATTGCACCAACCCATTTTCTAAAGACATAATATAGTTATATCATCTCATCCTGTTCACATAGTCATCATATTTGAATTATGTCATTCTATCCGTGAATTATATCATGCCATCATGTTTCCATCAACGGCATGTTTGTGATTTATGGAATGCCAACCACTTTAATCGACACATCGTATAGTTATATCATGTCATCCTGTTTACATAGTCATCATATTTTGAAGTATGTCATTCTATCATGTTTAGTTAGCCATCATACATGTGAAATTGTGTCATGCTATCCTGTTTAATTAGCCATCATATATGTGAAATTGTGTCTTGCTATTCTGGTTGGTTAGACAATATAAATGTGAATTATTTCATGACCTGTTTTCTTCGCTACTATCCATTGCACCTGTCTATCTTACAATGTCTGTACAGTCAATTACTTTCCTTGTTTATCATCCATTTCAATTGGAGGGGGTGATGGCAGTATCTGTCGGAGTAAAAACACGGTCTTCAGAAAAGATCGTGCTACCTGTCGATGGAGATAGAACCACGGTTGTACTTGTCCAAGAACCAGCCGGCACCACACATAACCCAGACTCACACAGATTGTACCCCTACCCAGTTGGACAGAGAACCAGCGACACCCCTTCTAACCCCAACCCCAGCAGATAGTAACCCAGTTCCCGTAGACACATCACCGTCTCCACCACAGAGCACCTGAGGGAGTCCTGGATTAGGGGGTGTCCGGATAGCCGGACTATGACCTTTGGTCGGACTGTTGGACGATGAAGATACAAGATTGAAGACTTCGTCCCGTGTCCGGATGGGACTTTCCTTGGCGTGGAAGGCAAGCTTGGCAATACGAATATGTAGATCTCCTTCTATTGTAACCGACTCTGTGTAACCCTAACCCTCTTCGATGTCTATATAAACCAGAGGGTTTAGTCCGTAGGACAACAACAATCATACCATGGGCTAGCTTCTAGGGTTTAGCCTCTCTGATCTCGTGGTAGATCTACTCTTGTACTACCCATATCATCAATATTAATCAAGCAGAAGTAGGGTTTTACCTCCATCGAGAGGGCCCGAACCTGGGTAAAAACATTGTGTCCCTTGTCTCCTGTTACCATCCGCCTATACGCACAGTTCGGGACCCCCTACCCGAGATCCGCCGGTTTTGACACCGACATTGGTGCTTTCATTGAGAGCTCCTCTGTGCCGTCGCCATCAGGAAGGATGCCTCGTCCCTTCTTTAAAGACGACACTGTTGCTAAGGGAGCTTTGGCTGTCGGCCAAACTCTCCGGCTAGGCGGTTTTCTTATGACCGCCTGTTCGGCCGCTGCACCGACGATGACTTCTCGGGTCATCAAAAGCAATCTTCACGTCAACTCGGAAATCGCCGTGCAGTTAGATCCAATGGAGCTCCCTTCCCTAAATGAGCTCTTGGATCGCATCGCCGCCCTGGGAGTCGCTATAGACTACAATCAGATTGGGCCTAAACCCGATCTGAGAGAGATTAACTCTCCCCAGGGCACCCATCACGTTGCAGTGGTGGAAGAACAATGCGGCGACCCTTCATCTATCTTAAGGACTAGCTATGTCCGGATTCCCGAGCCCTCCAAGCCGGATACCCACGGAGGGGAGGACGTCACTCAAGCCCTGAACCTAGAGTCAGGCAGCGGTCCAGGTTCATTGGACAACATCCAAGAATCCAAATTTCCAAGATTGGAAACTCCCTGGCCCCTGAGTCTCAGATTGGGTAAGGTTTAGGATTCAATTCCACCCACCCACCCAAATATAAGCGATCTATCCGAAATTAGGCAAGAACCCCAAGAGACGGTACACCACTATTGGGCCAGATTCCTCCTGGTAATGAACAGGATCAAGGACTGCCGCGAGGAAGATGCAATCTCATTCTTCTGCAATAATTGCACGGATAAGGGAATCCTCAACGCCATAAGTCACCGTGAAATTACACGCTTCGCTGACTTGGCGTCCATAGTACGAAAGTACTGTGCGATGGAAAGCGCCTGGAAAACCGAAATAAAATTTTGGGACAATCCGGCCCTGAATACAAACCCAGTCCAAAATAAAAGGGTGCATTATCACCAGACACCCGCGTTAAACACCAAAAAGCAAAAACCCTCTACAGGGCATGGAACCGTACTGGAGGGATGGCTCAATGGACCCTGTAAAATTCACAGTACAAAGGGCGCCATACCAACTCATAGCCTTAGAGCATGTTGGATACTCCGGCAGGTAGCCAAAAGTGGCAAAGATCTTCTAACTCCAGAAGCCACAGAGCACCATCCCAGGGATACCAGTACGGTATTAACAGTCTTCGAGACTTTCGCATCAAATAATATGCGAAAACGAACACTCCGTAGCCTTGCCGAAGTCTACCACGTGGCAACAATAAACCCATGGAGTAACACGGCTATTACTTTTAATGCCAGTGACGAACCTAAATTCCGAACAGCCCGAGCACCAGCCGCACTGGTCCTCAGTCAAATAGTGGACGACTTTCGACTAACCAAGGTACTCATGGACGGTGGCAGCGGATTGAACCTCATTTATGAGGAAACCCTTCAAAAAATGGAAATAGACTGGAACCGCATTGAGCGAAGCAGCACAACCTTTAGAGGAATAATCCCCAGTTGGGAAGCGCGCTGTACAGGAAAAATCACACTAGATATGGTGTTCGGCACGCCGGATAATTACAAGTCCGAAGAGGTTACATTCCAAGTGGCCCCGTTCAGCAGCGGATACCACGCGCTGTTAGGGCGGGAGGCGTTTACAATCTTCCAAGCCATACCCCATTACGGGTACATGATGCTCAAAATGCCCGGGCCCAACGGAATCATCACTCTTGCTAGTGATCCGGACATAGCACTCCGCGCCGAAAATAAGACAGCCGCACTAGTCCTTGAGGCACTATCCGAAGCCCTAGCGGTTGAGGAACTCACTGCGCTGCACTCCACGGTGAACAGGGACGATGTGATCCTCGATAAAAGATCCAAGTCCACCTCCTTTAAACCGGCGGACAAAATAGTCAAATTCCAAGTCCATCCAACGGACCCTACAAAAACAGCTTCCATCGGGGCACAATTAAACCCTAATGTAGACGCTGCACTACGAGAGTTCCTACGGGAGAACTGGGACATTTTTACATGGCACCCTTCAGACATGCCAGGAATCCCACGCAGGCTGGCCGAGCACAGCCTAAATATTCTAAAAGGATTCAAGCTAGTCAAGCATGCTCTTCGGCGTTTCTCCGAACCTAAGAGACAAGCCATGGGAGAGGAGCTAGCCAAGTTATTGGAGGCCGGATTCATCAGAGAAATAAAACATTCGGACTGGCTAGCAAACCTGGTGATGGTACCAAAAAAGGACAAATCCTGTCGCCTGTGCGTCGATTTTAAGGACCTCAACAAGGCTTGCCCAAAGGATCCCTTCCCCCTCCCCCGCATCAATCAAATCATCGACGCTACCGCAGGATACGATTCATTGTGTTTCCTCGACGCATACTCCGGCTACCATCAAATTAAGATGGCGGAGCCATACCAAGCTGCAACGGCATTCATCACACCATACAGCCCCTTTTGCTTCAACACAATGCCCTTTGGGCTCAAAAACGCCGGCGCAACATATCAGCGCATGATTCAGACATGTCTGGCAAACCAAATCGGCAAAACAGTGGAGGCATACGTAGATGACGTGGTCGTCAAAACTAAAATGTCGAATCTCTAGTAGACAACTTGAGGCTCACGTTCGATAACCTCCGAACATATGAGATCAAGCTCAATCCGGAAAAATGTGTTTTCGGCGTACCAGCCGGAAAGCTCTTGGGCTTCATTGTATCCGATAGAGGAATTGAAGCAAATCCGGCCAAGATCCGAGCTCTGTCACAATTGGATATCCCAAAGGACCTCAAACAAATACAAAAATTGACTGGATGCGTAGCGGCTCTAAGCCGCTTCATCTCCCGCCTGGGAGAAAAGGCATTACCCCTTTATCGCCTCCTTCGGCGCACCGAACACTTCGAGTGGACGGATGCTGCCACAGTCGGACTGGAAGAAATAAAAGCCATATTGGCAACCAACCCAGTCCTGGCCCGCCAAACATTGGCGAACCAATGTTGTTATACATTGCGGCAACTCATCAAGTTGTGAGCGCAGTGCTCGTCGTCGAACGAGAAACGGACGGACATAAATTCCCCCTTCAAAAGTCGGTTTACTATGTATCCACTGTCCTTACTCCATGCAAATCACGGTACCCACATTATCAAAAGATAGCGTACGCACTATTTATGGCATCCCGAAAGCTGTGACACTACTTTCAAGAGTGTTCGATAACATTAGCCTTGGAAGTGCCACTCAATGATATTATAAACAACCGCGACGCGACAGGCCGGATTGCCAAATGGTCCATAGCTCCTCCCGTTTGACATAACTTACAAGCCACGGCGAGCTATTAAGTCGCAAGTATTGGCCGACTTCGTCGCCGAATGGACGGAAGCCAAACTCCCTAAAGAGTACGACACATATTCCAACTGGATCATGCACTTCGACGGCTCAATAATGTTGGCTGGCCTGGGGCTAGCGCCGTTTTGATGTCCCCAACAGGAGATACAGTTCAATACATACTCCAGATAATGTATACGGACTCCAACAACGCAGCCGAATATGAGGCCCTTCTACATGGTCTCCGGATGGCAGTATCCATGGGCATTCAATGCCTAGAGGTGCGCGGGGATTTAAACCTCGCGATATCCCAAATAAATGGAGACTTCGATGCCAAGGATCCAAAAATGGCAGCTTATCGCAACGCCGTCCTAAAAATGTTAGCTCGGTTCGAAGGGCTCGAATTTCACCATATAGCCCGGGAAAACAATCAGGCGGCAGATGTCCTGGCACGCATCGGCGCAAAACGCGATGCAGTCCCCCCAACATCTTTTTGGAGAGGCTGTTCAAGCCATCCGTAGTATGGGAAGGGGAACCCGGCAATAACAGCCCTGACCCAACCGCACTGCCCGATACCGAACACTCTGACATAATCGGAGGCTCTGCCACCGAAATAACATCTTCAGCCCACGCAATAATGGTCGTCATCGCCCCGTGGACAAAACCATTCCTAGCCTACCTAACTAGGCAGGAACTCCCCAAGGACCAAAACGAGGCACGCTGCATAGTGCGGCGATCTAAAGCCTATAAAATCCATGAGGGAGAGTGAGGGAGTCCCGGACAAGGGGGTGTCCAGATAGCCGAACTATCATCACGGCCGGACTCCAAGACTATGAAGATACAAGATTGAAGACTTCGTCCCGTGTCCGACTGGGACTCTCCTTGGCGTGGAAGGCAAGCTTGGCGATACGGATATGTAGATCTCCTACCTTTGTAACCGACTCTGTGTAACACTAACCTATCCGGTGTCTATATAAACCAGAGGGTTTTAGTCCGTAGGCCGAACAACAATCATATCATAGGCTAGCTTCTAGGGTTTAGCCTCCTTGATCTCGTGGTAGATCTACTCTTGTACTACCCATATCATCAATATTAATCAAGCAGGGTAGGGTATTACCTCCATCGAGAGGGCCCAACCTGGGTAAAACATCGTGTCCCTTGTCACTGTTACCATCCGCCTAGACGCACAGTTTGGGACCCCCTACCCGAGATCCGCCGGTTTTGACACCGACATTGGTGCTTTCATTGAGAGTTCCTCGTATGCGTCACCGATAGGCCCGATGGCTCCTTCGATCATCAACAACGACGCTGTCCAGGTGAGACTTTTCTCCCGGGCAGATCTTCGATTCGCCGGCTTTGCAATCAAGCGGCCAATTCACTTGGCCATCCGGAGCAGATCGAAGCTACGCCCGCCATCGGTCAGATTTGAAGTTTGAACTATACGGCCGATGTCCGCGGAGACTCGATCTTCGACGGATTCGAGCCACAACCAAGCGAGCCGCCTTGTCTCGATTGGCATGATCTAGCTCTGCAGCGAGCGGGCCCTAGAGGTCGCACAAAGATCCGCTCGACCCTTAACCCGGAGCCGGATTCCCCGATCGAGGACGAGTGGTTGGACACCGCCTCGGGGGCTATGATCTCTACGGCGATTTAGCTGAACTCCATCCCTGTCCTTTGCGAAGACCTCGACTCCAGGGTGCCGGACTCCTCTCGACTCCGAACCTCCGCGCCCCGCCAATCGTATCCGATTGGGCGCGGTCATGGAGTTCATCTGCAAACATCTTTCAAAGACTCGCCTTTGGCGACATCCTGAATTCACTAAAGTCTCTCTCTTTATCCGGAGAGCCCTGGCCGGACTATGGACAGGAAGGTTGGGATGCGGACGATGAAGAAATTCAACGCCCACCCACCACCCATTTCGTAGCCACTGTCGAAAGCTTACACGACGTGCTCGATTTCGACTCCGAAGACATCGACGGTATGGACGACGATGTAGGAGACAACCATGAACCAGCGCCTATAGGATGCTGGACAACCACCTCATCCCACGATTTATACATGGTGGATACACCTAAAGGAAATGAAGACGGGGAACAACGGGACGCTACGAAGGATAAATCCTCAAAAGGTCCAAAACGGCAACGTAACGCCAAACCAAGCCCCGCCTCAACAGAGACCCAGCCGAGAGCAGGGCGAACCAAAGGACGCATTTAACATGCTATCGAGCAATCGTCCAAACAAGACAACTTGGATAAACAACCCGTCCCCGGTGAAGACAACAGTCCGGACGATCTCACGCCGGACAAATTGTTGGAACAAAATAACCTCCAGAAAAGGCTCGTCGCCATTGCGCGTAGCCTGAAAAAGCAGAATCGGAAGCTCAAAACAGCGGAAGATGCACTCAGAATCATATGGAGCAAAGTATTCAACACCGCAGACAAATACGGCGACAGTCGCCGAACAAAGAGCTACCCAAAGAGAAAGCTACTGCCCAAATTTGATGAGGAGGCCATAGAGCCCCCACAATCAAAAAGTAAGAAGGCCACCCGGTCGGATGGACGACCCCACGGCAAAAAGAGAGCGGCAAACGGCGCCGCACACAAGCCGGTATGCGATCCGCATAAGGATTCACATCAAAAGGATGGCCCAGCTAGGTCCGTCTATGGGCCGAGAAAGCAAGCTCTTCAAAGCAATGCAACACGCCAAATATCCAAACATCACGGCACACCCAAATACAGGGGCGCCGCACATCCTCTATGTTTCACCGATGAGGTGCTGGATCACGAATTTCCAGCGGGTTTCAAACCCGTAAACATAGAGGCATACGACGGAACAACAGACCCTGGAGTCTGGATTGAGGATTATATCTGTTGGGGAACGTAGTAATTTCAAAAAATTTCCTACGCACACGCAAGATCATGGTGATGACATAGCAACGGGAGGGGAGAGTGTATGTCCACGTACCCTCGAGACCGTGGCGAAGCGTTATAACAACGCTGTTGATTTAGTCGACGCCTTCACGATCCGACCGATCCAAGTACCGAACGCACGGCACCTCCGAGTTCAGCACACGTTCAGCTCGATGACGATCCCCGGACTTCGATCCAGCAAAGTGTCGGGGATGAGTTCCGTCAGCACGATGGCGTGGTGACGATAATGATGCTCCACCGGCGCAGGGCTTCGCCTAAGCTCCGCGACGATATGACCGAGGTGGAATATGGTGGAGGGGGGCACCGCACACGGCTAAGGAACGATCACGTAGATCAACTTGTGTGTTCATGGGGTGCCCCTGCCCCCGTATATAAAGGAGGGAGGGAGGAGGAGGCCGGCCCTAGGAGGGGCGCGCCATGGGGAGTCCTACTCCCACCGGGAGTAGGATTCCCCCTTTCCTAGTCCAACTAGGAGTCCTTCCATGTATTAGGAGTAGGAGACAAGGAAGGGGAAGAGAGAAGGGAAGGAAGGAGGGGGTGCGGCCCCTCCCCCTAGTCCAATTCGGACTAGGCCATGGGGGGGCGCGCGGCCTGCCCTAGGCAGCCCCTCTCTCTTTCCCGCAGGGCCCAATAAGGCCCAATACTTCTCCCCGGCGAATTCCCGTAACTCTCCGGTACTCCGAAAAATACCCGAATCATTCGGAACCTTTCCGAACTCCGAATATAGTCGTCCAATATATCGATCTTTACGTCTCGACCATTTCGAGACTCCTCGTCATGTCCCCGATCTCATCCGGGACTCCGAACTCCTTCGGTACATCAAAACTCATAAACTCATAATATAACTGTCATCGAAACCTTAAGCGTGCGGACCCTACGGGTTCGAGAACTATGTAGACATGACCTAGAACTATTCTCGGTCAATAACCAATAGCGGGACCTGGATGCCCATATTGGCTCCTACATATTCTACGAAGATCTTTATCGGTCAAACCGCATAACAACATACGTTGTTCCCTTTGTCATCGGTATGTTACTTGCCCGAGATTTGATCGTCGGTATCCAATACCTAGTTCAGTCTCGTTACTAGCAAGTCTCTTTACTCGTTACGTAATGCATCATTCCGTAACTAACTCATTAGCTACATTGCTTGCAAGGCTTATAATGATGTGCATTACCGAGAGGGCCCAGAGATACCTCTCCGACAATCGGAGTGACAAAACCTAATCTCGAAATACGCCAACCCAACATGTACCTTTGGAGACACCTGTAGTACTCCTTTATAATCACCCGATTCGTTGTGACGCTTGGTAGCACCAAAGTGTTCCTCCGTAAACGGGAGTTGCATAATCTCATAGTTACAGGAACATGTATAAGTCATGAAGAAAGCAATAGCAATATACTAAACGATCAAGTGCTAGGCTAACGGAATGGGTCATGTCAATCACATCATTCTCTTAATGATGTGATCCCATTAATCAAATAACAACACATGTCTATGGTTAGGAAACATAACCATCTTTGATTAATGAGCTAGTCAAGTAGAGGCATACTAGTGACTATATGTTTGTCTATGTATTCACACATGTATTATGTTTCCGGTTAATACAATTCTAGCATGAATAATAAACATTTATCATGAAATAAGGAAATAAATAATAACTTTATTATTGCCTCTAGGGCATATTTCCTTCAATATCCTCCACATACACATGGCTAGAGGAGATGATCTCCACGCCATAAAATACTTACCCCTCAAACTCAAAGGGCCAGCTCGGCATTGGCTTAAAAGCCTCCCCGAAAATACCATTGGAAGCTGGGAAGAGCTCGAGGATGCGTTTGGCAAATTTTCAGGGGACCTATGTCCGCCCTCCGGATGCGCATTTATCTAAGTCACATAACTCAACAGCCCGAGAGTCAGCCTGAAATTCGGAACATGTTCCTTACTAAAAAGAACCAAATAGTCGACTGTCCGGACGCCGAAGCCTTAGCAGCCTTCAAGCACAATGTCCGAGACGAATGGCTCGCCAGACACCTCGGCCAAGAAAAGCCAAGAACAATGGCCCCATTGACAAGCCTCATGACCTGCTTTTGCGCGAGAGAGGATAGCTGGCTAGCAAGATGTAGCACCAGCGACCCAAGTACATCCGAAGTCAGGGATGGAAACGGGAAACCACGGCGCAACAAGGACCAGCGCCGAATTAAAAGGAACGGTGCAAAGAGCGCGGCCATCAATGCCGGATTCAAAAGCTCACGGCAGAACAATAAAAAACTGCCCCTTCAGGACAATAGCGATGAGCTATCCAACTAAACAAAATTTTGGATAAGATATGTCAAATCCACAGTACTCCCGGGAGGCCTGCAAACCATACCCACAGAAACTGTTGGGTCTTCAAACAGTTTGGCAGACTCAACGCCGAACACAAGGCGCTCGACACACCAAGTGAAGATGATGACGAGCACCACAAGCAGAGCCCCGGAAAACAAAAAAAATTCCCACGACAGGTTAAAATAGTAAACTCACTTCACGTGATCAAAGGGAAAAACAGAGCGGCGCCTACTAAAATGCGCGCCACACACTGGTTGTCAAAACCAATCACCTTCGACCATCAGGACTATTCCGAAAGTATCCGGAACGCAGGATGGACTGCCTTGATATTGGATCCTATAATCGACGGATTCCAATTTACACAAGTCCTCATGGATGGTGGCAGTGACATAAACCTGATATATCAGGACACAATCCGCAGGATGGGGATAGACCCAACCAAGATTCGCCGTAGCAACACCTCCTTTAAAGGTGTAATGCCAGGCCCATATGCCCATTGTACGGGCTCCATACTGCTAGAAGTTGTGTTCGGTTCATCCGAAAACTTCCGTCGTGAAAAGTTGATCTTCCATGTCGCCCCGTTTAAAAGTAGCGATCAAGCACTATTGGGACGCGAAGCTTTCGCCCGCTTTAACGCAATACCGCATTATGCATCTCTAACACTTAAAATGCCCGGTCCACGCGGCGTCATCTCATTGAAAGGGAGTATTAAGTGTTACTTGAGCACGGAAGAACGTGGGACTGCCTTGACAGCCCCACACCTATCCGGCTCCGCTAGTCAAAGAACTTGAATAGGTCATTCAAACCCCGGACACGGCTAGACGAGTCCGGCGCCTACTAGCGGCATACCCCATACAAGGGGCTGCATGCATGTATAACAAGAGACAATAAAGCTCAATTTTTTATTCACTTCTTCGAATCGTACTCTGTTTATTTAATATAAAGTACATCTTTTGCACGATCCTTTTTCTTTTAAACTAAGTTCCTCTCTTTTACAGATGAACAACGTGCTACACCCGTCCAGGATACGGCACAACGGAGACACAAAGCGCAGACGCAAGAGGGACCCGTTGCAAGGATTCTTTTCAGATTAAGACCGTCGTAAACCTTTTTTACTGTCTCTTGTTGATATACATCCCCCGGTTTCTCACTATAACCGAGGAGGAGGCTGGCGTTTTGGCATTGGCCGCACCAGAATTTTTGCGCGTACTTGAACACCAGGGGCTTAGGGCATTATTCTGCCCGTTTTTATAAAGACCGAATACCTTAGGGAGTGTTCGCGTCTCGAGTTAGGCCTTATATGCATCAGCTCGAATCATGTCTTTGGTCAAATGTTGGGTTTGCCCGGCTCCTGTGTTTTGCTGCCTTACGCCCGCTTTATCGGCTAACGCGGCACCGGAGAACTATCGCGATTGTGCCCGGTTCGCCGGGCGAGCACCTCGAGAGAAAGCCGAAAACTGACTGTCATGATATAGCAAGAGACTGGTCAACCACTCGATGACTCATCGGAATGTTTAGAATTCCTCCACATTAACGAAGGAGCGGTTTTCGGTCAGGCACATACGCACCCCGAATTCGGCAGAGTGCGGTGCCCCCAGGGGCTATATAGTAGCCCCACCCTCGAACTCCTATGGCTAAGTGAAAGTGGTAAAGCATTATAGTCCGGTTGCCTAGTTTGCTACGCTACCACCTCCTTAACAGGACCAAGACGTTGGATTAAGTGTGAAAAAGCGCTTTCTTTGCAAACACCCCCGCACTATGTGCGTGGGGGCTGAAGCCAAGGACTGCCATCTTTCAGGTTATATATACATATACATAAACGGCAGCACAGGGAGTAGTTTACTACTTGAACGCACAAGTATAAAAAGCTCTTATATTATATTGAAACATTGTTTTCACAAATCATACATGTCATTTAAACATAATATCCTTCGAGCATTGCGTCTCTATTAAACAAGCGCCCTGCAGGACTTCCTCAAAATAGTGCTCAGCAGGTACTCGGCTTCCGTCCGAATCTTGGGATGCAACGTCGGTGGCCTTCATCTCTGCCCAGTATGTCTTGACACGGGCCAGAGCCATCCGTGCTCCCTCAATACACGCCGACCGCTTCACTGCGTCGATACGCGGTACCGCACCGAGGAACTGCTGCACTAAACCAAAATAAATCTTCGGCTGGGGTCCGCCCGGCCACAAATGAGTCATGACATGCTTCATGGCAAGTCCAGATAGTCGATTCAGCTTGGCCCATTCGGCCAACCGATCGGTCAACGGAAGAAGACGCTCTGGACTATGGAATTGCGACCAATACAGCTCTTACCTTCTGTGCCCCTTCTGGCCTCGGAAGTGCTCAATCGCGTCCGCAGCGCTTGCCGCTAAGTCCAGATAAGCATCCTCCGAACTCCACAACTTGTCCAATTGAGCATACTTTGGATCTGTACATTTCCTCCGCAGCAGAAACGGTTTTCCAGCCGCAATTGCCTCGGCCTGACTCAGCTCCTCCTTGGCAGCTCTCAAAGCCGAACGGGCATCCTTGGATTCGGCGGCGGCCTTTTTCAGGCCCTCTTGCTCCGCTTGATGTTCCTCTTCAAGAACCTCGCAGCGATCGGTAGTATTCTTCAACCTTCTGGCCATATCGGCCATTTCCTCTTCGCTTCGGCAGTGAGCAGCCCGTTCAGCTTTTAGCTCTTCGGCCGCCCTTAAAGCGGTCGCATTACTATTTCTGGCTTGCTCTTTTGCTCGGGCGAGTTCCGCCCGCAGCTCCTCCACAGCAGCGGCACCATCTGCATTAAGCATACAAATAGTAAGACATGGGCGTCAAGCTCCCTTACCAGGTGTCTGCATAGAAGTCGCATACCTTGTGACTCGTCAAACCGTTTATTGACC
This sequence comes from Aegilops longissima, assembly GCA_021605205.1. Lineage (NCBI taxonomy): Eukaryota > Viridiplantae > Streptophyta > Magnoliopsida > Poales > Poaceae > Aegilops > Aegilops longissima. The sequence continues at coordinate 479,556,300 of CM038681.1, read as the reverse complement.
AGCGCGATGTCCGTATCCGCCACGTCAAGTTGCCGCTTTAGTTTGGCATATTCATCAGTCCGGACGCCCCGCCACCTGTTTAGGAGCGGCGATATGTTATAACTGAGATTTTGATCCTCGGCACGCTGTCAATTTTGACAGCATACAGAGTCTCAGGGGCTACTATCTATACAGGGCGCATTCTATATGCATAACTGTCAGAAGGTACATCATTTTTGCGTACCTCGAACCCCGTCAGCAAGCTTCTGACGGCTTCATGCAATCCGCTCTCCTCGGATGCAATTCTTTCAATCACCGTACCCGTTAGAGCATGGTGATCTTCTCGATAGCACCGCCCCTGAGCAGATCCTTGGCTCCTCCGACCAAGACACCACTTGGCGCCGGGCCTTCCGCCCCGCCGGACTTGGGGAACCCTCCACGACGACACCTCGTGGTCGTCCGCCTGCATGAGGGTGCGACAGGTGGGCGTTTAGCTCTCCATCATCTCCTAAGAAGATCCTCAAGACGAGCTCACTGAGAAGGGCTGAGGTCCGAACTACAAGGTACAATTTCGGTTATCTTCATAAATAAATACAAGGATGTTCCTTATTTACACGACCCTTCTTTTTATTTACGGCTCGGTGGAGGGCTGATCCCCTTGGGGAAATAGTGCGGTTGGGTTACTTCCCAGCGCCGGACTCTCTGACGAAGATTCCTTTTCCCTCTTTGAGACCTTGACCTCTGGATCTTCCGAAGCGGTCCTCTTCTCTCCTCGAAAGATGGGACTTTTAATCCCTCCTTCCTGTATAGCCTCCTTTGTAAAGGCTGTTGCTTCCCCGCTCCCCCCTTCGCCTTCTTCAAAAGGCGCGGCCTTCAACATCTTGGTCAGCATGGGATCCGGCGTGGTCTCTGGGAGGGGAGCCGAACACCTTATTAACTTTGCCTTGGCTATCCACTCCTGTTCAAGAAACGGCTCCTTTAAAGGGCATATATATATATAATAAATGAATGAACAGCTTGTCCGGTTAAAGGACTACTTACTTGAGTATCTGGGCGATTGCAGCTTAGTCCTGCGTCCTCAGTCAGGTCCGGACACTTCTCTCGTGATCCGAAGAACAGTTTATACATCTCCACGGGCGTCGTGCCCATAAAATTTTGGAGAGCTCGTGGTCCCTCCGGATTAAATTCCCACAGGCGGAGGGGGCGACGCTTGCAGGGTAGAAGGCGCCAGATCAGCATAACCTGCGCTATGGCAACCAGATTGATCTCTCTTTCTTGGAGGTCTCGAATACGGCCCTGCAGCAAGGGAACGTCCTTGGACGGCCCCCATCGAGCCCCTTGTTGACCCATGACGCCAGCCGCTGTGGTGGACCTGAGCGGAAGGCGGGGAGCGCCACCCATTTGGTGCCCCAGGAGCGGTGATATAAAACCACTCCTGCTGCCACAAACCAAGCTCCTCTTGAAAAGAGCCCTCGGCCACGGAGCATCAAGACATTTGCTTATGACCGCCCCTCCGACTTTTCTGCTTGTTGCCCCCGATCATCTTTGGCTCCACCTTAAAGGTCTTGAGACACAATGAAAAGTGGGGGGTAATATGGAGGAAGGCCTCACATACTACAATGAATGACGAGATATGGAGGATGGACTCCGGATTCAAGTCATGGAAATCCAGCCCATAATAAAACATGAGCCCCCGCACAAAAGGATCCGTCGGGAAGCCTAAACCCCGAAGGAAGTGAGACACAAATACCACGTTCTCGCCGGGCTCGGGAGTGGGAATGACCTGCCCTGGAGCAGGCAGCCTATGCGAGATCTCGTCGGTTAGATACCTCGCGTCTCGCAGCTTCAACACATCTTCTTCTGTGACGGAGGAAGACATCCATCGGCCGTGCTGGCCGGAGCCGGATATCGTCGAAGGTCCGAAGCGCCTAAATCTGAAGCTTTGGGTGTTAGAACTCGAAGCGCGAGGCGAACTCGATGGAGGGTGTAAAAGGAAGAGGGCCTTGGTCTCATTATAAAGAGGTTGAATACCAAGAGCCCACCCCGTGGTCGATTAGGACTCGCCTTTGATAGAGGAGGCGTGCCGACGGGCACGGTTGGGTTACCCACGTCTGTATTGATGAGAATCCCGGAATAAGGGGGCATGATCTATGCTTTGATAAGACGTGCCAAGGAAACCGCCTCGCTAAACGCGTTGAGGTGGAACAGTAAAAAACAATTCATATAAAGACCTGGCCGCGGTATGATGCCATGCCGCGGAATACGTCAGCAGATCTATGCAAAAGTTATTCTCTCTACGGTGGTATGTGGAACTTGTTTTGCAGAGCCGGACACTATCCTTGTGTTCAAAACCTTCTATGAAGTATTCGGAAGAGGAACCCGCCTTGCAATGCCGAAGACAATATGCGCGCGGACTCGTCGTCATTGAAGCCTGGTTCGGGGCTACCGAGGAGTCCCGGACTAGGGGTGTCCGGATAGCGAACTATCATCACGGCGGACTCCAAGACTATGAAGATACAAGATTGAAGACTTCGTCCCGTGTCCGGATGGGACTCTCCTTGGCGTGGAAGGCAAGCTTGGCGACACGGATATGTAGATCTCCTACCTTTGTAACCGACTGTAACCCTAACATATCCGGTGTCTATATAAACCGGAGGGTTTTAGTCCGTAGGACGAACAACAACCATACCATAGGCTAGCTTCTAGGGTTTAGCCTCCTTGATCTCGTGGTAGATCTACTCTTGTACTACCCATATCATCAATATTAATCAAGCAGGAGTAGGGTATTACCTCCATCGAGAGGGCCCGAACCTGGGTAAAAACATCGTGTCCCTTGTCTCCTGTTACCATCCGCCTAGACGCACAGTTCGGGACCCCCTACCCGAGATCCGCTGGTTTTGACACCGACAGAGAGCTTTACAAGAAAAGCACCACCGCAGTCCTTCAAAGGTGCATCTCCGAAGAGGAAGGGCGGAATCTTCTGGCAGAAATTCATGCCAGACTTGGCGGCCACCCCACTGCAGCCCGGGCCCTTGTAAGCGAGGCCTTCCGTACAGGCTTTTATTGGCCGATGGCCCGGGCAGACGCTCAGGACTTAGTCCAACGCTGTGTTGGTTGCCAGCTTTTTGCAAACCAAAGCCATATGCCACCCACCGCCCTCCAAACTATCCCCATCACTTGGCCCTTCGCGGTCTGGGGGCTCGACATGGTTGGACCCCTCAAAGGGGGAACCCACAAGAAAAAATACTTGCTGGTCATGGTGGATAAGTTCACCAAATGGATAGAAGCCAAGCCTGTTAAGATGGCCGAATCCGGACCGGTGATAGACTTCATATCCGGTCGTACAATCGTTACGGGCGTCCCCACAAAGATCATCACTGATAACAGCACGAACTTTATGGCCGATGAGGTAAAACTCTGGTGCGAAAACATGGGCATCAAGCTCGATTATGCTTCAGTCTATCACCCACAAACTAACGGTCAGGTCGAGCGACAAATGGTCTTATTATGAGCGGCATCAAACCCAGATTAGTGTGGTCCCTCAAGGAATCTAACACGCACTGGGTAGAGGAGCTCGACTCCGTACTCTGGGGGCTGCGGACCACGCCGAATCGCGCTACCGGATACACACTATTCTTTATCGTATACGGCACAGAGGCGGTTCTGCCCTGCGATATAATCCATGACTCACCTCGAGTGTGCATGTACGAAGAAAGAGAAGCCGAGCTTGATCTGCAGGACAGTTTGGGTGGCTTGGAGGAGGAGCGTGACGTGGCAAAAGCCCGTTCCGCATTCTATCAACAGCAGGCTCGAAGATACAAAAGCAGAGAAGTACGGGCCAAAACTTACAATGTTGGCGAGTTAGTTCTACGCCTGCCAGATAAGAAAAAGGACAAACTCAAGCCCAAATGGGAGGGTCCCTTCATTATTGACCAAGTCCTGACTGGTGGAGCGTATCGTCTGCGGGATGCATCAGATAACCGACTCGAGCCGAACCCATGGAACGCAGCCCGACTCCGAAGATTCTATGCCTAGCGCCGGACTCTGTGTTCGTCTCCTTCCTCTGTCCATTTTTTATACACTATTTGTCTCATATTTCTCTCCTTCTCCCCTTCTTTTCTCTCACAGCCTTCAAGGTCCCATTGGTGCTTTGTTTGCACACAACTGACGCGCTATCCGCGCTCATTATACCTGGGGGCTTCCTTAACCGAAGCTTAGTCATACGGGCTTCATGCCCAACACATGTGTTATACTTCCGCATGTACCTTCTATTCACCATTATATGCATCGATATGACTTAATTTTTGGCCAAGCTGGGTTTCCTAGCTCTTGTACTTATGCCCTACGTTCCCGTTAATTCGGCTAGGGCATAAAGGGAGCACCTCCGCGATTGTTATTGCTGGGTCAGCCGGATGTGTACCTCAGACTGGGTGAAGCCGAAAGCTAGCGTTCTTAAGGGAATATTCAGTCGGTGAACTAAAGATGATTTCTTACTTATTTACTTATGGGCCCCCAGATGTTTTTCTGCGTTTTTTTTTGCAGTCCGGACATGCACTTTAGGGCATGCCTCCCAGGGAAAGGAACCCCTAACGGAACTATTCTCCCTGGAAGATGTTTCTTACTAACCATGTAATATAACATAACTAGTTGGGCACTTATCTTTTCAAGCACTAATGACCCCTACGCCTGGTCTCCATGCATGCCCTGGTTCTTACATAACCGAGAGGGTATTCGGATACACTCCGGACCGTCGGGTCCTGAGGTTGAAGCAAAAAGGTCCGCCATGACAAATGATCTACAATCCGGCTAGAAGGCATTATACATGTCACTTTAAATTACATAGTCAATTTGACTGGTTAAATTCCTCTTCTATACCATCCAACAGGCTGTCTAGTCTACAGTCCTGTTGGGAATACTTTGCGGCCAATTCTACCTGGCCGTACACTAAGCTCACAAGGATCTCCTTCCCATCGGGCCCCACAGATCCGACCTCGGCCATGTGGTTTGGGTCAGCCTTCGTGTACCGCATCTTCATCATGGCCCAGGCTTCCCTACCACCTTGACGACAGGCTGATATCTTCCATAATCGGAAGCACCGTCGCGCTCCCTTCAGGTTCTCCGCAAGCTCTCCAAGGCCTTCGGGCACGGAGACGGATGGCCACAGGGCCTGGGCGACGCCTTGCATCACCTGTCGAACTCGTTCGTGCAGTTTTGAGAGCTCGGGAAGAAGGTCACCCGTAGAAACAGGCATTTCCTCCGCAGGACGACCTGTTAGCATACCTACAGACATAACTCTGTTAGCCGACTTCTTTGCCGAACTCTTTTCAAAGTTCGTTCAAGAACTTACTAAAAATGCCGCGTCGAAGCCGCTGATTCTCCTTCACGGAGTCTGACAGTTGGGCATGAACATCCATTAGTTCAACGCTCAGCTGGGTGTTGGCATCCTAGAGATTATTCCTCTCCTGCCTAACCTTGGTAAGCACACTCTCGCCAGCCTCCAGCTGGCGTCGGAGTTGTTGCTCGTCCGGATTTCCTCTGGCGTCACCTACAATTTCAGTGTTATACTTGCACATATGCCGCACTCTTATGGTATCTATCATTTTCAATATATCTTACCAGAGGGGGTCTTCTTGGACTTCTCTTCTGCGGCTAGTGCGGCCTGAAGTTGGGCTTTGCACTCTTCCAGCTCATGGGACAGTTGGGTATTCTTTTCTGTAAGAACCTGCATAATAAGTGATCCTTAAATCAGTTATTCTAACTGCTTCAAGTATCAGGGGCTACTGATATATATAATCATCAAATTTTCTCACCCGTATGTCCTTTACATACTGATCCGTGGCTCTGTCTAGACCATTTTGAGCAGCACGAAGGTACGCGTCTCCCGAATTGAAGGCATCAAATGCCTCTTGGGAGAAACAAGCGTCACGGAGAACAGCTCGGCGACGCCTGTGGTTCATGGCGCACTCCACTTTGGAATTTGTGGCGGACAGTCTGCTCGCTTCCTCTGTCGGAGGAGCGTCCGACGCGTGCCTCGTATTCGCTTCCGCTTCCGGATCCGGCCTTGGAGCCTGGCTGGTGGAGGTGTGATTGGCGACCTCTCCGGATATAGTCCGGCGAGTGTTCTTTTTCCTAAAGAAAGCACGGGCGTTAGTATGCCTCTGAGAATGATATCTTGGAACAAGACGGCGCGCCAAACCGCTGCGCCGGTGTCTCAGTCCGGACTATGTTTCTTTTCAGCCTGCCTGGCCTCACAGCCCCTTGTTGGCTAGTCGCCGCAGGCTCGGCATTCCGCCTCAAGGGCCTCCCCTGCAAAACACCGTTGGTATACGGTAATCAAAAATACGCAAGGACGGATCCTTTTTGAAGTGTTGGGACTTCGGTCTTAGTTACCTGTGAGGCTGGATGTAGCCCAGGGTAATCGGCCGTAATGGCCACCAAGGCATTGTCGTTGCTCAATTGGTAAAATACCCTATCGATTAGCTCCACAGATATGTCTGGATCCTCTTGGGAGGCCGGGTTGAGGGACCGTTCCGGATCCTCGGGTTGTGGAGGAGGGTTGTTTATCTCCCTTACGGCCTTGCACAGCTTCTGCGTTGAAATCGCAAGATAAAATACTTAACTATGGGAATATGGAATGGATGGGCAAGAAAAAGTGTCAGCTTACCCAGCTCGGAGGATTGTACATAGAAAATCCGCCCTGTGGATTGACGCGGAGGAATTCCTCCTCTTCTCCCTTGTACAAAGTGGACAAGATCTTTACTAGAGCAGCAACAGATTCTGGCCCCTTACGGCCGCAGCGGGTGGCGTCATCCTCCCCGTTGAAATCCCACGTGGGGTGGCCTCTGTACTGAAGCGGTTGCACCCCCCGCATAATGCATATGGTCATGACCTCGATCATGGTCAATCCGGATTGAGCTAGCGACCTTATCCGGCTCATAAGGTAAAGAACGTCCCTGTCATCTTCCTCCTGGGGGCTCCGTTGACGCCAGCTCAGGCGCTTCTTCAAAGGAGCATTGTCGAACTCAGGGAGGCCGATCCGAATAGGATCTGGGAGGGGGACGTCTTCTATATAAAACCATTCTGAAGGCCAGTCTTCGGATGACTTCTTAGGGGTTCCGGATAAATATCCGGTCCCGGCGATGCGCCACACTTTGGCTCCGCCCACTTGATATATTGACCCCTTCTGAGAACGGGGCACAAGGTAGAATAGCTTCTTCCACAGCGCGAAATGAGCCTCGCAGCCCAAAAACAGCTCGCAAAGGGCCACGAAGCCCGCGATATGCAGTATGGAGGCAGGCGTAAGGCTGTGCAACTAGAGGCCGTAGAACTCCAGGAGCTCCCGGAGAAACGGATGAATTGGAAATCCGAGCCCTCTTATCAAATGAGGGACAAGGCATACCTTCTCTCCCTTGGAGGGATTGGGAAGGCTCTCCGCTTGCTCTCCACCATTATAGGTGGCGAGCCTGGCTCGAACCGGGACCATGTATGCTGGGGGGGGGGGGAATCCCTTGGTCTGAAGCGTCACTAGTTTGTTGTGCGAGACGGAACATCTCTCCCAATCTCCAGGCTTGGGGCTGGGGAAGCGAGAGGAGGAGCTGCGTCGACTTGCCATGATGGCATGGATCTCTGTCGGATGCGCTCTGATGAATGCTTGCTCAGGGAGGATGGTGTGATTTGGATCTGAATCCTCGTCTCTTTAATAGGCAGCTCATTTACATAACTAGGGGTAAATGTAAAAATACCCTGGCTCTTCACATTAGCTTGACACGTGGAAGGTGGACATTATTGGGCGTGGAAGCCAAGGAGCGCAGCATTTACAAGAAGTCGGACACTATTTAACAGATATACTAAATTTGGAGGAGAACCCGCCTTGCAATGCCGAAGACAATCTGCGCGCCGGACTCGTCGTCATTGAAGCCTAGTTCGGGGGCTACTGAGGGAGTCCTGGATTAGGGGGTGTCCGGATAGCCGGACTATGACCTTTGGCCGGACTGTTGGACTATGAAGATAAAAGATTGAAGACTTCGTCCCGTGTCCGGATGGGACTTTCCTTGGCGTGGAAGGCAAGCTTGGCAATACGGATATGTAGATCTCCTTCTATTGTAACCGACTCTGTGTAACCCTAACCCTCTTCGGTGTCTATATAAACCGGAGGGTTTAGTCTGTAGGACAACAACAATCATACCATAGGCTAGCTTCTAGGGTTTAGCCTCTCTGATCTCGTGGTAGATCTACTCTTGTACTACCCATATCATCAATATTAATCAAGCAGGAGTAGCGTTTTACCTCCATCGAGAGGGCCCGAACCTGGGTAAAAACATTGTGTCCCTTGTCTCCTGTTACCATCCGCCTAGACGCACAGCTCGGGACCCCCTACCCGAGATCCGCCGGTTTTGACACCGACAACACCCAAACACGAGCAGTTAGTAAGGCAACTGCAGTGCCCAAAGCACGAGGACCACCACTCCGAACCCCAAGTCAACGCTTAAAGCAGAAGAAGAATTGTTCTTAGGTCATGTTCCGTAGCTATGGTTCATACTACTTTACTCTTGCATCACTATATTTACTCATACCAACTAATTTCAAATTTGAAGGATGCAATTGAAACTCCAATGGCGCAATAGGTATGTTTTAAACCTGTTTCTTTAACGTGTTTGCTGTTGTAACTTGCTCTATGTTGATTTCAGTTTCAATTGAATAAACAGTTATGTTCTCATGCCATGCACATTACAAGTGTTGTTATTGCTGTGTAGTTTCCCATACTTATATTCTGTCTATGCTGCTTTGTCTTAAATAGATATGATTTGAACTGTATCTATGTTGATTTGGCAACATAAACTGAAATGATATAGACCATACAGTGACCATACTACATAGATATATGTTTGTTTCATGCTGTTATCCTGTCCAGCTTACTACTGGACTGGTTTACCAAAATGAGTTTCATATACTACATTGTGAACCTGTGATGTGTTTGTTTGTTTTTCTTTAGAACGCGGATAAAATATTGGAGAAGAGTACCCCGTTATGCAATGGTAAAGGAAGTAGTGCAAATAAGGTTCAAGATAGTGAGACATCCCCGTTGGTCTCCAAGAAAGCAGATAAAAACTATATTGAAGACACTAAGACAACCCCAAAGTCATGTCTTGATGTAGTGTTCGAGTTACTGGCTACTACTGCTGGCACCAGCTCTTCAAACTCGCTGCCTGAATCAGTTTGGCTTCTTGAGTCTCAACTTCAAGTTGAAAGACATCGATCAGATGTTATGCGACAGGAAGCCGAAGGACTGAGGAAGTCCCTGCATAATTTAGATGAATACTTTCTGGTGCAACAACAAGTGCTGGAGGATTTAAGCGCCAAACAAGAGAAAGTTAATAAGCTTGCTAAGCATCTTGCCAGCATTATGGGTACCCAGGATATTGTTTAGTGAGCTCTTCTGAAGCGGTTTCAGTTTTGGACTAGTTTTGCTGCAGCGTTTATATGTTGCTTTGTTCCCTATATTTGCACAGGTGGCGAACTTTGATGCCCAGTGGATGTAATATGTGTAATAGCCGTGATAGCCTAGCGTAAGTTGCTTGCTTATTTATTTCCTTATTGTCTTGTTTATTTGTTTTCTTGTAGTCAGTGCAGTTCTTTTTCCGCGGTTTGCTAGTGGCTGCAATATCCTATTTTTTTTTAAAACTAGGCCACATTAAGCATGGGCTACATATTTACTGTAGTTAACATGGGCCTCCTACTGGCCGTAGAAACAATGGGCCTTCTAAGGGCCGTTGTCGGTGTCAAAACCGGCGGATCTCGGGTAGGGGGTCCCGAACTGTGCGTCTAGGCGGATGGTAACAGGAGACAAGGGACACGATGTTTTTACCCAGGTTTGGGCCCTCACGATGGAGGTAAAACCCTACTCCTGCTTGATTAATATTGATGATATGGGTAGTACAAGAGTAGATCTACCACGAGATCAGAGAGGCTAAACCCTAGAAGCTAGCCTATGGTATGATTGTTCTTCGTCCTACGGACTAAAACTCTCCGGTTCATATAGACACCTGAGAGGGCTAGGGTTACACAGAGTCGGTTAAAATGGGAGGAGATTTACATCTCTGTATCGCCAAGCTTGCCTTCCACGCCAAGGAAAGTCCCATTCGGACACGGGACGAAGTCTTCAATCTTGTATCTTCATAGTCCAGGAGTCCGGCCAAAGGTTATAGTCCGGCTATCTAGACACCCCCTAATCCAGACTCCTCAAGAGCCCTCGAACCAGGCTTCAATGACGACGAGTCCGGCGCGCAGATTGTCTTCGGCATTGCAAGGCGGGTTCCTCCTCCGAATACTTCATAGAAGATTTTGAACACAAGTATAGTGTCCGGCTCTGCAAAATAAGTTCCACATACCAACATAGAGAGAATAATATTTACACAAATCCAATCTGCTGACGTATTCCGTAGTGTGACATCACACCACGGCCAAGCCTTTATTAGAATTGTTTTTACTGTCCCACCTAAGCGAACTTAGCGAGGCGGTTTCCTTGGCACGTCTTGTCGAAGCAGAGATCGTGTCCCCTTATTCCGGGATTCTCATCAATACGGGCATGGGTAACCCAACCGTGCCATTAGTTACGACGCTTGGGAGATAAGCGAGTTTTACCAGGCTGGTGGGGGCACATAGTTTCGTCCGCCCATATAAGGGGATAAGGATCCACCTTTTTCACCTACGCCTTCTTCCTCCTTTGCTTATCCATTTTCGAGCTCCAGTGCCCAAGTCCGCACACCCCACCTCGACCTTCTCCAGCCATGTCCGGAGCGGGAGGCAAGTGGATGGTCTCCTCCATTGCTACGTCTCGAGCTTGCGTTGATTTCCCCGAAGAGGAGAGGATGATGCAGCATAGTAGTGTAAGTATTTCCCTCAGTTTTTGAGAACCAAGGTATCAATCCAGTAGGAGACCACGTGCAAGTCCCTCGTACCTGCACAAAACGATAGCTACTCGCAACCAACGCTTATGGGTTGTCAATCCCTTCACGGTCACTTACGAGAGTGAGATCTGATAGAGATAATATTTTTGGTATTTTTTGTATAAAGATGCAAAGTAAAAAGTAAAAGCAAAGCAAGTAAATAAAGTGATGGAGATTGATGTGATGAGAATAGACCCGGGGGCCATAGGTTTCACTAGTGGCTTCTCTCAAGAGCATAGATATTCTACGGTGGGTGAACCAATTTACTGTTGAGCAATTGACAGAATTGAGCATAGTTATGAGGTTATCAAGGCAATGATCATGTATATAGGCATCACATCTATGACAACTAGACCGAAACGATTCTGCATCTACTACTATTACTCCACTCATCGACCGCTATCCAGCATGCATCTAGAGTATTAAGTTAAAAACACAGTAACGCCTTAAGCAAGATGACATGATGTAGAGGAATAAATTCGTGCAATATGATAAATACCCCATCTTGTTATCCTCGATGGCAACAATACAATACGTTCCTTGCAACCCTTTGTCACTGGGTAAGGTCACCGCAAGATTGAACCCAAAGCTAAGCACTTCTCCCATTGCAAGAATTACCAATCTAGTTGGCCAAACCAAACAGATAATTCGAATAGACTTGCAAAGATAACTCAATCATACATAAAAGAATTCAGAGAAGAATCAAATTTTTTCCATAGATAAGCTGGATCATAAACCCATAATTCATCGATCTCAACAAACACACCGCAAAAAGAAGATTACATCGAATAGATCTCCACGAGAGAGGGGGAGAACATTGTATTGAGATCCAAAAAGAGAGAAGAAGCCATCTAGCTACTAGCTATGGATCTGAAGGTCTGAAGTAAACTACTCACACTTCATCGGAGGGGATATGGTGTTGATGTAGAAGCCCTCCGTGGTGGATGCCCCCTCCGGCGGAGCTCCGGAACAGGCCCCAAGATGGGGTCTCGCGGATACAGGAAGTTACGGCGGTGGAATTAGGTTTTTGGCTCCGTCCCTGATCTGTTGGGGGTACGTAGGTATATATAGGAGGAAGGAGTACGTCGATGGAGCGTCAGGGGGCCCACGAGGCAGGGGGCGCGACCCCACCCTCGTGACCGCCTCTGGCACTTCTTGGAGTAGGGTCCAAGTCTCCTGGATCACGTTCGGTGAGAAAATCATGTTCCCGAAGGTTTCATTCCGTTTGGACTCCGCTTGATATTCCGCTTCTTCAAACACCAAATAGGCAAAAAAGAAATTCGGCTGGGCCTCCGTTAATAGGTTAGTCCCAAAAGTAATATAAAAGTGGAAAATAAAGCCCATTATAGTCCAAAACAATAGATAAAGTAGCATGGAGCAATCAAAAATTATAGATACGTTGGAGACATATCAGGCATCCCCAAGCTTAATTTCTGCTTGCCCTCGAGTAGGTAAATGATAAAAAGAGAATTTTTGATGCGGAGTGATACTTTGGCATAATTTTAATGTAAATCTTCTTAATTGTGATATGAATATTCAGATCCGAAAGATTCAAGACAAAAGTTCATATTGACATAAGAATAATAATACTTCAAGCATACTAATCAAAATAATTATGTCATCTCAAAATAACATGGCCAAAGAAAGTTCATCCCTACAAAATCATATAGTTAGGCTATGCTTCATTTTCGTCACACAAAGATGTTCCCAACTTGTATACCCCCGATGACAAGCCAAGCAATTGTTTCATACTTAAATAATCTCAAACTTTTTCAACCTTCACACAATACATGAGCGTGAGCCATGGATATAGCACTATGGGTGGAATAGAATATGATGATGGGGATTGTGTGGAGAAGACAAAAAAAAGGAGAAAGTCTCACATTGACGAGGATAATCAACGGGCTATGGAGATGCCCATCAATTGATGTCAACATGAGGAGTAGGGATTGCCATGCAACGGATGCACTAGATCTATGAATGCTCAACAAAAGAAAACTAGTGGGTGTGCATCCAACTTGCTTGCTCATGAAGACCTAGGGCATTTGAGGAAGCCCGTCGTAGGAATATACAAGCCAAGTTCTATAATGAAAAATTCCCACTAGTATGAAAAAGACAACTTATGAGACTCACTATGAAAAACAAGGTGCTACTTTGAAGCACAATATATGAGACTCACTACATGAAGAACGAGGTGCTACTTTGAAGCACAATATATGAGACTCACTACATGAAGAACATGGTGCTACTTTGAAGCACAAGTGTGGAAAAAGAGATAGTAGCATTGCCCTTTCTTTTTTTTTATTGGGCCTTTCTTTTTTTGGCCTTTCTCTTTTTTTTTTGGGCAATGCTCTAATAAGATGATCATCACACTTCTATTGATTACAACATGAGGATTACAACTCGAAACTAGAACAAGGTATGACTCTATATGAATGCCTCCGACGGTGTACCGGGATGGTGCAATGAATCAAGAGTGACATGTATGAAAAATAATGCATGGTGGCTTTGCCACAAATACGATGTCAACTACATGATCATGCAATGGCAATATGACAAAAGTAATGTGTGTCATAATAATGATGAACGAAACGGTGGAAAGTTGCATGGCAATATATCTCGGAATGGCTATGGGAATGCCATAATAGGTAGGTATGGTGGCTGTTTTGAGGAAGATATAAGGAGGTTTAAGTGTGATAGAGCGAATCGTATCACGAGGTTTGGATGCACCGGCGAAGTTTGCGCCAACTCTCAATGTGAGAAAGGGCAATGCACGGTACCGAAGAGGCTAGCAATGGCGGAAAGGTAAAAGTGCGTATAATCCATGGACTCAACATTAGTAAAAAAGAACTCATATACTTATTGAAAAAATTTAGAAGCCATCAAAAATTCAAGAACTACGCGCATCTCCTAGAGGGATAGATTGGTAGGAAAAGACCATTGCTCGTCCCCGACCGCCACTCATAAGGATGCACAAGCCAGGTACACTTCATGCTTCAAATTTGTTACACAACTTTAACCATACGTGCATGCTACGGGACTTACAAACTTCAACACAAGCATTTCTCAAATTCACAACTACTCAACCAGCATGACTTTGATATTATTACCTCCATATCTCAAAACAATTATCAAGCATCAAACTTATCTTAGTATTCAACGCACTCAAAAGAAAGTTTCACATATCTTGAACACCAAGTATATTAACATTAAGCAAATTACCATGCTATTAAGGACTCTCAAAATAATCTAAGTGAAGCATGAGAGATCAAGTTTCTTTAAAACAAATCCACCACCGTGCTCTAAAAGATCTAAGTGAAGCACTAGAGCAAAAATTATCACGCTCAAAAAGATATAAGTGAAGCACTATGAGCAAACTATGAAGCTCAAAAGATATAAGTGAAGCACATAGAGTATTCTATCAAATTCTAAATCATATATGGCTCTCTCAAAAGGTGTGTACAGCAAGGATGATTGTGGTAAACTAACAAGTAAAGACTCAAATAATACAAGACGCTCCAAGCAAAACACATATCATGTTGGTGAATAAAAATATAGCTCCAAGTAAATTACCGATGGAAGTGGACGAAAGAGGGGATGCCTTCCGGGGCATCCCCAAGCTTTGACTTTTTGGTGTCCTTGGATTATCTTGGGGGTTCCATGGGCATCCCCAAGCTTAGGCTCTTGCCACTCATTGTTCCATAATCCATCAAAAGAATTCACCCAAAACTTGAAAACTTCACAACACAAAACTCAATAGAAATCTCGTGAGCTCCGTTAGAGAAAGAAAACCTAAAACTACTTTAAGGTACTGTAATGAACTCATTCTTTATTTATATTGGTGTTAAACCTACTGTATTCCAACTTCTCTATGGACCATAAACTATTTTACTAGCCATAGATTCATCAAAATAAGCAAACAGCACACGCAAAACAGAATCTGTCAAAAACAGAACAGTCTGTACTAATATGTAACTAACGCAAACTTCTGGAACCCAAAAAATTCTACCAAAATTAGAAGACCTGGAAACATTGTTTATTGATCAGCAGCAATTGGAATCAGTATTTTATCACGTTCTGGTTATTTTTAACAATTCGGGCACTGAGCACAAAGATTCTGGAAATTATAGCAAGATCAAATAACTATCATCCAAGAAGATCCAATAGGTCCAACTTGGCACAAACACTAATTAAAAGATAAAACCACATCTAAACAGAGGCTAGATGGATTATTTTATTCCTAAACAGAACCAAAAACAAAAAACACAAAATAAAATTGGGTTGCCTCCCAACAAGCGCTATCGTTTAACGCCCCTAACTAGGCATAAAAGCAAGGATAGATCTAGGTATTGCCATCTTTGGTAGGCAATTCTTTAATGAGGCACCTTCCTCCTCTAGAATTTTCTTTCTTTCTAGTAATTATCAAACTTTTAGGCACAAGATCGAAAAATTCATTCGTAGCAAATGGTTCCTTAATGATAGTAAAAAGATCGGGATGAATACTTATAGATTTAAGATCCGCATTTTCCTTACTAGATGATTCACCCTTATTTTTAGGAACATACATAAGCTTGGCAATTTTAGAGGGAGGACTAGGAGTATTCTTTACGGAAGAAAAAGAGGTCCCCAAGTTGGTAATGATACCCTCAAGTTTATCGATTCGAGTAGAGTCTAGATTTATTTTCTCATTAACCATGGGTTCCTTCTCCTTAATATTTTTCAAAGTCATTCCTACCTTAGATCCATATTGAGTAATTTGATTATGGATTTTTTATCTAGATTTTCAATGGATTCAATGGTAGCAACTTTGTTTTCAATAATTTCAGGCCTTTGCATAACATGCTCCAAAGTTAACATAGTGCCATTAACCAAAAGAGGAGGTGAACCAAATAAATCTATTAAAGCATTATAAGAATCAAAAGTATGGCTACCCAAGAAATTTCCTCCGGTTATGGTATCAAGGATATATCTATACCAAGGATTAGCACCTACGTAAAAATTATGAAGAAGAACTGAAGTAGATTGCTTCCTGGTAGATCTATTTTGAGCATTGCAAATTCTATACCAAGCATCTTTTAGATTTTCTCCCTCCCTTTGCTTAAAATTTAGAACTTCACTCTCGGGAGATAACGGAGAAGATAAGGAATTTGACATAACGGCAAGCAAGCGAACTAACACACGAGCAACCAAAAGGCAAAGGGAAAAAGAGGAGGAGATTGGGAAAGAGAGGGCGAATAAAACGGCAAGGGTGAAGTGGGGGAGAGGAAAACGAGAGGAAAATGGCAAATAATGTAATGCGAGAGATAGGTATTGTGATGGGTACTTGGTATGTTGACTTTTGCGTAAGTCTCCCCGGCAACGGCGCCATAAATTCTTCTTGCTACGCCTCGAGCTTATGCTGGATTTCCCAAGAGGAGAGGATGATGCAGCACAAGAGCGTAAGTATTTCCCTCGCTTTTGAGAACCAAGGTATCAATCCAAGAGGAGACCACGCGCAAGTCCCTCGTACTTGCACAAAACGATAGCTACTCGCAACCAACGCTTAGGGGTTGTCAATCCTTCACGGTCACTTACGAGAGTGAGATCTGATAGAGATAATATTTTTGGTACTTTTGGTATAAAGATGCAAAGTAAAAAGTAAAAGCAAAGAAAGTAAATAAAGTGATGGAGATTGATATGATGAGAATAGACCCGGGGCCATAGGTTTCACTAATGGCTTCTCTCAAGAGCATAGATATTCTACGGTGGGTGAACAAATTATGTTGAGCAATTGATGAATTGAGCATAGTTATGAGGTTATCCAGCAATGATCATGTATATAGGCATCACGTCCGTGACAAGTAGACCAAACGATTCTCGCATCTACTACTATTACTCCACTCATCGACCGCTATCCAAAGCATGCATATAGAGTATTAAGTTAAAAACAGAGTAACGCATTAAGCAAGATGACATGATGTAGAGGAATAAATTCATGCAATATGATAAATAGCCCATCTTGTTATCCTCGATGGCAACAATACAATACGTGCCTTGCAACCCTTTCTGTCACTGGGTAAGGTCACCGCAAGATTGAACCCAAAGCTAAGCACTTCTCCCATTGCAAGAACTACCAATCTAGTTGGCAAAACCAAACGGATAATTCGCAGAGACTTGCAAAGATAACTCAATCATACATAAAAGAATTCAGAGAAGAATCAAATATTTTCCATAGATAAGCTGGATCGTAAACCCACAATTCATCGGTCTCAACAAACACACCGCAAAAAGAAGATTACATCGAATAGATCTCCACGAGAGAGGGGGAGAACATTGTATTGAGATCCAAAAAGAGAGAAGAAGCCATCTAGCTACTAGCTATGGACCCGAAGGTCTGAAGTAAACTACTCACACTTCATCGGAGGGGCTATGGTGTTGATGTAGAAGCTCTCCATGGTGGATGCCCCCTCCGGCGGAGCTCCGGAACAGGCCCCAAGATGGGATCTCGCGGATACAGGAAGTTAGGGCGGTTTAATTAGGTTTTTGGCTCCGTCCCCAATCTGTTGGGGGTACGTAGGTATATATAGGAGGAAGGAGTACGTCGGTGGAGCGTCAGGGGGCCCACGAGGCAGGGGCGCGCCTGGGGGGGCGCACCCCACCTCGTGACCGCCTCGCACTTCTTGGAGTAGGGTCCAAGTCTCCGGATCACGTTCAGTGAGAAAATCACGTTCCCGAAGGTTTCATTCCATTTGGACTCCGTTTGATATTCTGTTTCTTCGAAACACTAAAATAGGCAAAAAGCATCAATTCTGGGCTGGGCCTTCGGTTAATAGGTTAGTCCCAAAAGTAATATAAAGGTGGAAAATAAAGCCCATTATAGTCCAAAACAATAGATAAAGTAGCATGTAGCAATCAAAAATTATAGATACATTGGAGACGTAGCATCCGTCACGGAGGGACGCATCAAAAAGCTGAGGGAGGCCGGATACTTGTCTAACGACATCGCGCATCGGCTCCCAGAAGAGGGGCAGCTCATCCCCACCCCTAGGCCCCATGAGAGGGTGGTGTTCCTCACCCATTTCCTCCGCGGACTAGGTTTCCCACTTCACCTATTTGTCTGGGGGCTCATGTTCTACTGCGGCCTGGATTTCCACGATCTGGCCCCGAACTTCATCCTCAACATCTCGGCGTTCATCGTCATGTGCGAGGCCTTCCTTCAGATCCAGCCCCACTTCGCTTATGGTCAAGACTTTCAATGTCAAGCCAAGGTAGTGGGCGGCCGCCAAGCGGAGTGCGGAGGTGCCATGGTGGGCAAGATGCCCAACGTCCTATTTCTCGAGGGCTCCTTCGTAGAGACCATAAAGGGGTGGAAATCGGGGTGGTTCTACATCACCGAGCCGCGTGACCCTGAATGGCGGCCCCCGAATTCTGATCTGGCATCCCCACATGGCTCACCTCCTGGAAAGAGAAGAGCCTGCCGTGGGGCAAAAAAGGAGAGCCGACCGGACTCCAAACATGCATCCAAAGCCTGGTGAGCAAGAAGCTCAAACTCGTCAACGTAGTCCAGGTCATGCTCATCCGCCGGATCCTCCCGTGCCAACAACGGGCTTTCAGCTTGTGGGAGTTTAATCCGGCACAACACCGAACCCTGAGCAGGGTCTTCGACACTACGTACGAAGATGCCTGGAAGGTTGTTCAAGGGCGCCGAGGCTCCTGCATCCGCTACCGAGGATTGCGGATTCAGTGTGCAGCATCAAGCCAACGTGGTAAGCTGTTTTTACCTCTTATAGGATATTTGTCTTTCATAGTTTGACTCTATGAGGGATCTAAACTCCCTTACCTTTGACAGGATTGGCATGAGAAGTCCGGGAAGATCAGCTGTCCGGCTCCCTTGCCTGAAGACCCAGCGGACGCCCGCTTGACGGGGCTGCTGGTTCCGGACCCCTATGTGGTGCCGGAGAAGAAGGCCAAGAAGAAAGCCACGGGAACTCGAAAGAGTTCCCGGCGCCTAGTGGTGTCGGACTCATCGTCCGATGACTCCGAGGCGGACTCCTCCCACGAAAACGAGGAGGAGGAAAGAGAGGTCTCTCCCCCAGAGGGGGGAGAGAAGAAAAGGAAGGTCGCCCCAACGGGGGAGGCCGGAGGGTCCAAGAAAG
This sequence comes from Aegilops longissima, assembly GCA_021605205.1. Taxonomy (NCBI): domain Eukaryota; kingdom Viridiplantae; phylum Streptophyta; class Magnoliopsida; order Poales; family Poaceae; genus Aegilops; species Aegilops longissima. The sequence continues at coordinate 479,537,240 of CM038681.1, read as the reverse complement.
GAAGGACCTTCCTTCCGGACTACTCCACCAACGCCGCCGACGACGAAGAGGAGTGGCCGCATAGGGCCAAGCCCTTGGCAAAATTGTAAGTGTTTGGATACCAGAATGACTCATGGCGTTCCTTTATTGCACAGTATCTTCTGACGCCGAATATAAGCATGCAGTCCGCCCAAGGCCCGGCTCGACGTTTCGTCGAGCGGCTCCATGGATTCGTCAGATGTGAATTCGCTTCCGACCGCTACCTCCCCTCTCCCTACGGACGATGGCGAGGTGGAGTCCCAAAAGGGTCCAAGCCAGGAGGAGGTGGTCTCGAGGCGCCTGCAAGGCGACCTCCCTGACTCCAGCGCAAAGGGACAAAACCCCAAGGGCTCCAAGTCCGCCCGGGCGGACACCGCACTGTAACCTTCAATGGTTCCGAGTCCGCAGCGCCCCTAGTAAGAAGGGCAAGCTCATGACGCTGGTGACCTCCGGCCCAACCGAGGCACGGATAATTTGCTGGAGGTGCTTAACGGCGCCCATCAGCGAGGAGCACCGCACTATTATGAGTGCGGTGATCCGAAGGTTCATCCGCCAAGAGCGGGCTGATCAAGCTCGTGCCAGCCTTCTAACAAAGCTTTGAGGTATGTATTTAAGATATGTAAAATATACAGCATAGACAAGAGCCCTCGATGCTCAGTTTGGTGTTCGGAAAGAAAAGCCGAACTGAGGATCTAAAAGATATACGCAGGAGTCTAACATAAGTATGTCAATATGGGAATGCAGGCTGCGCTGCTGACCTCTGCCGCACTGACTGCGGAGGTTGATGCATTGAAGAAGAGCCTCGAGCGGTCCGAGAACAAGCTCGGCCTTGCCAAGAAGCAGCTCGAGGACAAGGAAGGTAAGTAATACCTTATGTAAGTATATAAAAAAGATGTGGTTGCAAAAAATGACAGGACCAACGTGAGTTTTACAGGGGCCACAACCCAGGTGGCAACCCTGAAGAAAGCGTTGTCCGAGGCCGAAGACAATGCGGCCGTGGAGCGCATCGAGCGAGAAAAGCAGGAGGCACGGGTGGCGGAGGTGCAGCAAGAGCTCCAGGCTATCGTGAAAAAACACGAGAGTTTGGAGCTTAACTCAAAGAATCGAGATTCCGAGCTTGCCTCGACCCTTGAGATCGCCAAATCTGCCAAGGCCGAAGCCCAAAAAGCCCTCTAGGAAATTGAGGCGATGAAGAAAATAGCAGCGGGTAAGGCATTCTTTAAGCAAAGCAAGCACGTGAAAGTGAATTACTTGTTACTACCCGAGTCCGGAGCTCTCCAGGAGCATTCGCAGATCTTCCCCGCAGTGTGTCCGACGCTGCCGCATACTACCGGGCCGAGGAGGGGAGACCGACGGAGAAAGTATTCTGGTCTCAGTATGGTGAGGCCGGACACCCGGTTCCCTTGAGCGACCAGCTGAAGCAGCTGGTCGAGCTCCATAAGGTTGCCGAACAGGCCATGAAGGGCCTTATAGTCCGGCTATGGCCTGGGGAGGTCATGCCTGGGAGCTACTTTGGGCTGGTGAGGCGGCTGGCGGATGTCTGTCCACGCCTTGAAGTCATCAAACGCTCCGTATGCATCGAAGGCGCCTGTAGGGCCCTTGCCCGTGTTAAAGTACACTGGGGCAAGATGGATGCTGAGAAGCTGGTGACGGATGGGCCACCGGAGGGCAAGGAGCATCGCAAGCCCGAGATGTATTATGAGGGCATCCTGAAGGGTGCCCGCCTTGTTGCGGATGAATGTTTCAAGGATGTAATTTTTGAGTAAACTCGCTTGTGTTATCCTATGCGCTGAAAACTTGTTCATTTGCGCTAAGCAACGCTTTTTGAATTTAAAATATTACCTTCTGTGCGACCGTTTATTAAATCTGAGAGATGGCGAGTCGTCGGCTTCGCCCCCATGCCACGAAAGTGGGGTGTTCGATAAACCCGAGGGCTCTTGTTCCCATTCTTGGGTCCTTCGAGGGAGGCGCCAAAGACAACTAACAAGGCAATCAGACTATAATGCTTTATCACTCTCACTTAGCCATAGAATTCTATAATTTTAAATTTCAGCGAAGCCCCTAGTATTTGAAGACCGAGTTCGGGCGCTTATCCACGCCTAGGCCGGACAAAGCCGACTCCTCGCCTAAGCTGCATAAGTCTTTAGGGACTCAAACCTCTCGAACAGCGACCAACTCTCGCCTCTATCATGACGGTCAGTTTTAGCTTTCATCGAGGTGCTGAACCCAGCTCAACCGGGCACAATCGCAGAGTTCTCCTAGCGCTACCTTAGCCGATATAACGGAACGTAAGGTACCAAAACATAGGAGCCAGGCAAACCCAACTATTGACCCAACACATGATTCGGAGCCGATGCATATAATGCTATAAGTTCGGGGTGTCGCACTCGTGAGAGTGTTTGGACTTCTCACACCATATTCTGGGGTACTTAAGCCCCTGGTGTATTGGCCGTACCAAAGTGTACGGTTGCATAATATCATAACTGAACATATTTACACAAAAAGGAATGCAATAATAGACAAAAGCTATGTATTGTTTATTCGAAAAAGCTACGGTAAAAGCAGAACGATACAAATAGTGCGATAAGAAAGAGATGGGACTATTTGACATGTCCCCCTCCAGGGGCGAGCTGCGGGATGATATGTGAAACAAGTATAATGCTCGTTATAGAGACCACCTGGACATTCGTCGTAGCTTTCTGCCTCCCTGGCTGTTGCATCGTGTGTTCGGCGATTGTACTGCCGGACAGGCCTTCCGGAGAGTGGAGTCCTGAAAGTAAGAAAAAAGGAATGACAAAATCGGGAGCTGCGGTTGAGCCTCATTTTGGGCGTGCCGTGGTTGTGCCCCTCCCCTTATGCCCATGGTATTTCCAGAGCGTAATTATGTACGCGTAGTACTGGTTTCGCGATTTCACGAGGGCTGGGGTTGGGGCCGCATTGCTACGCTTTCTCGGAACGTGCCAGGCGGTCTTGTTGTAGGTTACTCCGGGCGCTGCTTGACGGTGTCCGGACGTTTAATAGCCGGACTGGAGAATTGCCTTGAGAGGCTACTTTGTACTTCCGCCGCGAGGGCCGCCGTATGCTCCTTCGTTCGGAGAGAGCGTTCGGTGTTTCCTTTGACCGTAATGACTCCTCGAGGGCCTGGCATCTTGAACTTGAGGTATGTGTAGTGCGGCACCGCATTGAACTTTGCAAATGCGGTTCGTCCGAGCAGTGCGTGATAGCCACTACGGAACGGGACTATGTCAAGATTAACTCCTCGCTTCAGAAATTATCCGGGATCCAAGACCACCTCAAGTGTAACGAGCCTCGCATAGTTGGCCTCTACACCTGGTATGACGCCTTTAAAGGTCGTTTTGTGGGTTTGATCCTTGAGGATCTATGCCCATTTTTCGTGACCGTATCCCGATAAAGTAGGTTCAGGATTCGCCGCCGTCCATAAGGACTCTGTGAGGTGAAATCACAATGATTGGGTCTAGAACCAATGCGCGAATCCGCCATGGTGGATGCTAGTGGGGTGGTCCTTCGGTCAAAAGTGATCGGGCAGGAGGACCACAGGTTGAACTTTGGGGCGATCGCTCCAACGCATATACGCCCCTCGAGTGCACGCTTCGCCCATTTTGGGTATGTGGGTTGCGATATCATGTTCACTGCTCGCACTTGTGGGGAAGCCCTTCTGCCCCCATTGTTCGGCGGCGGGCTCCTCCTCGTCATCGCTATGCAGCCCCTTGTCTCGCTCTTTGGCATTTAACTTGCTCGCCGCTTGAACACCCAACAATCCCTGTTGGTGTGATTGGCTGGTTTTTCGGGTGCCGTGTATCCGCACGAGCGATCGAGTATTCGTCCAAACCGGACGGGCCCGAGTATTTCTTTTAAATGGCTTTTTCCTCCGACCGGTTTAGAGCCTCTAAATCCGCATTAACTCGCCAGATCCTCAAAGATTGTCGCCAAGCACGCGGCGCTTGTGCTTGTTGCGACGCCGACCGCCATTGTTGTCCTTGGTATCCGAATTACTAGGGCTCTTGGTCATGTTATTACTACGAGCTAGCCAGCTGTCTTCTCCCGCAAAAGCAGGTCATGAGTGTTGTGAGGGCTGCCATGGATTTCGCTTTTCCGTCCTAGGTGCCGGCAAGCCACTCGTCATGGATGTTATGTTTGAAGGCTGCGAGGGCCTCTGCGTCCCGACCATCGACTATTTGATTTTTCTTGGTGAGGAACAATGTCCGAATTGTCCGCCGATTCTCCGCTGCTGGATTATGTGGCTTAGGTCATCGGCGCTCGGTGGTCGCACATAGGTGCCACAGAAATTGTCGAGGAATGCGGCTTCCGTGTCCTCCCAACAACCAATTGACTCTCTGGCAAGCTGTTAAGCCAATGCCGCTGGTCCTTTAAGCTTGAGTTGGAGGTATTTGATGGCGTAGATCATCACCGGGCCATGTGGATATGAAGGAGATAATCCTTGATCCATACCGCAGGATCTGTTGTGCCATCGTATGATTCGATGTTTACGGGTTTGAAACCCTCGGGATTTGATGATCCATTACTTCATCCGTGAAGCATAGTGGGTGTGTGGCGCCAGATCGTGTTCGCCCGCCAAATTTGCCATATCCGGCATGACGGTTATCGTCACGTGTTGTGGGGCGCCCATGCAATCCATAGATCGATCTTGTTTGCCTTGCCTTGTCCTCCAATATATCTCGCAGGTCTTGCGCATTTCGCGCCCTTGGTATTTTTGAGCGACGCCGGGTGCGGCTTGAGTGGAGGGCCGAGAGGCCTCTTCGTCGTGGGCCACGAGGTGGCGGTCGGCCGCGTCGTCTTGCTGGTGATGTAGTTTTAGGTGCTTCCTCCTCTAATCGGGTAGCAGCCTGCGCTTTGGGTAGCTCTTGAGGGGCGCTCGAGTTCAGTACTCTTCGCCACAAGGACTTCATCCATCCGCCGGCTAGCGAGTCTTGGTCAGCTCTAAGTTGTTGCTGTTTTTCTGAGGCTGCTCGCCGTGGCTATAAGCCTGCGCTTGAAACGCTCTTGTTCGACGGGATCCTCGTGCATGACAAATTGTGCGTCGCCGAGGCTTGCCTCGTCATTGAGGGAGGCATGTAATTATCGCCCTCTACCTCTCTGCTCGCCGCTCTCTCATGAGGGCTGGCTTCTCCATCCTCCCGTGTTGAATCTGCTGAGGGGTTGTCTTCGCACCGTCCGGTGTTATTATCTCCCGTGCGGAATCGCCGCTTTTGCTTTGGCGGATTTAGAGCGGCGCCACGACGCCGGGCGCTTAGGCTGCTTCTTGAGGGGTCATCCTCCGTTGTTCCATCGCCTTTCCTTCTTTCGGGTGTCCACTATGTATACGCTATACGACGAGGTGGCCTTCCAAAGGCCCTACATGCGCTGGTTCTTGGTCGCCTCCTGCATCGGCGCCCATACCGCCGATGTCTTGGAGTCGAAGTCGAGCTTGTCGGTTAAATCATCGACGGTGGCTACGAAGTGGGTGGTGGGTGGGCTTTGAATTTCTTCGTCGTCCACATCCCAACCTTGCTGACCATAGTCCGACCAGGGCTCTCCTGATATATTGAGGGACTTTAGTTAATTCAAAATGTCGCCGAAGGGCGAGTGCTGAAAGATGTCCGCGGCGGCGAACTCCATGATCGGCACCCAATCGGATTCGATCGGCAGGGGCGCGGAAGGTTCGGAGTTCGGAGAGGAGTCCGGCACCTTGGAGTCACGAGCTTCGCAGAGGATAAGGCTGGTGTTCGGCTCGATCGCCATAGAGATTGCAGCCCCCGAGGTTGTGTCCAGCCACCCATCCTCGACATGCGATCGGCCCGAGCTAAGGGTCGAGCGGACACGGTGCGGCCTCCGTGGCACTGTTCGCGGCAGGGCTAGATCATGCCCATCGTAATAAGCAGTGGCGCGCTTCGGCAGTAGCTCGAACCCGTCAAGAACAAGTCTCCGCGACGCCGGCCGTAGTTCAAACTTCCTAATCTGACCTGATGGCCAGGGCGTAGCTTCGATCTGCTCCACATGACCAAGCTTAATTGCCCGCAGAGGCAAAGCCGCCAACACGAAGATCTGTCCGGGAGAAAAGTCTCACCCTGGACCGCATCGTTGTTGATGATCGAGGAGCCATCGGGCCTAAAGATGACGACACGAGGAACTCTCAATTAAAGCACCAATGTCGGTGTCAAACCTGGTGGATCTCGGTAGGGGTCCCAAATATGCGCCTAGGCGGATGGTAACAGGAGACAAGGGACACGATGTTTTTACCCAGTTCGGGCCTCTCGATTGAGGTAAAACCCTACTCCTGCTTGATTAATATTGATGATATGGGTAGTACAAGAGTAGATCTACCACGAGATCAGAGAGGCTAAACCCTAGAAGCTAGCCTATAGTATGATTGTTCTTCGTCCTACGGACTAAAACTCTCCGGTTTATATAGACACCGGAGAGGGCTAGGTTACACAGAGTCGGTTACAATGGGAGGAGATCTACATATCCGTATTGCCAAGTGTCGGTGTCAAAACCGGCGGATCTCGGGTAGGGGGTCCCGAACTGTGCGTCTAGGTGGATGGTAACAGGAGACAAGGGACACGATGTTTTTACCCAGGTTCGGGCCCTCTCGATGGAGGTAATACCCTACCCTCGCTTGATTAATATTGATGATATGGGTAGTACAAGAGTAGATCTACCACGAGATCAAGGAGGCTAAACCCTAGAAGCTAGCCTATGGTATGATTGTTGTTCGTCCCTATGGACTAAAACCCTCCGGTTTATATAGATACCGGATAGGTTAGGGTTACACAGAGTCGGTTACAATGGTAGGAGATCTACATATCCGTATCGCCAAGCTTGCCTTCCACGCCAAGGAAAGTCCCATCCGGACACGGACGAAGTCTTCAATCTTCTATCTTCATAGTCTTGGAGTCCGCCGTGACGATAGTCCGTTATCCGGACACCCTAGTCCGGACTCCTCAAGAGCTCCCTGAACCAGGCTTCAATGACGACGAGTCCGACGCGCATATTGTCTTCGACATTGCAAGGCGGGTTCCTCCTCGAATACTTCATGAAGGTTTTGAACACAAGGATAGTGTCCGCTCTGCAAAACAAGTTCCACATAACACCGTAGAGAGAATAATTTTGCACGATCTGCTGACGTGTTCCGCGGCGTGACATCCCACCACGGCCAGGCCTTTATATGAATCATTTTTATTGTTCCACCTCGCAGTGTTTAGCGAGGCGGTTTCCTTGGCACGCCTTATCAAAGCATAGATCGTGCGCCCTTATTCCGGGATTCTCATCAATACGGACGTGGTAACCCAACCGCGCCCGCTGGCCTGCCTTCTCTATCAAAGGCGAGTCCTAATCGACCACGGGTGGGCTCTTGGTATTCAACCTCCTTATAATGAGACCAAGGCCCTCTTCTTTACACCTCCATCGAAGTTCGCCTTGCGCTCGAAGTTCCAACACCCAAAGCTTCAGATTCAGCGCTGACTTTCGACGATGTCCGGATCCGACCAACACGGCCGATGGATGCCTTCCTCCGTCACGTAAGAAGATGTGCTAAAGCTGCGCGACGCCAGTATCTAACCGCGAGATCTCGCATAGGCTGCCTGCTCCAGGCAGGTCATTCCCACTCCCGAGCCCGGCGAGAACGTGGTGTTCGTGTCCCACTTCCTTCGGGTTTAGGCTTCCGATGGATCCCTTTGTGCGGGGCTCATGTTTTATTATGTGCTTGATTTCCATGACTTGAATCCGAGTCCATCCTCCATATCTCGTCATTCATTGTCGATGTGAGGCCTTCCTCCATATTACCCCCACTTTGGATTGTGGCTCAAGACCTTCAAGGTGGAGCCAAAGATGATCGAGGGGCAACAAGCAGAGTGCGGAGGGGCGGTCATAAGCAAATGTGCTGATGCTCAGGTGGCTCGAGGGCTCTTTTCAAGAGGAGCTTGGTTTGTGGCAACTGGAGTGGTTTTATATCACCGCCCTGTGGGCACCAAATGGGCGGCTCCTGCCTTCCGCCAGTCCACCACATCGGCCGGCATCATGGGTCAACAAGGCTCGACTGGGGCCGCCCAAGGACGCCCCTGCTGCAGGCCGTGTTCGAGACCTCCAGAAAGAGGGATCAATCTGGTTGCAATGGGCACAGTTATGGTGATCCGCGCCTTCAGCCTGCAAACGCCGCCCCCCGCTTGTGGGAATTCAACCGAGGGACCACGAGCTCTCCAAAATTTTATGGGCACGACGCCCATGGAGATGTATAAACTGTTCTTCGATCACAAGAGAAGTGTCCGGACTTGACCGAGGACGCAGGACTAAGCTGCAATCGCCCGGATACTCAAGTAAGTAGTCCCAGAACTGCACGAGCTGTTTATTCGCTTATTTTATATATATGCCCTTTAAAGGAGCCGCTTCTTGAACAGGAGTGGATAGCCAAGGCAAAGTTAATAAGGTGTCCGCCCTCCCTCCGAGACCACGCCGGATCCCATGCCACCAAGATGTTGAAGGTCGCGCTTTTGAAGAAGGCGAAGGGGGAGCGGGAAGCAACCGCCTCTCGAAGGAGGCTATCAAGGAAGGAGGGATTAAGAGTCCCACCTTCCGAGAAGAGAAGAGGACCGCTCGAAGATCCGGAGGTCAAGGCCTCAAAGAGGGGAAAGGAATCTTGGCAGAGAGTCCGCTACCGGGAAGTAACCCAGCAAAGATTATTTCCCGAGGGATCAGCCCCAATGAGCCGTAAGTAAAGAGAAGGGTCTTGTAAATAAGGAACATCCTGTATTTATTCATGAAGATAATCGAAATTGTACCTTGTAGTTCAACCTCAGCCCTTCTCAGCAGAGCTCGTCTTGGGATCTTCTTCCGAGATGATGGAGAGCGAACGCCTCCACCGTCGCACCCTCATAGAAGCGGACGACCCGGAGGTGTCGTCGCGAGGGTTCCCCAAGTCGCGGGCCGGAAGGTCCAGCGCCAAGTGGTGTCGGTCGGAGGAGTCAAGGATCTGCTTTCAAGAAGGCGGCTATTTCAGAAGATCACCTGTGACACTCCAAAAATGTTCTTTTGGTTTTCTTCAAAAAAACTTTGTTGGATTTGAAGAAGGTCATTTAAACCCTTCCAAAAAAAATCTCTCTCTCAAAAACTTTTCCCCTTTGGCAAGGATTTTATTTTGGCATCTCCTTCAACTCTGGTGTTTGGTTTTTAAATTTTTCTGCTGATTGCCCTCTTCTCAAAATTCAAATTTTTTGGATTTTATTTTCTTTCAAAAAGAAAACCCTAGGAGTTTTGCATCTTCTCCAATATTGAAACCACTCATGATTTTACCATGCACCACATGGTAAAATCTTCCCAAAAATCTCTCCGTCCACTTTAGGGCAATCCAAACATTCTGTCTCAACAAGTTCAATCCATTTCTGAATTTTATTTCATTTATTTCTCCTCCCAAATCTTTTCTGTCCATTATTTTGAGCCTAAGTGATTTGCAAAGCAAGTACCTAAATGCAATTGAGCTTTGACCTCAAACCAACTCCCATGGATAGTCCTTGGTACCCACAACCTAGAACAATCAAGATCCACTCTTCTTATTTTCAAAAATTTCAAATTCCAGTCTCTGCAAGTTTGGACCAGATTTGTCAAATTTGGTGAAATTCATATCCTCACTGCTCCAAAAATTCCACAAAAATTTAGGCAGCCTCCAGATGCAATGAGAGGCCACTCCACCAAAAATCAGCTCAAGGAGAAACTCCCACATGCCAAAGTCATTCTGTCGAACACCGGCCGCCTTGCTTTCTTTGCATTTTCGTAAAAGTTCAGAGTTTCAGAGTTCATGTCGCTTTCCCTTCGTCGAGTTCAGTCCGCGCGGCGACAAAGGCACTTGGCACGTTGCTCACAGCCCTCCTCCTGTCCGAGCACCACACGAGCGCTTGGCTCATTCTTGGCGCTGGTGGCGCCTGCCCAACCTCGCCGGCGTCTTCTCGCGTCGGGACCTCCTGTGGCGGTCGACGAGGGCACCACCCAGCTCAACGCCGTTCTGCGCCGCCTAACTCTCCTTTAGCGCTCCGCGTGGCTCATGCATGCCAGCGCATGCCGCGGCACCGCCGCTGCGGGTCGGCAAGCACGTAACATGCTCCCTGCCGCCCGACGGGTCCGCTACCCGCTCCGCTTCGCCGAGCATACCCAAAGCACCCAATCACGGCTCGCTTAGCATCCAAACGGAATCAGTTGACCTCCACGATGGCCCTCAACCCTAAAACCACCCGACCAATGCCTGCGCCGCCGAACACTCGCGGACTTATCCGTTCACGGCAACCGCTCGGGCCATCTATAAGTAGCACCCCGAGCTTGCTCTCGCCGCACAACTCCACCACCTCACCGACCCGACTAGCCATCGGAAGAGCCCCGAGGGGCCCTTCTTCCTCGACTCCGCCAACTCCGTCCGCCTCGGGCTCCGGCAACGTTCTCTTGGTGAGAACTCCTCCACCGCCTCTACTTGCCCGTAGCCTCGTGGCACCACTAGGAGGCTAACCCCACCTCAATTTAACCTCCGCACACTCTCCGACGAGGCCCACGACCACCCGAACCACCGTCCACGGAGAAAGAGCCGCCGTCGACGTGGTGCTCGCCCAGCCACCACCACCACCACCCACCGATGCGGAATGGCGCCTCGAGCACGGAGGTACCTTCCGATCTTCCCACTCGCCGTGGATCGCCACGGCGACCACCGCTGCTCTCGGCACCGTCGTGCTCTGCCGCCTCTTTCAAATATTCAAACCGACGGGTGGGACCCGCCCGTCAGCCTCTCTATGTTTTTTTTCGAACCGTTTTCTGAAAGCGTACTCGCAAATCGCTTTCTACTCGAACCGCTTTTCTGCACTTTTCTGCTTAGGCCCCGAGGGTTTTCTGTTTCATTACAGATGGGTCCTTGGACCAAAACTCTTATAACTTTTTAACAGAAAGGAATTTTTGAGTGATTCTTTTTCTGTCCTCTTCAAAATTTTGTCTAGTTTTTTATCATATTTATTTGAAAAATATTTGGATTACTTTTCTGTACCCCCTGGTATTTACGTTAGCGCGTGTGTTTTGTGTACCGTAGATACCGAAGGAGGTGATGGAACCGCGAACTTCACCGAGCTAGACCCTGACTACTCCGAACCAGGAAAGCGATGTTTGAACTTTTGATATGATGAGTGTTTGGGCATGTTCACATTATTTTTTTATCATGGCACGTTCATGAGCATCTCGATGAAAGTTTATCTCGTAAGAGTTGAGGCAAGTGAGTTTCGGAAAAATCCATGAGTTGTTGGAAACATGTTGCATGGCCATGAGTTGGCATGAGTATGGGCAATATGGCAGTGTTGTAGCATGCCAGGCTTATGCCAGATCGTTGACCCAAAGGTCAACATAAATCACCAAATTCCGTCCGTCTCCCCTTTCAGATTACCACCACTGCTTCCCGCAAGGGATACGGCTTAGTAAGTTGCAAACCACTTCCTGGTACACACCAAATCGAGAGGCGGGATGAGGGTTCCATGGCCCTGGATTAAAGCGTTTCAACCGTCGAGGGGCATGGGTGTTTCCGTTGGGACCGAGAGGGGCACCCTTAGAGCGCCAGATATAAATTTGATCCCATGCTATTCGAGATTGTGATCTCCCGCCTTAATGTTTTTCTTGAACGCTGTCTAGGGTGATTCCTGGCAATGTGAGGTATGATGGGTGTGTACGGTTAGCTGTGTTTCCTCCGAATACCGTGAACGGAACTAGTCCTTCGTGACTCACGGAAATCCGTTGGCTGTGGACAATTTTGGTACAAACTCTGCAGAGTCAAAATTCTTGAATTTCATCTTATCCATGTCTGAGTACCGTGTTCACCTTATCTTGTCAAGTGTCAGGCTCGGTGACAGAAACTCCTGAGAACCATATGAGTGTTAAATATTTATTCCCTATGAATGGACTAACCCGCTTATTGCTTTGTGAGGAATATTTTCTGTGAGCACCATTTCTTGTCAGTTATGTAAAACGAATTATAAGCCCTTTCTGCGATGTCACTCAGACGTCCGACTGCGGCATTGTTATTGTTTACTTTTATTATAAGCCCTTTCTGCGATGTCGCTCAGACGTCCGACTGCGGCATTCTTATTGTTTACTTTTATTATAAGCCCTTTCCGCGATGTCGCCGGACGTCCGATCGCTGCATTGTTATTGTTTACTTTTATTATAAGCCCTTTCGCGATGTCGCCGACGTCCGACTGCGGCATTGTTATTGTTTACTTTTATTATAAGCCCTTCTGCGATGTCGCTCAGACGTCCGACTACGGCATTATTATTATTTAATTTTGTTATAAGCCCTTACTGTGATGTCGCTCCGACGTCCGACTGTGGCACGCACGTCTTTTTCTTTCAATATAAGCCCTTTATGAGGTGTCGCTTAGACGCCTCGACGTGGCATGTTTTTCTTATTTGTTCACCCTTGAGGCGCCGCTCAAACACCCGATCGGTTTTGAGTTTATCTTCTTTGGGTGTTCGAGCGACTACCACCGATTCCTTTTTACTTACTTTGTGATACTGTTTTGATAGCACATCGTTATAAATCAATCATGTCGCATTCATGCATGCATTTGTTATATCTTTTGTCCGAACTGTCTTGCGAGTACTTTCAAAGTACTCACCTGGTTTGTTGATTTGGCCAGATGCTGACGAAGGCGATCTCGTGGATGAGGAGTTCGATAGCGAGTCCGACGCCTAGAGGAATCGATCAGTCTCGTCGACCCTGGATTGGTCATCGTGATATATCCGCTTCGCTACCCAAATAAATTCATCGAGCCTCACCTCGACGCCGATGAGCCGCCAGATGTAGTAGTCTTATTATCCACCCCACCGTGTTATTCCACCAATCACTTATATCTAGAGTCGAGAGTACCGCCACCCCACACCATTGTGTCATATCCGCCATTATGTATAATTATTGGCGTGTTTGTAATAATTGGTTGGGCATTTTTAGCTCGACCCTGTAATATTTTAATGCTACTGGCTTTTGTATCAAAGTTTTGTCTACCGGTATGGAGGATTTTCCTCATACTGGATTTTGTAGGTCGGTTTCTCAATAAATATTTTTATTGAAAAACTGGTCGTGACATCACCGTGCTCTAATGGGTACGGTGATTGAATGAATTGCATCCGTGGAGAGCGGATTGCATGAAGCCGTCAGAAGCTTACTGACGGGGTTTGAGGTACGCAAAAATGATGTACCTTCCGCGATTATGCATATAAATGCGCCAGATAGATAGTAGCCCCGAGACTCGGTATGTTGTCAAAATTGACAACGTGCGATGATCAAATTCTCGCTTATAACATATCGCCGCCCTAAACAGGTGGCGGGCGCCCGAGAGGCCAGCCGGATCGATGAATATGCCGAACTAAAGCGGCAACTTGACGAGGCGGATGCGGACATCGCGCTGGTCAATAAACGGTTTGATGAGTCACAAGGTATGCGACTTCTATGCGGACACCTGGTAAGGGAGCTTGACTCCCATGTCTTACTATTCGTATGCTTAATGCAGATGGTGCCGCTGCCGTGGAAGAGCTGCGGGCAGAACTCACCCGAGCGAAAGAGCAAGCCAGAATTAGTAATGCAGCCGCTTTAAAGGCGGTCAAAGAGCTAGAAGCCGAACGGGCTGCTCACTGCCGAAGCAAAGAGGAAATGGCCGATATGGCAAAAAAGTTAAGAAATACTACCAATCGCTGCGAGGTTCTTGAAAAGAACGTCAAGCGGAACAAGAGAGCCTGAAAAGGCCGCCGCCGAATCCAAGAATGCCCAATCGGCTTTGAGAGCTGCCAAGGAGGAGCTGAGTCGCCCGGCAATTGCGGCCGGAAAACCGCTTCTGCTGCGGAGGAAATATACAGATCCAAAGTATGCTCAGTTGGACAAGTTGTGGAGTTCGGAGGATGCTTATCTGGACTTGGCGGCGAGCGTTGCGGACGCGGTTGAGCACTTCCGGGGCTAGAAGGGGCACAGAAGGGAAGAGCTATAGTGGTCGCAATTCCATAGTCCGGAGCGTCCTCTGCCGCTGACTGATCGGTTGGCCAAATGGGCCGAGCTGAATCGGTTGTCCGGATTTGCCATGAAGCATGTCTTGACTCACTTGTGGCCGGGCGGACCCCAGCCGAAGAGCTATTTTGGCTTAGTGCAGCAGTTTCTTGGTGCGGTGCCGCGTATCGATGCAATGAAGCGATCGGCGTGTATTGAGGGAGCGCGGATGGCTCTTGCCCGTGTCAAGACATACTGGGCAGAGATGAAGGCCACCGACGTTGCATCCCAAGATTCGGACAGAAGCCGAGTACCTACCGAGCACTACTTTGAAGAAGTCTCCGCAGGCGCTGCTTAATAGAGACGCAGTGCTCAAGGATATTATGTTTAAATGACATGTATGATTTGTGAAAACAATGTTTCAATATAATATAAGAGCTTTTTATACTTGTGCGCTCAAGTAGTAAACTACTCCCGTCTGGCCGCTTATGTATATGTATATAACCTGAAAGATGGCAGTCCTTGGCTTCAGCCCCACGCACATAGTGCGGGGTGTTTGCAAAGAAAGCGCTTTTTCACACTTAATCCAACGTATTGGTCCTGTTAAGGAGGTGATAGCGTAGCAAACCAGGCAACCGTACTATAATGCTTTATCACTTTCACTTAGCCATAGGAGTTCGAGGGTGGGGCTACTATATAGGGCACCGCACTCTCCCGAATTCGGGGTGCGTATGTGCCTGACCGAAAACCGGTCCTTCGTTAATGCGGAGGAATCCTAAACATTCCAATGAGTCATCGAGTGGTTGACCAGCCTCCGCTATATCATGACAATCAGCCGCGCTTTCATCGAGGTGCTCGCCCGCCGAACCGGGCAGAATCACAGTAGTTCTCCTGGTGCCGCGTTAGCCGTGAAAACGGAACGTAAGGCAGCAAAACACAGGAGCCGGGCAACCCAACATTTGACCAAAGACATGATTCGGAGCTGATGCATATAAGGCCTAACTCGAGACGCCAAATACTCCCTAAGGTATTCGGTCTTTATTAAAATGGGCAGAATAATGCCCTAAGCCCCTGGTGTCCAGGTACGCGCGAAAATTCTGGTGCAGTCAATGCCAAAACACCAGCCTCCTCCTCGGTTATAGTAAGGAACCAGGGGATGTATATCAACAAGAGACAGCAAAAAAGGTTTATGCATGGTCTTAATCTGAAAAGAATCCTTGCAACGGGTCCCTACTGCACGTCTGCGCTACCGTGTCTCCGCAGCCGTATCCTAGACGGGTGTAGCACGTTGTTCATCTGTAAAAGAGAGGAACTTAGTTTAAAAGAAAAAGGATCATGCGAAAGATGTACTTAATATTAAATAAACAGAGTACGGTTCGAAGAAGTGAATAAATTTGAGCTTTATTGTCTCTTGTTATACATGCATGCAGCCCCTCGTATGGGGGTATGCCGCTAGTAGGCGCCGGACTCGTCTAGCCGTGTCCGGGGTTTGAATGACCAATTCAGGTTCTTTGCCTAGCAGAGCCGGATAGCTGTGGGGCTGTCAAGGCCGTCTCCCGTTCTTCCGTGCTCGAGTAACACTTAATACTTCCTTTTAACGAGATGATGCGCGTGGACCGGCATTTTAAGTGTTAGAGATGCATAATGCAGTATTGCGTTAAAGCGGGCGAAGCTTCAGATCCCAATAGTGCTTGATGGCTACTTTTAAACGGGCGATATGGAAGAGTAACCTTTCGCGAACGGAAGTTGTCGGATGAACCGAACACAACTTCTAGCAGTATGGAGCCCGTACAATGGGCATATGGGCCTGGCATTACTCCTTTAAAGGAGGTGTTGCTACGGCGAATTTTGGTTGGGTTTATCCCCATCCCGCGGATTGTGTCCTGATATATCAGGTTTATGTCATTGCTGCCATCCATGAGGACTCGTGTAAATTGGAGTCCGTCGATTATAGGATCCAGTATCAGGGCAGACCATCCTGCGTTCCAGATATTTTTGGAATAGTCCTGATGGTCGAAGGTGATTGGTTTTGACAATCAGTGTGCGGCGCGCCTTTTAGTGGGTGCCGCTCTGTTTTTCCCTTTGATCACGTGAAGTGAGTTTACTGTTTTAACCTCTTGTGGGAAAGTATTTTGTTTTTTGGGGCTCTACTTGTGGCGCTCGTCGTCATCTTCACTTGGTGTGTCGAGCCCCTTGTGTTCGGCGTTCAGTCTGCCGGACTGTTTGAAGACCCAGCAATTTCGGTGGGTATGGTTAGCAGGCCTCCCAGGAGTACTGTGGATTTGACATATCTTGTCGAAGATTTTGTTGAAGTTGGATAGCTCATCGCTGTTGTCCTTAAGGGGCAGTTTTTTGTTGTTCTGCCGTGAGCTTTTGAATCCAGCGTTGACTGTCGTGCTCTTTGGACCGTTCCTTTTAATCCGGCGCTGGTCCTTGTTGCGCCGTGGTTTCCCATTTCCATCCCTGATTTCGGATGTACTTGGGTCGCTGGTGCTGCGTCTTGCTAGCCACCTATCCTCTCCCGCACAAAAGCGGGTCATGAGGCTTGTTAATGCGGCCATTGTTCTTGGCTTTTCTTGGCCTAGGTGTCTGGCGAGCCATTCGTCTCGGACGTTGTGTTTGAAAGCTGCTAAGGCTTCAAGCGTCCGGACAATCGACTATTTGGTTCTTTTAGTAGGGAACCTGTTCCAGATTTCGGCTGACTCTCCGGCTATTGAGTTATGTGACTTAGATCGCTCAGATCCGGAGGGCGGACATAAGTCCCCTGAAAATTTGCCCAAATGCATCCTCGAGCTCTTCCCAGCTTCAATGGTATTTTCGGGAGGCTCTTAAGCCAATGCCGAGCTGGCCCTTTGAGTTTAAGGGTAAGTATTTTATGACGTGGAGATCATCTCCTCTAGCCATGTGTATGTGGAGGATGTAACCTCAATCCGCACTCTGTGGTCTGTTGTTCCGTCGTATGCCTCTATGTTTACGGGTTTGAATCCTGCTGGAAATTCATGATCCAGCACCTCATCGGTGAAACATAGGGGGTGTGCGGCGCCCCTATATTTGGGTGTGCCGTGATCTTCGTAATTTTGGCGTATTGCATTGCTTTGACGAGCATGCTTTCTTGGCCCATAGATGGACCTAACTGGGCCATACTTTTGATGTGAATCCTTATGCGGATCGCATATTGGCTTGTGTGCGGCACCACTAGCCGCTCTCTTTTTGCCGTGAGGTCGTCCATCCGACCGGGTGGCCTTCTTGCTTTTTAATTGTGGGGGCTCTAAGGCCTCCTCGTCGAATTCGAGCAGTAGCTTTCTTTTCGGGTAGCTCTTTGTTCGGTGACTGTCTCCGTACTTGTCTGCGGTGCTGAATACTTTGCTCCATCTGATCCTGAGTGCATCTTCCGCTGTTTTGAGCATCCGCTTCTGCTTTTTCAGGCTACTGCGCAGATGGCGGCGCCGCTTTTCTCGGAGGTCATTTTGCTCCAATAGTTTGTCCGGCGTCAGATCATCCGGACTGTTGTCTTCGCCGGGGACAGATTGTTTATCCAAGTTGTCTTGTTTGGACGATTGCTTGATAGCTTGTTCGTTGTCCACCGGTTCGCCTTGCTCTATGGTTGGGTCTTTGTTGAGGCGGGACTTTGTTCGGCATTTACGTTGTCGTTTTGACTGCTTTTCGAGGGATTTATCCTTCGTAGCATCCCATTGTTCCTCGTCTTTATTTCCTTTAGGTGTATCCACCATGTATACATCATGAGATGAGGTGGCTGTCCAGCATCCTATAGGTGCTGGCTCGTTGTTGTCTCCTACATCGTCGTCCATACCGTCGATGTCTTCGGAGTCGAAATCGAGCACGTCATGTAAGCTTTCGACGGTGGCTACGAAGTGGGTGGTGGGTGGGCGTTGAGTTTCTTCACCGTCCGCATCCCAACCTTCCTGACCGTAGTCCGGCCAGGGCTCTCCGGATAAAGAGAGAGACTTTAGTGAATTCAGGATGTCGCCAAAGGGCGAGTGCTGAAAGATGTCCGCGACCGTGAACTCCATGGCCAGCACCCAATCGGGTTCGATTGGTAGGGGCGCGGAGGGTTCGGAGTCCGGAGAGGAGTCCGGCACCCTGGAGTCAAAGTCTTCGCAAAGGACAGGGATGGAGTTCGGCTCAATCGTCGTAGAGATTATAGCCCCCGAGGCGGCCTCCAACCACTCGTCCTCGATCGGGGAATCAGGATCCGGATTAAGGGTCGGAGCGGATGCTGGTGCGGCCTCCAGGGCACTGTTCGGCTGCAGAGCTAGATCATGCCCATCGAGATAGTGCGCACGCTTGGCTTGCGGCTTCAATCCGTCAAGATCAAGTCTTCGCGGATATCGGTCGATAGTTTAAACTTCCAAATCTGACCGATGGCGGGCGAGCTTCGATCTGCTCCAGATGGCCAGCTTAATTGGCCCGCAGTGCAAAGCCGCCGAATCTGAAGATCTGTCCGGGAGAAAAGTCTCACCACTGACCGCGTCGTTGTTGATGATCGAAGGAGCCATCGGGCCTATCGGTGACGACACGCAGGAACTCTCAATGAAAGCACCAATGTCGGTGTCAAACCGGCGGATCTCGGTAGGGGGTCCCAACCGTGCGTCTAGGCGGATGGTAACAGGAGACAAGGGACACGATGTTTTACCTGTGTTCAGCCCTCTCGATGGAGGTAATACCCTACCCCGCTTGATTAATATTGATGATATGGGTATTACAAGAGTAGATCTACCACGAGATCAAGGAGGCTAAACCCTAGAAGCTAGCCTATGGTATGATTGTTGTTCGTCCTATGGACTAAAACCCTCCGGTTTATATAGACACCGATAGGTTAGGGTTACACAGAGTCGGTTACAATGGTAGGAGATCTACATATCCGTATCGCCAAGCTTGCCTTCCACGCCAAGGAAAGTCCCATCCGGACACGGGACGAAGTCTTCAATCTTGTATCTTCATAGTCTTGGAGTCCGGCCGTGACAATAGTCCGGCTATCCGGACACCCCCTAGTCCAGGACTCCCTCACCAAGCTTGCCTTCCACGCCAAGGAAAGTCTCATCCAGACACGGGACGAAGTCTTCAATCTTGTATCTTCATAGTCCAGGAGTCCGGCCAAAGGTTATAGTCCGGCTATCCGGACACCCCCTAATCCAGGACTCCCTCAGCCGTAGAAACAATGGGCCTTCTACGCGGCGTAGAAAAAATGGGCCTTATATGGGCCGTAGACACAATGGGCCTTCTACGGGCCGTATCATCAATGGGCCTTCTACGGGTCGTATGATCGGATGGCCAAACATGGGCCAATAACAGACCACATTATGGCCGTAAATGGGCTAGAGTTGAAATCGTCTGTTCATGGGCCGACCATAACGGGCCGTCGTTAATCGGTCGTATTTTATGACGCTATGAAAACCGCCCAACGTATTAACAAGCCACAAACGGGCCGACTGTAACCACGGGCTGAATTTGGCCCACAAGCATAAAATGATAGTAACGGGCCAAATGTAAACAAATGCTGGAAATGAGCCCAAGAATAAATGAGCCCTGAGAAGGCCGAAAGATAACATGGGCTGGAAATGGCCCAACGGAATAATGGGCCGTTAATGGGTATAAAGTGATACACTGTTCATTATGGGCCAGTTTTACCATGTGTCGTTAATGGGTATAAAGTGATACACTGTTCATTATGGGCCAGTTTTACCATGGGTCGTTAATGGGCTGACGGTTACTAAGGGCCTCATATGGGCCGAAAGATGTCATGGGCCATACATTGGCCGGAAGTTAGAACGGGCTAGAATTATATTGGACGGCCCAAATGACGCTACTGGGCCTAATTCGGATAGGCCGTAAACGGGCCCAGGGTTAGCGGACTGTAAATGGGCTATATGCGAACAGGCCGTTAACAGGCTTGCCGTGGGCCGGGCCGCCACCTTTTTACCAAGTCAAACATGCTGGCCTTTTCACAGGAATGGGCCTCTGTTGGGCCGTGCCATGTGTCGACGTATCATAGGCGCTTTGGATCCAATGAGTGGATGACATTTGTCCCAACGGCGAGCTGACACGTGTTTCCTCCAGCCAATGATGATTTTACACGTGGAAAATCCCCATTGGTCGGGGCTGTTAACGGGTTATCGGATCCAAAACCAGACCCGATAGCTTAACGACTTTTCGTTATGGTGGATGCCACGTGTTGGTCACCCTTGACGAAAGCACTTCTGTGACGCGCGATTTATCGTCATGGAAGTGGACACTTCCGTGATGATAATTTTGGTAATGTCATGGAACACTTCTACGACAGCACAGGTATGACTATCTTGATTCTGTCATAAAATTGTCATGGATGTACATGCATGACAGAAAACGTGAACTACTGTGACAAACACGTATCATCACGGAAGTGTATTTTTTTGTAGTGGTTCTTGGTGTCTCATCATGTACTGGGGTTTCTTGCTGTTGGCGCTCCGCCCATGAGTCATCTTGAGCGATTGGCGTCAATCGATGACCAATGTTTATGAGTTCACTGGTCGCTAGAGTAGGCGATGATACCGACTAGGACTGGAGCTGAGGAAGGACTACATCATCATCAACATTGTCTTCGAGACCAATGTCTTCAGCTGTGTTGGGGTCAGCAGGTGGAACTTCTTCACTTGCATGATCCTCTCTGGTAGCAGGCTCATGAATCACAAGATGATGCTCTTGGTTGGTCAAGGTAGGAAGAGCGATGAAGATAGGTTCAACAATGAGGGGCTCTGAGGCAGCAGCATGCTCTTTCTTTGAAGACTTTGTCTTCAATTTCTTCTTGGATGGAGCACTATTAGAAGTGTCTTTGTACTTACTCTTTATGGCTTCGGCTTCAGCTGCCTTTGTTTTCTTCAGCTCTGAAGCTGCTGAGGTGACCTTTGGCTTCGAGCTAGTCATACTGGCAGGGAAGATAGTGTGAGGTTCTTCCTGCCTTGGTGCTTCGGTTTGGGCTGCAGCAGACTTCTTCTTTTTCTTGGAAGCCATCCTGGGGTCGATGTCAGGACGCCCAAGAGCCTTTCGCATTTCAGCTTCATTGTGGGCTTGAACACATTTCTTCACGTAGTACTTCATGCGCTCGCGAGAGCCTTTGGCTTCTTCCCTCTTCATGTGGAACTTTTCCTTAAGATCATGCAACATCTTCTTGAAGATTTGCACATCTGCCACGCTGAGCTTGGCCATATGCTTCTTGAAATGCGCCTTCTCATGATCAATCTTGTTCTTGAGCTCGACGATTTTCTGAGCCAAGACCAATTTGTTGAAAATGGCTCCGTGGAATGTGACGCTGATGTCCACGAGCAGCTGAAGGTCATCAATGGTGATGCTCTGGTCATCAAACCACTCATCAATGAAGTTGTTCAAAATATCAACGTCAAAGAGGGGCAGATCATTGAAGATCTCCGCCTATTGCTTGCTCTTGATCAACATCTCAAGTGCTTCATCACCAAGATCTTCATCGCTAGACAGAACAATGGTGTCTTCCTCATTCCGTAGAACAGCAGCAGGAGTCAGTTCATGCCCAGAAATCTTCTTGGGCTTCTTGGTCTTCCTGGAGACACGAGACAAATCTTCAGACTGCACACTGGGTTCAGGAGGTGCAGTCTTCAATGGCTTCACAGTCGAAGCTTTTTGTGTGGCAGAGGGCTTCGAAGCTTTTGACTTCTTTTTCTTCTGCTTAGGTGGAGCTGGCACATCTTCAAAGTCTGCATCATCAGCTGATTGCTCCACTGTGGCCTTCGGAGTAGCAATGTGGGAGAGGGCCCATCGAAGCTAGTGAAGGGGCCGATGATATTCGGATTGGCATCGCGAGTGCTGATGTCTATGTCGTGGTATTCTCACGGGGGGTATTGCAAGACGACATATGCCACAAGGTGGCTTCGTGTGAGGGCAAGACTGCTACTGATAGGCCCGGGAGCGGGTATGCGAATAGCACGCGGTGGTTTACCCAGCTTCGGAGCTCCCCGGAGAGATGATACTCCTACTGCTGCATGTCTGAGTGTATATGGTATATCTTGTCTGAGTGCTTCGAGCTGTGTCGAGGTCGGTCGAGGCATCTGGCCTCGTATATGCATATGGGCACAAGTGTGTGCTTGGCCGTGGGTGGATGGATGAATGGATGTGTGTGTGCTAGCTAGCTCTCTTGCTAGCTAGCATGCGTGCGTGGGGGTCCATCCTGGATGGATGGATGGAGCTAGCTTATATAGGCATGGCTAGCTTGATATGTAAGCTATGTGGGTAGCTTAGGAAGTAAGCTAGGTGGGGGCATGGGCAAGGCATGGTGGGGTGTCATCCTTGTCCCCTGGGTCACTTCATAAATAGTGCCAGGGGACAAGTGACACTGTACATGATGGCTGGGGTGTCACGTGAACTATGCCTGGTACGGCCGTCACGTCGGGGTCACGTCGGGCTGCAGTCGGTAGTCGGCTGGTTGGCGTAGTCGGCAGCCAGCAGTCGGCCTGGGCGGCCGGGGAGTCGGCAGCCAGCAGTCGGCCTGGTGGCGCAGTCGACACCAGCAGCTAACTGGCGGTGCGATCGGCAGCCGATGTCGGCTGGTGGTGCAATGGCAGCCAGCAATCGGCTGGTGGTGTAGTCGGCAGCCAGCAATCGGCTGGTGGTGCGAACAAGAGCCAGCAGCTGGCCGGAGTAGTTGGACCGAGGGGCTTTGCTAGCCCCGATGTCTTGAAATATCGTCTTGCCGTCTTCGGGGTATCTGTGTCCAATTACTCCGACAGTAGCCCCCAAGCCTCCGGGCAACTTGGCAAAGTTGGGCGGAGGTTTTTTGGCAAGTGTTCATGGAAAAGACAAAGTTAGACCACGTAGATATATCAAATGTTTGCTTTTAGCATTGCAAGTTTTATGCGGAGGGTGCCGACTCGGTTTCGTCTGAGCCCCCTTAATCTTTTTCGTGTTCCCTCCGCTTTTTGGCTTGTGCTCTCGCTCGCCGGACAGCCGCTCTGCGGTCTGTGGCTGAGAATGGGCCGTGAAGTGGAGTGTACAGTACTCAGACTCTGAGAGAGAATTTAACCGAGCAGATACTCATAAAGGAAACGATCGGGTCGCCCGAAGCGTTTCTCTTCCCGGACGTTTTTTCGCGTGATGTGACCTCCAGCTTTTGCTCTTGCTAGCCGGACAGCCGCTCTGCGGTCTGTGACTGAGAGGTGGGACTTTGGTACTGCACACGCTACTAAGCCGTCTGCGGGAAAAAACGTCTCAGGCCAAGCAGCCAGCCCCCGGGCCAACTCTGGCTGGCGCCGGGGCGAACAGTGGTGCGACTGCAATAAAAAATGCGGAGATAGCCCCTGAGCATCGCTCAGGGTTATCCGTGTTCGCGTGATGCAAAAATATGCAGGTGAGGAGCTCACATTGATTTTTGTGTAGCCGAGGCGGAGTTTGCCTAAGACAACCGGCGCGGCTCGGCGCTCGCGGAGCGCGCCGGCGCACCCGCTGGGTGTGGCCTTCGAGCCCCGGTGCTCGAAGCGGGGCCCCGGCCGGTCAGGCTCGACCGCCAGGCGGCGAGGCGCCTTGCAACGCCTTCTTCTTCTTTTTTCTTCGCGCTGCCGCAGCCGGACAAAACTCTTCTCTTATGCAATCTTGGCGGGGCGCTGCAGCGCACCATTGGTGTAGCCTCGAGATTCGAGCCGATCGGCGAGCGGGCCGGATCTCCAAAGAACTACTTTGTCTTCTTGGCAGGCGCGTTAAGCGCACCGCTGGGTGTAGCCCCGAGATTGGCGATCACGAGCAGTCGGGCCGGATCTCCCGGCGACTACTTTGTCTTCTTCTCTTTTTTTTTCAGCCGGCTGGGCAGCGGATTCCGACACAACAGTCGGGCTTTTTGCAGCCGGCCAGGCAGCCAGAGGTCGGACGCACATCTGGCAGTCAAACGCACATTTTTTTCTTCTTCTTTCTTTTTTTTTCCAGTCGGCCGTGGACACCCGGCCTTTTCTTCACCAGGGTCTGGGCAGCCGGTTGAACACATACTCATTTTTTCATCACACGGACTTTTTCTCGGCCGGATTGGGCACTCGGCCTCTTTCTTTCTTGTCCCAGCTAGCTTCTCTCTCTCCTTCTTTTTTTTTCAAGAAGTCGGCACTCTTTCTCATGCGGCATCTCTTTTTTTTTCTTTGAGTAATGGGCCCCAATGCTTTTTCCCAGCCGGCCACATTGACTTTTCTAGTCGGGCCTCGGGCAGCCGTCTCTTTTCTTTCTTTTTCTCTTTCTATCCCCGTACGAGCAGTCGGCCTCCTCTAATCCACGTGGGCAGCCGGAGCCGGCGGAGCCGGCTGTGGGGCGGAAGGCAGACCGGACGGAGGGAGCCGGGCGGGGCCGGAGACGACGGGCGTGCGGCTGTCGGGCGAGAGGACGCGCGTGAGGCGAGGCCGGCCGGCTCGCCAGCCGGGCAAGGCGCTGCCGCCACGGACGCTGGGCGCCGGAGTCGTCCGGTGGGAGCCGGGCGGGCGGAGACAGGGAGGAGCTCGAGCTCCGGGCACCGCGGAGGTGCGGACGGCCGGAGCCACGGGCAGGCGCGGACCGGCCGGCGGCGAAGTCAGCAGCGAGGACGCGACAGCGGACGGTCACAGTCGGAGCAGCGCGTGCTCGTGGGCCGAGCTGGCACGGGTGGCGGCGGGAGCCGCAGCCAGCCTTGCGGCGACGCGGCAGCGTGGTTGGGGGAGGCGGCGACAGCGGTGCCGGCCGTGGTAGCCGGGCGACAAAGGAGCTGGCCTGTGGTAGCCGGGCGACGGGCGGAGGAGCATCTGGCGCGGGGGAGGCCGGTGAGCGGGAGGTCAGCTCCGCGACCAGCGCGACAAAGCGGGATCGGCGCAAGTGGAGGCAAAGCCCTGCAGAGCGAGCCGCGGACGGGTAGGCGGAGGAGATCGAGGGCCGCCGCTGCTGGAGACGGCTCTGCGTCTGGGAGAGCGAGGCCGGGTGGGCGCAGCCGGGCCGCCGAGGCCGAGGCAAGATGGCGCAGGAGGAGGCGACCCGGCAGGGGCCTGGAGCCGGCAGGCGGGCGGCTCGGGAGTTGGGAACGGATGCGGAGGACCCGGGCAACACGGAGGGCGCGGGATGTCACGGGAGGCCAGCCACGGAGGCGGCTGGGCGGCGCGGGCGAAGCCGGCCTCCCGGGACGGGTGAGCGCGAGCCGGCTGGGGAGATGGGCCGGCGAGGCGGCCAGCCAGCGCGCGGGGGAAGGCACTGCTGCCAACTGTCGTGGTACAGCAGACGACGACGCGATACTGTTGGGGTACTGCAGGTGAATAGCGCGCGCCCACACAGCGACAATGAACGGGGAATGGCCGTCGTGTCCGCGGTGTCCGATGGGACGCAGCGACGGGACACGGCGGCGCACGGACAGGACCCATGGCGAGGTTGAGCGCCAGGCCAGGTGAGCGCAACAGCCGGGTGTTGAAGGTCGCAGGGGAGGAGGCAGCGGCCACGGCACGGTGGCGTGCTGAAGGACGAAACTGCAGCGGCGGCAGGGCGTGGCCCCCAACGCGAGGGGCTCCTCCCCTGGTGGCGTTTGAGCGAGGATGCAGTAGGAGCAGCTACAACCGGACAGCAACGCCATGGATTTTGGAAGCGTTTGGGCATTGTCTGACTAATGCATGGCTATGGTTTGACCATACTTTGACTTGCATCTAGCTAGCTCGCAAAGATGGCATGTGGAGAAGCTAATGCGCATTCCGGCCAGAGCAAGGCGTAGCACGGAGAGGAGCAAACGCGAGCGGCGCATGGATGGCCACGGTCGACCGTAATGAGGCCCCGCGCGCGGGCGCGCGCGCGAACGGGCAGTCGGCATCGCAACGGTGGTGACGAAGAGGCCGACGGCGAGGACGCGCCACCCCTCGCGGCCGCTCCGGGGGCGGGTCGATGTCGAGCCCCCGAGCGCTACCGGAGAGACGGCGCGACGCCGCGGCGGAGGTGATGAAGAAAAAAAAGGGTGCCGCCCGAACTGCAAAACCAGCAGCAGCGTGGTAGCATAGTACCGCCCCACGGTGGGCGCCAAATGTCGTGGTATTCTCACGGGGGGTGTTGCAAGACGGCATATGCCACAAGGTGGCTTCGTGTGAGGGCAAGACTGCTACTGATAGGCCCGGGAGCGGGTATGCGAATAGCACGCGGTGGTTTACCCAGCTTCGGAGCTCCCCGGAGAGATAATACTCCTACTGCTGCATGTCTGAGTGTATATGGTATATCTTGTACAGAGTGCTTCTGGAGCTGTATCTGAGGTCAGTGCCGTAGGCATCTGGCCTCGTATATGCATATGGGCACAAGAATGTGCTTGGCCGTGGATGGATGGATGGATGAATGGATGTGTGTGTGTGCTAGCTAGCTCTCTTGCTAGCTAGCATGCGTGCGTGGGGTCCATCCTGGATGGATGGATGGAGCTAGCTTATATAGGCATGGCTATCTTGATATGTAAGCTACGTGGGTAGCTTAGGAAGTAAGCTAGGTGAGGGCATGGGCAAGGCATGGTGGGGTGTCAACCTTGTCCCCTGGGTCACTTCATAAATAGTGCCAGGGGACAAGTGACACTGTACATGATGGCTGGGGTGTCACATGAACTGTGCCTGGTACGGCCGTCACGTCGGGGTCGCGTCGGGCTGCAGTCGGCAGTCGGCTGGTTGGCGTAGTCGGCAGCCAGCAGTCGGCCTGGTGGAGCGATCAAGAGCCATCAATCGGCTGGGCGGCCGGGAGTCGGCAGCCAGCAGTCGGCCTGGTGGCGCAGTCGGCAGCCAGCAGTCGGCCTGGTGGTGCAGTCGGCAGCCAGCAGTCGGCCTGGTGGTGCAGTCGGCAGCCAGCAGTCGGCCTGGTGGTGCAGTCGGCAGCCAGCAGTCGGCCTGGTGGTGCAGTCAGCAGCCAGCAGCCGGCCGGGTAGTTGGACTGAGGGGCTTTGCTAGCCCCGATGTCTTGAAATATCGTCTTGCCGTCTTCGGGGTATCCGTGTCCAATTACTCCGACAGTCTACGACGCAACTTTATTCTTGTAGACACGTGTTGGGCCTCCAGGCGCGGAGTTTTGTAGGACATTAGCATTTTTCCCTCATGTGGATGACCTAAGGTTTATCATTCTGTGAGAGGTGTAGGATGAAGATGGTCTATCTCAAACGACCCTGCAACCAAATGCAAGAAATCTCTTGTGTCCCCAACACACCCAATACAATGGCAAATTGTATAGGTGCACTAGTTCGGCGAAGAGATGGTGAAAAAAGTTTAATATGGATGGTAGAAATATATTTTTTGTAATCTGAATAAATAAAAACAGCAAGGTGGAAATAGTAAAAGGGCACAAAAACGGTACTGCAATGCTTGAAAACAAGGCCTAGGGTCCATACTTTCGATAGTGCAACCTCCCAACAATGCTAACATAGTTGGATCATATGATTATCCCTCAAAGTGCAATGAAGGATCACTCCCGAGTTCCTATTAGCGGAGAACAAAATATAGAAATTGTTTGTAGGGTACGAAACCACCTCAAAGCTATTCTTTCCACTCGATCTATTCAAGAGTTCGTACTAAAATAACGCAAAGATATTTTTTCCGTTCGATCTATCCTAGAGTTCGTACTAGAATAACACCAAAGCATATTCATATTCATAATACTCAATCCACACAAGGAACTACAGAGAGACCCCAAAGTTTCTATCGGAGAAAAGATAATAAAAACGTGTATCAACCCCAATGCATAGATTACCCCAATATCACCGCGGGAATCTGCGAGTTGAATGCCAAGACACATATCAAGTGAATCAATATGATACCCCAATTGTCACCTCAAGTATTCATACCGCAACACATACATCATGTGTTCTCATCTCTGAATATTCAATCCGACATGACAAAACTTCAAAGGGTCAAGACACAGTTCATCACAACAAGAGTATAAAGGGGAGAAACATCATATGATCCGACTATATTAACAAAGCCCATGATATAGATCATGAGAGAGAGAGAGAGAGAGAGATAAAACAGATAGCTACTGGTACAAACCCTCAGACCTGAGGGTGGACTACTCCCTCCTCATCGTGGTGGCCGCCAGGATGATGAAGCTGGCCACCGGAGATGATTCCCCCCTCCGGCAGGGAGCCGGAATAAGGTCTAGATTGGTATTCACAAATACAGAGACCTTGCGGCAGCGAAACTTCTGATCTAGGTTAACCCCAAGGGGTCTCGGAATATTTCGGAATTTATAGTGCAAAGAGGGGGTGTGGGAGGCCACCCAGGTGGGCACAACCCACTGGCGCGCCAGGGCTCAAGCGCTCGGTGGGTTGTGCCCCTTGGGCACCCCCTAGGTGCTGCTCTGGCCCATCGGGAGTCTTCTGGCCCATAAAAAAAAATTCTCCGTGGAGTTTCGCGGTGTTTGGACTCTGTTTGATATTGATTTTCTACGATGTAAAAGAATTGCAGAAAAACAACAACTGGCACTTGGCACTATGTCAATAGGTTAGTCCCAAAAAATGATATAAAATGATTATAAAACATCTAAAAAATAACAGCATGAAGACTTCATAAATTATAGATACATTGGAGGCGTATCAGCATACCCAAGCTTAATTCCTACTCGTCCTCGAGTAGGTAATGATAAAAGAAATAATTTATGAAGTGTGAATGCTAGCACAGTGCACAAGTTTGAACAATAATAATTCCAATCACTTTTCCTAGCATCATAACAGCATTTCTTTCTCATAAAACTTCTCATGTTATAGTAGCAACCAATTCACATGTTAAGGTTCAAACAATGAATTCTCTTGAAACCCAACAATCTATGTTCTCAGTCACCAAGCAATTGCAATTCAACTTATTCAAAAGAGTTTAAGTAAGAGCTCCACATACTCAACCATCATATAGTCTTCTATGATTGCTAACACTCACCGCTTACACATGAGCAAAACGTTTCAACCAGACACATAGAAAGATAGGGGCTTATTGTTTTGCCTCCCAACGTATTCACCTCAAGGGTGATGTCAACAATAATAACTCATGCTACCCATATTGAACTGGACATATGTGCCTAGATCTTTCCTCACCACATGATGCTTGCCAAAGGAGAAAAATAAAAAGTAATAGAGAGAAAAACTTTGACTCTTTGCATGAAAGTAAATACATAAAAGTAAAGGATAGGCCCTTCGAGGGAAGCAGAGGTTGCCATGCGCTTATTTATTTGTATGCTCAATCCCTTAGTGCAAAACAACGTCACGTTATATTGCCCCTTATGATAGCAACCTTTATTATGCAGTCCGTCGCTTTTATTGCTTTGACATCATAAGTTCGTATAATACTCAATTTTCTCTTACACTAAATGATCTAACACTTCTACAAGCAATTTTTATTGCCTTATTGTACCGATGACAACTTACTTGAAGGATCTTGCTCAATCCTTAGGTATGTATATTGGAATCTTGGAGATAAGATTTGGGTTTAAGGGTTTTTGGATGCACAAGTAGTATCTCTACTTGGTGCGGAATTTTTGGCTAGCAAAGATCGGGGCAAGCACCACATGTTGAAGGATCTATGACAATATGACTTCTATGTGAATATGAGCAAACATAAATCATTACGTTGTCTTCCTTGTCCAACGTCAACAATTTTGGCATATAATATTTTGATGGGGGATCACAATCACAAAAGATTTCCATGATAGTGTATTTGCATGTGAAAGTTCTCTTCCTTATACTAATTATTCGTGAATTGCTTGTATGACCAAAATTGTGATTGTCAAGCCTCAAAAGATTTCACTTTCTAAACCCAGCGTGAATCTACCACTAGGAATGATATGATTTCAACTTCATGAAATTCAATTTATTAAATAATTTACTCATGGGATATAAGTGAAGCACAAGAGTAAATGACAAGCTACTCCAAAAAGATATAAGTGAAGATCAAGCGAGTAGTTAAGTAAATAGGTAGCTATGTGAAGACTCTCTTTTATTTAAAAACTTTTAGATCTAAGTACTTTATTAAAACAACAAGAAAAAAAATGGCATTCTCATAATAGCACACATCATGTGAAGAAGCAAAAACTTAGGCTCAACCGATACTAACCGATAATTGTTGAAGAAGAAAGGTGGGATGCCTACCGGGGCATCCCCAAGCTTAGATGCTTGAGACTTCTTGAAATATTATATTGGGGTGCCTTGGGCATCACCAAGCTTGAGCTTTTCTATATCCTTAATTCCTCTCGTATCATGGTTTCCCTAAATCTTAAAAACTTCATCCACACAAAAACTCAACAAGAACTCGTGAGATAAGTTAGTACAAACCAATGCAAAAACCTTATCATTCTCTACTGTAGCAAATAATTAAAATTATTATTCAACATTGCATACTAAATGCCTCTACATATTTAATACTCCTATCCTCAAATAGATTCATTAAACAAGAAAGCATATGCAAACAATGGAAACATAACAACAATCTGTCAAAACAGTACAGTCTGTAAAGAATGCAAGAGTATCAATACTTATTCAACTCCAAACATTATGAAATTCTACCACACTTTAGAAAATGTATCAGAGCTTATTATTCAAAAAGTTTCAACATTTTATCACATTCTGAATTTTCTCGGGAATTTTTGCAACAGGGGTAAACTTTCTGTTTTCAAACAGCAACATGTAGACTTGCAAAATAAACATGGGAAAGGCTATCAATGCCACTTCTATTGAAATAAAAGATGCAAAAAAATTATTCTAAATAAAAACAATCATATCCTAACAAAATAAATTGACGCTCCAAGCAAAACACATATCATGTGATGAATGAAAACATAGCTCCAAGTTAGGTTACTGATAGTGTTGGGAGTCCGTGCTACAGCTAGCTGTCCTCCCCCAACTCGTCAATCTCTTCTAGTAGTGCTAGTACTCCATGGCGCGATCCATCGACAAGGAGGCGGGAAAGTTATCGTATACTCGATTTGCGGTGAGTGGCATGCCGAGCGACCATGTGGGTGGAGCCGTGGAGGAGGGTGAGACACGAACGTGACAGACATGATTTAAACGTTGGTTTTGCTCGATGGTGCGATCCAACGAACGAAACGTAGGTTTCTCTCCATTTCCATTTTTTCTCCGTAAAAATGAAAACTTTCCACTCCATTTTCATTCCTACTCCAAGGTTGCCTCGTTACAACATTCCATCAAATACAAAGGAAAACTAGCACGCATATTGATGCATCTCAATGATTCACAGATCATAGCCAATATTTACTTCACAACTAAAAACAAAAGTTGTGAGAGTGTGTACAAAAGAAAAACTACTGATGGGGTCACTGCGACTTAAACCCTAAACCCTAAACATGATTTAATTTCCTGTCTAGGGAGAACCTGTTGAAGGAAAGACGGTTGGCACCCTCGGATCATACGATGCTTTTGTGTAGTTCCACTAAAATCGAGCTGAGCATCCCTGATGGCAAAGATATTGAAGAAGTGTGATTAGAATAATAGTACTGGCACTAGTTCATGAGACATAAACTCATCAAAAATAGAAGCCGGTAGAAGTAGAAAAAGATCGACATGGAGATGGAGCAATGTGGGGAGTTGTTGCAGTGAAGCAAACCGGCTCCAAAAATAAGATGTACCTGTGACGTCGGGCTGTAGCTAGAAGGGCGGTTGGGAGGCGGCATCAGCCCATACCGCGGGGACCCCCGATTGGGACGCACCAACTATGGGTTTTCTCCCTCGCTAATGTCGACTGCGTCTATGCAGAACATCGTTCCCTTCCCCGAGCGGCGGGATCAGGCCGAATCTGTGACCAGTGGTGTGGCCACCATCGTTCTATGCTTGTGAAGAGAGCAATCCAAGCAAGCAGGCTTGTAGCTTAGGCTCCTGCTAGTGTATATATAGTGGTTTTCTTTTTCTCTCCATATCAACCATTTTATATTGCGTACCTACTCCCTCCGTCCTGGCGTATTGGTCCCCTTTGTACTCAATTCATGGGCTCGTTTTCCTCAGAAATTTTCTTTACCAACGTATTAATATCGGGAATGCATGTGTGAACAACGAATGATTAAACCTTGCGTGCAACGTTTTGACAAAGCATTGACTTATGAACATGTGAATGTGAGGGACTACAACCTCGTGCATGCATGCAACAGTCACACGTACACATGGACGCAGAAACGCGTGTGACGCCCTAATGCATGCATGTCTAAGCACACGATGGAACACACACGGTCACGCTCAAGTGCTCAACCTACACGTGCATGCACACACATACTCAGCCAGGGTGAGCTAGTGACCGTATAAACACTGGAAAATGTATACATTGGGCGCAATGAGTGTATTATGAAGTCCACTGACCGTTTTTTACATATATACAGTGACAGACAGTGTATTTATCTCATTTGAAATTAAGCCATATTAACCGAAAAGGAGGTAGTATGGACTAGCATTACTTTGTTGTGTCCCGTCAACTTGCCGAACGAGGAGAAGCTTGCAGGACGGGAGAAGCTTGCGCGCGGTGGCTCGCAGGACAAGGAGAAACTTTTGACTAATGCAAGCTCTCCCTCTCTCAGGCGGTGGGCGTGCAACAGTTAATTCGCAGTCAGATTGCTAGAAGCATACACTGTACTAGTACCATTATTGTTCGACTTCCCGAAGAGGCAAACATCCAAGCGCAAAGTTTACTAGTACTAGTACTACTACTATAGAGGTATGTACTACTACTAGGAACCGGATGGAGGAGCATCTGCACTCATATTATATTTTAAAATGTGATACAGTAATCGTCAACACATTTGGTTCTCTTCAAGGGTTCTCGCATGTGATAATGGAAGTTGATTGCATGGAACACTCGCCACAATTCTCGCTTAATTCTGGCTCATATCCTGTTACAAATAGGAGCGCTCAGTAATAATTTCTCTTTTATTTGTTATTCAGCATGTAAACAGGTTAGCAAACCTTGCGGCGCATCTTTGTGCGAACCGTGCTTGCTGCACTTTGAATGTGACCGAGAGCTGGCTTGATGAAACACTTCGCTTCCTTCTTCTTTTCTTCCGGGGTACCTCCCTTCCTAGTGACCAGTCTCTTGGCTGATCGTCCTAAGAATGCTTATATATGAATAAAGCTCTCTCATTTACCTGCAAAAAAGATTAAGCCATATTAAATGGAAAGGAGGGAGTATGGACTAACACTACTTTTTGGTGTGTCCCCCGTCAACTCACAGAACGAGGAGAAGCTTGCAGGACAAGGTGAAGCTTGCTTACGCCCACTCTGTCTACCTCAAGCCTGGTGGCTCACGGAAACGGATCCTCTAACATCCTCAAGGGATGTCACGAAGCTACAATGAAATGTGTGTGTAAAGCGAAGAAGGAATGTCAGGGTACCGTAGCAACTACTGTGTGGATTTACTATAACATGTACAAAAATAAATCAAAAAATAATTTTATTGCACCATAATTTTCTTTGTATGTAATTTCTGTAAATATATACAGTAGATTTGTAGTTTGAAAATTTATTATAATCATTTTAGTCTTAACCATATGGATGTGAAGAAGGGATGTCACGGTTATTGTAGCTTACACGACATCCCTTGAGGATATTAGAGGATCCGGTTCCGTGGCTCGCAGAACGAGAAGCAGCTTTTGACTAATGCAACCTACCCTCGCCCAGGCGGTGGACATGCAACAGTTCATTCGGTGTCAGATTGCTAGAGGCATACACTGTAGTACCCAACATGCGGAGTACCATCATTGTTTGACTTCCCGAAGAGGCGAAGAGCAAAGCGCAAGGTTTAGTAGTACGAGTAGTACTACTACTAGAACCACATGGTGGAGCGTTTGTACTCTTATTTTATTTTAATCTCTGATAAAGTACACATTTATTCGAGAGAAGTGCGGAAAGCGGAAGCCCAATAGTAGTATTAAAAAACATCAAACATGTAATGATGATATCGATCAACCATGCTCGAATATATCTTGGCCTCCGTGCGAGCCCGTCTGTGTGTTCTCGCTCCTCGTCTCTCTCAAGGAACGGCGGGTTGGCCATTTTGCCGCCAATTGAGATCGGTTTGCTCACACCGTCCCACATGTCGCTGATATGCCAAGAGGAAGTGCATTGACCGATCGGCGTACGCTGTATTTGGTTTTGTACCTTCATACTACTCCTCCCTCATCACAGCTTTACTGTGGTGCGCTTCATTCGATGCATTTCTCTCCATGCATTTCCATCACCAGAGAGACTTTAGACGCGTTTGATTTAATGCTCAATTAATTAGGGCGTGGTAACCGCAATCACAATTTTCTTCGATGTACTACGTGTGTATGCGGAGTGGAGTAAGTGCATGCATGTGTGTACGCATTATTTCCTCTAGTAATAGACGTCGTGCTATAACTACCAATGCTATTTTTTAGGCCGATCACTAGTCGCCTTGGTCCCAAAGATTGTTTTTTTAAGCGCGCTCTATAAACAGTGACGGAGGGAGTAGTATGAAAGGATTCAAAGAAGAGCATATTGATGGTTGCTTCTTCCGAGCAACTTACAGTGGGAAAGGTGGGGCTTATGATTTGACTGCTCATTACTCACTATTAGTGCGGCACAATGACCGAGCTGAGTCTCCCATGCGGTTGTGCACTACTCCCTCCATTCTTAAATATACTACAAAGTATTTGTCTTTCTAGAGATTTCAACGAGTGACTACATACGAAGCAAAATGAGTGAATCTATACTCAAAAATATGTCCATTTGAAATTTGTAAAAAGATAAATATTTAGGAACGGAGGAAGTATAATTTTGTGCATGGCACATGGACCCGGATGCTGAAGAGGCTTCTGGAAATGCTATCAAGCTTCCAGCATTTGTTTACACAATTGAAGTATAATGCAAATAATTTTCCAGCGACATGAAATTGTACAATGCTCTGAGCTTTCAGCTTTTGTTTCGTGTGTCTTGCCATCCATGCTCTTTCGGAAACAATAAAAAACTAACTTCATTGCTTATGCATCTCAATGATTAGCATATCAGAGCTAATATTTACATCACAACTGAAGACAAAGTTGTGAGAAGGTGTTAAATTAAAATTGATCCATGCTTTCATTGGCAGCAACGTCCCCCCCAGCTCTGTCTAAATAAACAAGGCATGTTGGGCAAAAAAGTAGCTGTCTGGAGCATGCAACATTCTGATCATTTGGGGCAGTTCCACTCAAATAGAGCTGAGCGTCCCTATTCCAAAGATATTAAGTGTGATTACAATAATAGAGGACTGTTGATGAAACAATAAACACACAAATAGAAGTCGGTCACCTTTGCAGTCTCTCTTAAGACTAACTTGTTGGGGAAGATCAAGCAAATAGTTGGAGAAGATTCGGCTCGGAGTTGGATGAGGAGGATAGAGCAAAACCAATCTCCCTTTGTGCAGTCGCACTGAAATGTAGAGATGTTACCCGTGTGACATTTTAGTACAACTGCACAAAACACTCTTAAGAAAAAAGTGATTTGTGCAGTTCACCAAAAGGTCGTTATAGCAACGAGGTGAAATGGATAGCCCTGTTTGCAAAAAAGAGGTAGAAAGGAAACAATTACTGGCCAATAACAGTTGATGACACATACGACGACAAAAAAGAAGCATATTCCTTGTCCTAAGGCAAGATAACAACACGGTTGTGTTTGTCTAAAACGGTGTTTGTCTAAAACGGTGTGAGGACGAGATTGCAATATGGAAAGTACACCGGACGAGCTATGAAAGTATTGCCAGTTTGGGCAAAGAACTATGGAAGATCCACATGCAAGATTTTCCACATGCAGCGACGTGGGAAGACGAGCAGTGGAGCAAGGGGGAGGGGATACCTGGGGGGTCATCGGGATGTAACTAGGAGAGCGGCGGCGGGCGGAATCTGCCCATACTACGGTAGCGAGCAGGTGGCGTAGGCCCTACCGCGCCAGAGCTTGGTCAAAGAGAACGACGGGTACCACTAATCGGGACGTGCTGCCTCGACGCCATCGAACGGAGAAACAATGCACATCCTCCCTTTCCGCCGGCGGACGGGATGCGGCCGGATCAGTGACCAATGGTGAGAGAGAGAGAGAGAGAGAGAGAGAGAGAGAGAGAGGCCACTGCTGCCTTGTGTGAGATACTGTAAAGAGAGACAAACCCCGGCAGGCAGGCTCCATTGTATATATTGGAGCGGACTACCTTTTCTCCATAAAAATCGGTTATATTATGTGTACGTGCCATTGTGCGATATAACTTTACTTAAAAATAACGCGCCAACGCATCAAGTCAAACTTTGTTTTGTGCACGCGTGGCACACGACCTCCGCAGGTAAACAACTGCTACACACGCTCAAATTAGCACGTGGGCTGCCATTTCATACAGAAATAAGCTCCACCGTGTACCCGCACGGGTGTGGCTGGGTACGAAACGTGAGTATGTGCACCTATTCTCTTCGTGTACGTACACCACATATGTGGGGTTGTGTGAGAGAGATACAAACGTAGAGAGATATAGTGTGTGGGTTCATGAGTGGTTTTTTTTGGAGGGGGGTTGAGAAATAGACAAGCAATATATGTGGATCATATTCAATCAAAAATGTAACTTATGCAATGTGTGTGAAATAGAGTCCTGAATATATCATATATATAGAAGGGGCGAGAAGAGAGTGGAGGTATCATTGGCTTGAGGTATCCATAGAATCGAAGAGAGGGATGATGTGTGTGTGCGCGCACGCAATTGATAAAGAGTGCCATCGAATTTGTGTGTGCCCATGTCAAAGATATAGGGTGGCTGGCCTACTAGAACGTGAGAGGGAACAGGTGCAGTTTGTCTCTGTGGCATGGATACCTACCTATAGCGCTCGACTATCGCATGTGGTGGGGGGTGGGGGAGACCTAATTAACTATAGAGGTACAATGGCTGGTTTATGTGTGGAGGAGGAGAGAGACCTACCTTATGTATTCAGGGAGATCGATCGACATCCATGCATATGTGTAGGAGAGGAATAAGGTTGGGAGAGAGGTAGAGCTAGAGTGTCGGAGGGGTTCGTGGTGGAGTTGCTTCTAACAAATGGTGGGAGAGGCTTGCTAGACAAACGGAGGGCACGCCTGCAATATCAATAAGAGAGGGGATGGCTGCCTGTCTGTGCACGTGCGTGTGAGAGACGGGTCAGGAGGCATGCACGAATGATGAGGGGAGGGATATGGTTGTGGTTAGCATACGTAACTACATAGGAAGATCAATCGTCCTTTGTCAAAGAAAGGAGATACATAACTTGTGAGGTACGTCGATCGATGGGTGGGGGAAAATAGTTAAATTCGACCTAGGTATATGTAGGGAGATCGATCGATATACATGCATGTATGTGTTAGAAGCAAATAAGGCCCGGGGAGAAGGACAGAGAGAGAGGGATGCAGCTAGGAGGTGGTGCGAGAGGCATACTATATCAAGGGGGGAGGAGTGTGCGAGTACGAGATCGATGAAAAGAGGGGTGGGAATGAGGCATGGACGGTGAGAAGAGAAGAGGGAAAGCTTGTGTTTTTGGTAAGCACACCTGGCTAGAGAGGCATATCGATCGATGTGTGCCGTAAAGAAGGAGCCGGGGGGGCTACACACACCATGGGTGAACGACCTAAAGTGAAAAGACGAATTTGCGCGATGGAGCTAGAGAATGCTTAGGGAGGGTGAGAGGGATGCGGGCATGTGCATGCACGAGAGGAAGTTAGCGCTAGCTACAAAGATAAGAGGGTTGTGTGGGTGTAAAAGACGAACAGAGATCATAATTCATTATAAAAAGTGAATTCGGATATTTGAAGAATTTATCATAGTGTTCTAAACCGACGCATGCGTTAATATATATAACGGTGATACACATGGTGTGGTTAAGAACATGTTGTACTACATATAATATATTTTATCTCTACTCTTATAAAAACAAAGTTGTTGATGGTGGTGTGCCTGCCATCCTGTAATATAGGCCGCCCGATTTATATCTGACGGATAGGAAGGAAACTATGGCAATTTTGAAACAAGATACCCACACCCATCTCCACATTTGCAAATAAGGCCTCCCCTCTATCATCTTGACGTTCCGTGGAACGCATGGGCATCTTGCTAGTACTACATATAATATATAGAACATTGATTATAATTTGGGCTAATATGTGGCTTCTACATCTCAGGTCTAAATACTTGTCATAATGTAGGGGGTGGGGCACTATACTTTGTGTGATAAACATGGTGTACGTATGGAACATGATTTAGATTATGAATATCTAGTTAGTACATCAAATGTACTATTATTTGGAATCAACATCAAGTGTGTTCAAAAAATTTAATTCGAGTTCATATAGTACACATAGTTCATATCTATCTCTGTAGTAATCATGTGGTGTGTTGTTAAGGTAATACACGAATGATGGAGGAAGTTGGCAACAATCATGATTGTAAATTCTTACTGAAATAGAGAAATGAATTCAAATTTAGTTCGAATTGCAGCGGTAGTATAGACATTTGGAATGCACTAAAATGTTAGTATGAGTAGGTTACATGCATTATACAGCGAGCGAAGAAATTTAATTGGACATAACATGGATTCATAGCTTTGAATAGCATTTGTATAGTAAAATGGGACAAGACTCTCTCTTTGTGTGATGTGAATAGTTTTATTTTTTTGTTTTTTTTGTTGAGGGAAGTGCGAATTTATTTGGTACGTACAAGTACAATATTACACGTTAGGCTTGTCCCTAAAATTCAACCCGTGCCTTGTTATCTCCCAAAAATTCAGATATCGTGCTCCCAAAACTGGCGCCTTCACAACCCGCTCCTTGCTATCCCGAAATTAAAACGCGCGCGAAAACTCCCTCCAGCTGCCAAATCCCGACACGTGAAATCCCCCTTCTAACCCTGAGTCGAAAGGGACGCTAGTTCAAATCGGTGGGGGTACTTTTGTAACACACCCTACATTTTGGACAAGCGCGTCCCTAAGTCATGGTTCCCCCCTCCCAGCGCCTCCTTTTCGCCATTCAAAATCCTAGGCCGCGATAACCTCTCCGCTCCAGCAACGAAACCCCAACCTCCTCCGACCACCACCTCACCACTGCCCAGCCGGAGCCTCTTCCCCGACAACGTCGTCCACCGCAACAGCTCGACGTCCTTCATCCACCTCCCCGGATGAGGATCCGTTAGCCATCTTGTCGTCCCGCTGGTTCAGCCGCCCCGTCCTCCACCTCCAAGGAGCTGCTCCGACGATCTTCTCGTCTATCGCAGCTGCTCCATCCCCATAGCATCGCCTTAACCTGCTCCACCGGAACCGCAGCATCCTCACCGACTCCTCGGACGAAGCCGAGGCCTACTCGGCGCCGCAAAGAAACACTTCCATGATGATACGTGTTTGTCACAGTAGGTCGCGTTTTTTATCATGCATGTACATCCATGACAATTTTATGACAGAATAAAGATAGTCATACCTGTGCTGTCGTAGAAGTGTTCCATGACATTACCAAAATTATCATCACGGAAGTGTCCACTTCCATGACGATAAATCGCACGTCACAGAAGTGCTTTCGTCAAGGGTGACCGACACGTGGAATCCACCGTAACGGAATGCCATTAAGCTATCGGGTCGGGTTTTGGATCCGATAACCCGCTAACAGCCCCGACCAATGGGGATTTTCCACGTGTAAAATCATCATTGGCTGGAGGAAACACGTGTCGGCTCACCGTTGGGACATATGTCATCCACTCATTGGACCGAAGGCGCCTATGATACGTCGACACATGGCACGGCCGAACAAAGGCCCATTCCTGTGAAAAGGTTGGCCCGTTTGACTTGGTCAAAAGGTGGCGAACTGGCCCATAGAAAGCCTGTTAATGGCCTGTTCGCATATAGCCCATTTACAGCCCGCTAACCCAGGGCCCGTTACACCTATCCGAATTAGGCCCAGTAGCGTCATCTAGGCCGTCCAATATGATTCCAGCCCATTTTAAGTTCCGGCCCATGTATGGCCCATGGCATCTTTCGGCCCATATGAGGCCCTTTGTAACTCTTGGCACATTAACGGCCCGTGGTGAAACTGGCCCGTAATGAACAGTGTATCACTTTATACCCATTAACGGCCCATTAATTCATTGGGACATTTGCAGCCCATGTTATCTTTCAGCCTTCTCAGGCCCCATTTATTCTTTGGCTCATTGCCAGCATTCGATTACTTACGACCTGTTATTGCCATTTTCTGCATGTGGGCCAAATTCAGCCTGTGGTTACAGTCAGCCAGTTTGTGGCCATTTAATACGTTGGGCCGTTTTCATAGCATCATCAAATACGACCTATTAACGACGACCCGTTATGGTCGACCCATGAACGGATGACTCCAACTCTAGCCCGTTTACGGCCATAATGCGGTCTGTTTTTGGCCCATGTTTGGCCAATCGATCATACGGCCCGTTTAAGGCCCATTGATGATACGACCCGTAGAAGGCCCATTGTTTCTACGGACCGTAGAAGGCCCATTGTTTCTACGGCCCGTAGGAAGCCCAGTGTCACTACAGTAAATATGTAGCCAATGGCCTGTTAAAGGCGGGAAACTACTATAGGTTTAGACCTGATAATGGCCCAATATGATTATAGGCCCACATTTTGGCCCATATGAGTAACGGGCCGGCCTGAATACCGACAATACTGAGATCCACTGAACCTTCCGGCCTAAACTACAGCATACCGACCAAAGAATAAACCTAGACTATACAATAAAGAATTTACATATTACATCCATCGGGAATTAAAGTTCACTACCGTGATAATAAAGCGCAACATGACCGCTGATTACATACATCTGGCATCAAAGGTCGCCACCAATTGCATATAAACGCTACCGACAAAAGAATATACAAAACGAGAGCACTTCGAAGGCACTAGACACGAAGCTCGGGCCCATAAGCAGCCGAACAAGATGATGAGACCTCAGTTGTGTCAACGATAGATGCTTCATCCCTAGTTGTATGGAACCATAGTGCGCAAGACTGAAGAAGTCGAACTGATTGAGGCAGCGACTGTACGGAGGTTGTCTCACACCTGCTGGTGAGTAGCTTCAACTCACTGTCTTCATTAATACATGACCTTGGGGTCATCTCGCTATCCTCAAGATGGTTTGGCTCACTATCTTTCCTAAAGTTCTGCCTGGCATAAGAGATACGACTCTAAAAGAGAAACAAGGAGACACGTAACAGGTTTCACAATTATATAAGCAAATAAATGGATCTGTTCTGCATAAGGAACATGTTTTTACAACTACAATTTAAAACTGGTAGTTGTTGCAAGCATCCAATCAGATGTAAACAATGGTGGAGGAAATGATGCCTATCCAAATCTATACTAGAACAAAGTTTGAAGGCTTGAGAAGGATGACCTTACATTACATGTTAACACGGGCTGGACAAAGCCCTTCTCCATGTTGATGGAAAGATAATTCAATAAATTCCCCAAATAAATTCTTTATAAGCGTTGCCATTATTCTACATTTTGCAAAGAGTAAATATAGATCAAATAATATTGGAAGAAATAGAGGATAATGAAGCTCAGGTGCAGAGTGATGATACATAATCAAATAACAATTAATTAAGTACAACATTACAAGGCAAAAGGTACTGACAAGAGGAATGCAGACATCAACATGTGCAGTGGCATTGGCTTTATTCAACATTTTGGTAAGAGTAAATGTAGATATGATAATTTGGAGAAAGTGGAGGCAGGGCAGATAAGATGCGAGAGTAATGCTAGACAATCAACTATCTCGCGATGCATGTACAAGAACACCACCACCGTCTGTTATTATGTAAATCGTTCTAATGGATGTATCTAGCACTATTAAGTTCTAAATACATCCAATTGATCAACAATTAATTCGATACAGAGGGAGTACATGACAATAGGTACTTACATGAGCAATCCAAAACTTCATAACCATTGTGTTAATTCTATGTTTATCTAAGATAAATATAGATCTTATAATTTCAAGCAAAGGGAGGATAAAGAAGCGAACATTTACAGTGATGCTACATAATCAAACAGCAATGAGTGTAAGTATGCTGACAAAGGGCAAGAGGTACTGACAAGAGCAATGCAGAGCCCAGTATTGTCATGAGATCCTATGATCCTTTGAGCAAGGAGATTCATCTGAAATTAGTTTTCATACAAGAGGGAAGGTAAGGCACATGCAGAAATTTAGTAGTTCAAATTTTTGTAGCGACCCGACCTCAGACGGTCAAGCCTCTGTGTATTCGTGCCATCCCTGGATCAGTATGCTGGCACACACAGTACATCAATGTATATATCAAAGTGCAATCACATGTATAAATAACGTAAAACTGATATATACCTCATAAGTCTCAGCGGAAACAAGTAATCGGGTGTGGAGTCCCATCAACGCCATCGGCAGGTTGAGTGTAGACCGTAACCCTGTATCGTAACTCTTACTCGTCGAAGAAAAATCCTGCAACATGATACGTTGCAGCCGTGTAAGGTCAAGACATTGAATGTACCGCAAGATCACAACATGAGAAAACAGATGGTAAAACTATACTATATGCAATATGGCTTTTGTGGCTCGTGTCTGAGTTTTGTTTATGTAAAAGCTGGTTTTATTTTCCCTACATCAAAGGAATAAATGAAGTCTGTACTATGGAGTTTTCTATCATGACATGGTTCCGCCAACCGATGTCTCATAGCCCAAAATCATCATAAGTTGCCCACAATTAAGTTATCAATCCGTGTTGAGAGTTCCAGATAGATCCAAGTCCGAGGCTCAAATTGTCCGTAATCGAGGACACGGCTAATCGATTAGGTTTTAACCTCTCTGCAGAGGTTTGTACACTTTACCCGCAAGATTCGATCCTCTCTTTATGTTCTCGCACTTGTGGTGTTTGAGAACAAGATGACCAAACATGGTCTTCCAAGAGTTCCTCGACCACCGTCCGGTGCTCATCCCATCCTACCGTAGTTCTACATCTGCTAGCACCGCCCCAGCCAGTCACAACTAAGGTCAACCAAGCCAGAGCCCATAATGACTTGCGGTTGCATGTAAGCTTCCGGGCATGAAGTATTCTTCCGCCTCTTTGAGTCCGGGTGAAGCTTTCGCAAGATCTCATGGCGCTTCTCCATGCATCCCGCCAACCACCGGTTTCTCCAGGTGCCCACAACCATCCTTCACCCAAAGAGTGTGTATTGAGTTCTTGTCTCGAGTCTTGAAGTCTTGAGGCTTTGAAGATGCAGTCCTTGCAGATTCCATCATGGAGTTGTCGTCATTGACGAGATCCTCCATTCTCACACCACTCCCGAGCACTCATACCAAACCCCGCCTACTATAGCGTAGCATTAAAATAAAATATCGTCCCGGCTTGGTAACAGGTGATGGGTTCCTACCTCATGCATACTACTCAACTACAAGAATTCAATATCACTATCGGAGGGATTGTTGCGAAGATGACACCAGATGCAATAAAACACATAGGTATGAAAAACATGGTCAAAGTGAACTTGCCTTGTCGACGATCTTCAAACCTAGGGTCTCGTGGTAGCAAACTTCAGACTCGAATTTCTACCGAGGCAAACAATAACCATAATAAGCACATAGCATATGATCACTTAACACAATAGCATATTAACATAACACACCAAAACAAACGAATCAAAACCCAAAGGAAAACTCAAGAAATCCAACTCAAAGTTTTTCCTACTTCAAGCAACAACTAGAAATAGTTTTACATAACAAAATTTTCTCAACATAACCTATTCATGGGTTTATGTTAACTAAACAGAAAAGATGGCATTAAGCAACTAGGAGCAAAAGGAATTAATTTAAAAGCTAATATAAAACTCCTATTAGGCCTAATTCAATTTCTATTAAGAAAAATAAAATAAAAGTTTTATTTATTATAAATAAAAGTTCATCCTCTAAGGTGACAGAAACTAACCTAGAATAATCAATCACATGTGAAAAATAAATTTATTTGCTAATTAAAATAATAGGAAAACAGAGCTAGTAAATTAATTAAGAATAACAAGATTCTGCTAGGAACTATTTTTTATTAATCCTAAAATACCCAAATTAATTCCTACGGTTAGGAAATGTCAAAACAAAGTTGGGACAAAAGAATCATTGAAAATAATTTTCCTAGCTCATTTTATAACAGATTTACTATTCTGACTAAAACTAAAATAAAGCAATTATAAATAATTTTAACATAGCTAAATATATATTCTACAGAAACTATAAGAAATTTGCAAACCAACGAAAAAAGAATCACTTAAAAATATTAAGTAGAATAAAAGTTATGAATTTTTTAATCTGGAACTATTCTGTTAAAACAGAAAAACGAAAATAAAGAAAAACGATTAAATGGGCCTAACTAGCGCACTGCGCGTAATATAACTAAAACGGGCCCTAGGGTTTAAACGAAACGGGCCGGGCTAAATAAAAAAAACCTACTTAAAATAAACCGTAAACGAACCGGGCCGAACCGGGTTTATATAAAAGAACTTATTTCTTCGGGTGTTCTAATCTCGCCGCCGAGAACGAATCGGACGGGGAGGTGATCTCCGTGGCTTACCGGACGTCGGCGGGCGGCGGCGGCGGCGGCGAAGGGCGAAAAGTCGCCTCCTGTCGTCGGGGAGGTCGGCGGAGTGGTCCGCGGTCTTGGGCGACGAGGGGGGGGTTCTGGTGGAGTCGGTGGCGCTCGGGGTGGGCTAGGGCGACGGCGACGAGGAAAATGGCGGCGGCGGTGGCTCGGGTCTCCGGCGAGCGCGTGAGGAGGGAGGAGAGGGTCCGGCGAGGGGGCAAGGGGGAAATGGGGTGCGGGGAGGGGGTTTATATAGGGCGGGGCGAGGGGTTGAGCGAGGGGGCAATCGGGGCGCGGATCGAATCCGGATCCTTCGGGATCCGGCGAGCGGCGGCGCGGCGAGGTGGCGTGGGCGGGGTTTGAAGGAGG
Organism: Aegilops longissima; assembly: GCA_021605205.1. Lineage (NCBI taxonomy): Eukaryota > Viridiplantae > Streptophyta > Magnoliopsida > Poales > Poaceae > Aegilops > Aegilops longissima. The sequence goes on along the minus strand of CM038681.1, from coordinate 479,492,297 downwards.
TGGGGCCCGCCTGGCGGGGGGGGAGGGTGCGACGCGGTCGGTCGACCGACCCGGATAGGATTCGGGCGAGGGTGCGGTCGGCTCATGGCTGCCTCGGTCGCGCTGGTGGGCTGGCCGGCCGCTGGCCTATGGTTGCCTCGGCTACTGGGCAAGTGGTGGTTGGCTGGCGCTGAGGTCTTTTTCTTTTTCTATTTTAATTTTTTGAAAATAAAATAGAGTTATAAAATATAAAATATAAATATTTTATATAGAACATATATATACCAAAATGATCAGGGAATATTCCTATCATTTGAACATTTTCGAGGCAAAATCCAAAGTTTATAAAAATCATTTTTCCAAAATTCAAATAAAACTCAAATTTGAATTCAAAACTTTTGGCATTGTTTTCCTCTAATATTTTTGGAGTGTCATGTTTACTCCTCTCATACTTTTGCTCAAGTATTTATCGGGCATAGTTTTGAAATGATTTCCACTTGCCAAAGTTTGAATTCAAATTCCAAAACTCAAATCTTCCAAACTCCAAATGGCACTTTCAAATGACTTTCAATTTGATACTTTATAACTTCCAACTCATATTTCATATAATTGAAGAAGTCATTTTATCTTCCCTCATGAAAATCATTGAGTTGCATAAAGCTTTGAATTTGAAATATTCTCAAATGAAATTCAAATCTTTTCAAAACCTTTTTCATTTCAAATGGAAGAAGTCATGTCATCTTCACTCTAGGGTTTGGTGTTGGAATGAACTTGAATTCATTGAGATCCAAAAAGGCAAAGGGAAGGTTTGGGAAAGTCATTTCATTCCCTCTCATTCAACTTTCAAAAGTTTCAAATTCCACTCAATTCCACTCAATCAATCAAACAAACAATCAGACAACAATGCATAGTTATTTATCTAATATAACATTCCAAAATTTAGAATTTTGGGATGTTACAAACCTACCACACTTAAAATGAATCTCGTCCTCGAGATTCGAAGAGGCTAGCAAGAACAGGTTAGGGGTTGGGGGTCTTCTAGTAAATATTTTGGTCAGAAAGGTCAGGGGTGCTACCACACTTAAAAACAAGGTTACGGTTCCAATAAACTCAGATACTTCCTCTGGAGTGCCGACAATGTATGTCTCTTCACATATCTTACAATAGCTCCTTCATTAACGCTCTTCTGTCAGAAGCATAGAGTTTTCCTCAAAATCTTGGGTTGGTTCATCAAAGTTGTGGTTCGTCCGAGACTGGATCTTCTTAGCTGATAGGTCCGTGTCCATTCTAGACAACTATCGAAATACTCATGGTGGTCTTCAATTTATGGTTTCTCCTGCAGAAAACGGGTCTGGGTTGAACCTCACCGTATAACCTACGATTTGGCAACGGTTGCCTGTAAAGGGGTCCCATTCGTCCTACCATTCTATGGTTTTATGGCTTATCGCGTCGACACTCTTCTAAGGTTTTCGAGGCTCTCTGATTTTCCATCAACATATGATAGTTCATGATAGAAGTCTCCGGTATGGGGGCCAATCCATCCCGTACTTGAATCATTACCACATACGTAAATAGTAAATCACGTATTCTAACACTTGGACATACTCACAAGCACTGCAGAATTTCTCTTGTTCTCGAACTGGGTTCGAGTAAATCTATGGTTTCTGCAAGCCTAACAAAACATCTATCGTTACTTCACCACTCTCAGGTTTTTGCGTAACCTCCTACGAAACGTATGCTGATTGGATCACTGATTCTTCCAAATTTTATTCCTTTATCAAGGTTACATCTGTTCCTTTCAAAATCCTGGGCCTGTGGGTTATGGCCCACTTCAGCTCTTGTACATGCTTAATTCATCCTTCCTAGGATTCCATATTCCAACGTTACATCTCCTGTAAATCCAATAGTACTTCTTCCTTCATACCCTTGTGGTGACGATCATACCAAACTCCAACTTATTTTGTCCAGCTTCCTTCTATGGACCGTCATGAATAACACATTTCTTTCTTCATTGATCCTGTGGTTTTACGGAGTACTACGACACCAAAGAAAATGCACTAGTTTATCCATAAATCCCATTATTTTCATATCAATCTTTTATTACATCCTTAACCATTTTTTGTGAATCCAAATTACAAAAAGTTTATTACAAATGCTGCCACCCACATGGTTCGGTATGGTCAGACATTACTTCCAACTTTATTCATGTTTCCTCCTTGAGGATTCTTCAGTCCCACTGGAATTGTGCGACATGCGCCTTGAAATCTTCATTCTTCTGTTTCATCGTGGTGGCCTTGAGCTTCACCTCCATCATCTCTGCATGCACTTCGCTTAGGTATTCCTGAGTATAGCGGAGTCTTGCTTCAAGTATTTCTCCGATCTGGCGTATGGCTTCCATGGCTGCTTCAGAACAGCATCGAAGAAAGTTGTTTGTGGCACACGTGAAATGAAAAAGTACTGCCCCATCATCTTTGGGCAAACTCCTTTCAAATGGTGGAGGTGTACCTCCACATACCAAAGTTCCACTCCCTTTTGCATGAAAGGGTAGCCTTTGTAGACTGCATCTCCTTCAAGGTGAATATGCTTCATCATGTCCTTCAGATCTTCGGTAATCATGATCACTTGTCGAGGTCATGATTGTTTCCGACCTTTAAGGAAAGACTCAGAAGGGTCGTCATCTGCAGTTGTATAACAAAAATGGTGCTCAGAATAAGGTACATATCTCCTGGGGCACACATGCATATCATCCAAACAAAACTTCAAACTCAATTTCCAATTTCCAGTTTATGCATCACAACTCACTTTCTTCCATGTTCATCCGGAATATTAATTTCCAAGATAAAATATAACAACTCCTTAAAGCCTTTCAGTATGTGACATTACAACTTCATTGAGTCATGAACTATTACAATCTCTGAGTAATCTATTACATAACTCAACTCATCGGAACTCATGAAAATGAAATTGCTTTCTACTACTCTTATTATCCATACCAAAATTCCAACTACTCAACTCCAGCTTTCATCTTGTCGGGACATTTAATAGCATAATGTCCTGTTTCCTTGAAGCGAAAACAAATGACTTCCGACATGTCTCGGGGCTTCTTTGTGATTATGTAGGCTCCTTGGATTCTTGGCTTCTTTTCTGGACATTTACTAGCGTAATGACCTAAATCCTTGCACCTGTAACAAGTGATATGACTTAGGTACTTCTCTGCAAAAATTGCGTTGTTCTCAGGTTGCCTTCTCTTCCTGGATTTCTCTGTAATGATCAGAGCTTCTATTTCCCGAGGGTCAAACTTTACTTCTGTTGTCGGGAAGTATCCCAGATACTCTTTTCTTTCCTTGGGGCAATACTGCGAAAAGTGTCCTTCTTCTCCACATGAATAGCAGGCATTGGAGTAAAATCTGTTGAGGCCTTCTCCATCAGGGTCTTCAACACATTCCTTCGCTGGTTCTTTCATAACTTCTCGGAGGGCTTCTTTCATTCCTTCTTCCTGATCCTGAATAGTTTGTTGCACCATGGTGTAAATGTGACACTGAGTCGGGTAGTGGGTGGTTCCTTCACACAAGAAACAAGTCACCTGACTAGTTGGGCATTTCTCAGCTGGGTGTCTCTCCTCACAATGAGGGCATCCATTCTTGTGTTCCTCCTGGGTGTGTCCTATTTCTCCACAAATCTTGCAGGCACAAGGTTTATTTCTTGGTGTATCATGGTGCTTCCGGTTAAGACGTGATCTCAACAGGGTCTTCTTGAATTCATCCCAAGTTCTTGCTCCATTATATCCCTGTATGGCTTGATGCATTTTCCACCAGGTTGCAGCACTTTCTGTAAAGTACTGAAGAGCGTATTGTACCTCATACTTCCTTGAAACCAAATTACTCCCGAAGTGATTTTCCATGTTCTGCATCCATAGCTCTGCCTCCGGTTGAGTCTTCGGTCCAGAGAATATCAGTCCAACTTCATTCATCATCTATGGGTTCAAAAGTTTTTGGGATGAGATATGAGAGAGGTGGGGAGGGAGAGATACACACAATACAAACAATGGTTTTGAAGAAATGAGTTTTATTTTGGGGCTGTCAGAAAACATCAAACAAATAACAACTCACCATTCGTCGCATCTAACGTAAGTGTGTAACAGGGGTTTGGTCCTCTAAAGGACAAATATTTCCTCAGGAACTTCCAATCGTCTGAGTCTTCGACTGGTGTAGCTAAAACTCTTCTAATGCATGGTCAAATCCTCTTTACTCTGAAATGACCATCAGTTCTCCGATATCTAATCCTTCTTAGAGCGTCTTCAGTTGATCCTCCGGGTGATCAAAGGATAAGGGGTATATTCTAACTATTTGAGGTGAGAGGGTCTATTTGATAAAATCAGAAAAGATGAGAAGTAAGAGTCTTTTTGAAAATAAAGTTTTTGATATATCCTGTCCAAGGGGCTTTCCGATTTCTAGGGTCACGTCCTACAGTCAACATGTGCTCTGATACCATCTCTGTAGCGACCCGACCTCAGACGGTCAAGCCTCTGTGTATTCGTGCCATCCTCGGATCAAGATGTTGGCACACACAAGACATCAATGTATATATCAAAGTGCAATCACATGTATAAATAACGTAAAACTGATATATACCTCATAAGTCTCAGCCGAAACAAGTAATCGGTGTGGAGTCCCATCAACGCCATCGGCAAAGTTGAGTGTAGACCGTAACCCAGTATCGTAACTCTTACTCGTCGAAGAAAATCCTGCAACATGATACGTTGCAGCCGTGTAGGTCAGTACATTGAATGTACCGGCAAGATCACAACATGAGAAAACAGATGGTAAGACTATACTATATGCAATATGGCTTTTGTGGCTCTGTGTCTGAGTTTTGTTTGCGTAAAAGCTGGTTTTATTTTCCCTACATCAAAGGAATAAATGAAGTCTATACTATGGAGTTTTCTATCATGACATGGTTCCGCCAACCGATGTCTCATAGCCCAAAATCATCATAAGTTGCCCACAATTAAGTTATCAATCCGGTGTTGAGAGTTCCGAGATAGATCCAAGTCCAGAGGCTCAAATTGTCCGTAACCGAGGACGCGGCTAATCGATTAGGTTTTAACCCTCTGCAGAGGTTTGTACACTTTACCCGCAAGATTCGATCCTCTCTTTACGCTCTCGCACTTCGTGGTGTTTGAGAACAAGATGACCAAACATGGTCTTCGAAGAGTTCCTCGACCACCGTCCGTGCTCATCCCATCCTACCGTAGTTCTACATCTGCTAGCACCGCCCCAGCCAGAGTCACAACTAAGGTCAACCAAGCCGAGCCCATAATGACTCGCGGTTGCACAGTAAGCTTCCGGCATGAAGTATTCTTCCGCCTCTTTGAGTCTGGGTGAAGCTTTCGCAAGATGTCATGGCGCTTCTCCATGCATCCCGCCAACCACCGGTTTCTCCAGGTGCCCACAACCATCCTTCACCCAAGAGTGTGTATTGAATTCTTGTCTCGAGTCTTGAAGTCTTGAGGCTTTGAAGATGCAGTCCTTGCAGATTCCATCATGGAGTTGTCGCCATTGACGAGATCCTCCATTCTCACACCACTCCCGAGCACTCATACCAAACCCCTTCTACTATAGCGTAGCATTAAAATAAAATATCGTCCCGGGCTTGGTAACAGGGTGATGGGTTCCTACCTCATGCATACTACTCAACTACAAGAATTCAATATCACTACTGGAGGGATTGTTGCGAAGATGACACCAGATGCAATAAAACACATAGGTATGAAAAACATGGTCAAAGTGAACTTGCCTTGCTGACGATCTTCGAAACCTAGGGTCTCGTGGTAGCAAACTTCGCACTCCGGAATTTCTACCGAGGCAAACAATAACCATAATAAGCACATAGCATATGATCACTTAACACAATAGCATATTAACATAACACACCAAAACAAACGAATCAAAACCCAAAGGAAAACTCAAGAAATCCAACTCAAAGTTTTTTCCTACTTCAAGCAACAACTAGAAATAGTTTTACATAACAAAATTTTTCTCAACATAACCTATTCATGGGTTTATGTTAACTAAACAGTAAAAGATGGCATTAAGCAACTAGGAGCAAAAGGAATTAATTTAAAAGCTAATATAAAACTCCTATTAGGCCTAATTCAATTTCTATTAAGAAAAATAAAATAAAAGTTTTATTTATTATAAATAAAAGTTCATCCTCTAAGGTGACAGAAACTAACCTAGAATAATCAATCACATGTGAAAAATAAATTTATTTGCTAATTAAAATAATAGGAAAACAGTAGCTAGTAAATTAATTAAGAATAACAAGATTCTGCTAGGAACTATTTTTTATTAATCCTAAAATACCCAAATTAATTCCAACGGTTGGGCAATGTCAAAACAAAGTTGGGACAAAAGAATCATTGAAAATAATTTTCCTAGCTCATTTTATAACAGATTTACTATTCTGACTAAAACTAAAATAAAGCAATTATAAATAATTTTAACATTGCTAAATATATATTCTACAGAAACTATAAGAAATTTGCAAACCAACAAAAAAAGAATCACTTAAAAATATTTAGTAGAATAAAATTTATGAATTTTTTAATCTGGAACTATTCTGTTAAAACAGAAAAACGAAAATAAAGAAAAACGATTAAATGGGCCTAACTAGCGCACTGCGCGTAATATAACTAAAACGGGCCCTAGGGTTTAAACGAAACGGGCCGAGCTAAATAAAAAAAACCTACTTAAAGTAAACCGTAAACGAACCGGGCCGAACCGGGTTTATATAAAAGAACTTACCCCTTCGGGGGTGTTCTAATCTACACCGTCGAGAACGAATCGGACGGGGGAGGTGATCACCGGTGGCTTACCGGACGTCGGCGGCGGCGGCGGCTCGGGCGGCGAGTGCGTCGTCGTCTCCGGTCGTCGGGGAGGTCGGCGGAGTGGTCCGGCGGGTGCGGGGCGACGAGGGGGGGGGGTTCTGGTGGAGTCGGTGGCGCTCGGGGTGGGCTAGGGCGACGACGACGAGGAAAATGGCGGCGGCGGTGGCTCAGTCTCCGCGAGCGCGTGAGGAGGGAGGAGAGGTCCGCGAGGGGCAAGGGGGAAAGGGGTGCGGGAGGGGTTTATATAGGGCGGGCGAGGGTTGAGCGAGGGGCAATCGGGGCGCGGATCGAATCCAGATCCTTGGGATCCGGCGAGGGCGGCGCGGCGAGGTGGCGGGCGGGGTTGAAGGAGGTGGGGCCCGCCTGGCAAGGGAGGGGAGGTGCGGCGCGGTCGGTCGACCGACCCGGATAGGATTCGGCGAGGTGCGGTCGGCTCATGTTGGGCCCGCTCGGTCGCGCTGGTGGGCCGGGCCGGGCCGCTGGCCAAGCTTGCTTTGCCTCGGTCTTGGCCGGGCGGTGGCCGGGCGGCGCTGAGGTCTTTTTTCTTTTTCTATTTTAATTTTTTGAAAATAAAAATAGAGTTATAAAATATAAAATATAAATATTTTATATAGGACATATATATACCAAAATGATCAGGGAATATTCCTATCATTTGAACATTTTCCAGGGAAAAATCCAAAGTTTATAAAATCATTTTTTCCAAAATTCAAATAAAACTCAAATTTGAATTCAAAACTTTTGGCATTGTTTTCCTCTGATATTTTTGGAGTGTCATGTTTACTCCTCTCATACTTTTGCTCAAGTATTTATCAGCATAGTTTTTGAAATGATTTCCACTTGCCAAAGTTTGAATTCAAATTCCAAAACTCAAAATCTTCCAAACTCCAAATGGCACTTTCAAATGACTTTCAATTTGATACTTTATAACTTCCAACTCATATTTCATATAATTGAAGAAGTCATTTTTATCTTCCCTCATGAAAATCATTGAGTTGCATAAAGCTTTGAATTTGAAATATTCTCAAATGAAATTCAAATCTTTTCAAAACCTTTTTCATTCCAAATGGAAGAAGTCATGTCATCTTCACTCTAGGGTTTGGTGTTGGAATGAACTTGAATTCATTGAGATCCAAAAAGGCAAAGGGAAGGTTTGGGAAAGTCATTTCATTCCCTCTCATTCAACTTTCAAAAGTTTCAAATTCCACTCAATTCCACTCAATCAATCAAACAAACAATCAGACAACAATGCATAGTTATTTATCTAATATAACATTCCAAAATTTAGAATTTTGGGATGTTACAATTTTGAATTGATATCATAGACAGTACCTGAAGCTGGGCTGTCAGCAGTTCTAATAGGGGTTTGGCCACTGGAGTAGCGGTAAAGTCTGTTATAGTTGGGCCTGTGTTTTCTGTGGCTGTTGATCTATCTGATTTAACAAGTATCACTACCTTTTCCAAATACCTAGTTTGTACTGCTTGAGGATCTGCACTCACCCTCTTCCTTTTGGACATCTATTACGAAAGAACAACATTTGACTGGAAAAACATAGTATGACGACACATGGAATAGGTACAGAAAATGGATAGGTATGGCATATACTCATATATGATTCATAAACTAAGCAGATGGTGTAACAAAGTAGAAGTAATGCAAGAGGTCAGATGCAAAATATGTGCGACCAATACAACCTTGCCAAGTTAGAGCATGCACCTTGATGGGTGAATAAGATAGGCCATCCTCCACCATGCCAAGTTTGTTAGCCAAAGGATTGTTCCAATATTCCTCTCGTCGCCCATTCTCATATTCATTTTGATAATGTTCAATACCTAACATGCATGAAAACATAAAACAAGTGAGATTATCTTTGTAATGCGTATGAATCTGATCCAATACTTCCTCCCTCAGAAACCCCTTTGTGCTATATCTGCAATTCTTCTAAGAGGTGCCATGCATGCTGTAATTTGGTGTGTGCATTAATATAATGTGGCCTACTACTCAAAATATGAGAGCTCGGAAGTGATGATACTTGCAGATGACAGCTTCAACATATAGTAAAGAAGAACAAGTCGACTGACCGACAGATTCAAAATATACTAAGGGAGAATAACTCGACCTGACCAATCGACCACAAGAGAAGAGGATCATCTTAAAGAAGAGCAGAAGAGCAAGCAGATTGAAGATATCACAAGTCTTTCTATACAATGTCGGTTGGCCACCCATGATGAACCAGAGCACACAGAGAAATACTATTCCTTCTGGTCTCTCCATATGTGGCTCACATGCATTTCGAAACTAAAGTAGGAACATTTAGCTGACCAATTAAACATCTCTCAGTTTTACTAATATTAGCATAATATCAGATTTGAATTTGTACAACTAAGCTTGTTTAGCTCGATGGGTGGAGCAGTGCTATTACGACACGAACCAGGTAGGCTGATCATGGTCATCATAAAATGGGGAAATCGTAAGCATGATGAGTATAGTGTAGACCGTGGCAGTGGGATGGCAGATCTGAAGATGCAAACCGCACAAAGGGTAGTTAGCAACCAATGTTTGCTTTGAAATAACAACTAAGATTTGGTATGGACAAGAAAGTACAGTCAACAAGTGACAAAGAAATGCAATTCTGCTGTCTCTCTATATGTCACGACATGCATTTGGAAACTCAAGTGGGACCTTTAGCTAACCAATTAAATGTGTCTGTTAACTAATATTAGTATCATATCACAATCATATTTGAACAACTAAGCTTTGGAATTTTGAGTGTTGTGTTGCTTAGCTTGAAGGGCGGAGTAATGCTAGTACGACAGAAAGCACCTACACAGATCATAGTAGAGTGGATAAAAGGGGAAAACCCTAAGCATCAAGAGTAAAATCAGGAAAGTGGAACTAGCTGGACCAGTGGGTGGCGCACATGCTTTTCGAAATGAATATAGGAACATTAGGTGACCAATTAAACGTTCTCTGTTTTAGTAATATGAGCATCATATCAGATTCGTATTTCAACACGTAAGCTTTGGAATTATGAGTAGCATGTTGTTTCGCTTGATGGGTTGAGGTCTTGAGGAGCAGTGCTAGCACGACACGAAGCAGTGAAGCACCTACGATGATGGTAGTGAATATAAAGGGGGGAAACCATAAGCTTTACGAGTATAGTGACCGTGACATGGCAGATCTGAAGGTGCAAACCGGACAAAGCTACTTCGCAACCAATGTTTGCATTCAACTAGCCACTACGATTTGGTACGGACAAGAAAAGTACAGTAAACAATTTAGATCTATTTTCTGGGTGAGATCAATAACTTAAGCACATATGGAAGAGTACCACCTCTCTTGCGACGCCGTGTAGGCCCCTGCTAATACCTTGAGGGTGATGCGGGTGCGATGGCTGTCGGCGGCGGGGAAGAAGACTTTAGATGGCAGACGGTCGGGTCGGGGGATAAATCATGTTGCCATGGACGAGGCGATCGTAGGAGCGGCAACGACAAGGTGGACGACGGCGCCGATGAAGCGAGATGGCGCGATGAAAGGATCCTGGTCCGGCGCTGTGGATGAGAGACGTCCATCTCTTGCAGTGGACGACGGGGTAGGGGTAGCGGCTCTAGCAAGGTGGAGGATGGGGTGGCGGACAGAGGAGGCTGGCCGCAGTGGGGAGGTTGTCGTGGCTCCGACGGTGTATGAATGGGGAAATGGAGGGGGAGGGGGATCTCAAACTTTGGGACGCACTTGTCTGAAATGTGGGAAAGTTACGAACTTATCCCCCGTATAAAATTTCGGACATCACGTCGGTTGGGGATAGGACGGTAATCTCGCATCTCCCAAATATTTGCCGGTAACGATTTCGGGCGAGGAGACGGTGTTTTGCCGCCCACGGTTGGCACCCATGGTGTATGAACGGGGCTGACAGGTAGGGCGGTTGTGTCACGTCTGCGGGAAGTTACACATCTGCCCCTATTTAAAATATTAGCCTACATCGATTTTGGAAGAGGAGAGTTTTTTTTGCCGCCCACCGTGGATGAATGGGGAAATGGAGGGAGAGACACATGTCTTTCAGACAAGCTTGAATCAAATGTATTTTTCCGCCCACATTTGGTGCCCACCGTGTCTGAATGGGCTCAGAGGCCGTCGTGTCACGTCTGGTTGAAGTTACTAGTCTACCCCTATTGACAGTAGTGTAAATCCGGTCGATAAGGATATCAAGTGTCAGGGGTAGACAGTAATTTCCATATCGCAAACACGTCCTTCGGGCAGCCCACAAATGATAGTGGGTGTTTAGCCGCTTCGTTCAAAACTTGGGAGAATTAGCATTCACGTTTGCCTTGGGCCCTGGCAACTAAATCCAAATCCAATTTTTATTCGATTACGAATATCCAAAGATAATTCTACGTTTTGTTATTTATTTCTTCAAAACCACAACAAAGATTTGTTCCACCTTTATATATGATTATGATTTAGAAATGACGGATCATCGAATTCAGTAGGTTGGATACACTTTGAGTCAAACAGTTATTTCATCCAATACAATATGCTCACACGAAAAACAATTCACCTTATGGCAATCATACAAGTACTGAGGATTACCTCGCCTAAAAAATCCGGATCATTACAACACATGGACAACATAGGGGGTCTTACAACATAATCCATTCAGAGACATGACACAACATGCAAGTACAATAATATAATGACAATTTCAGCTGCTATCTAAAGAAGAACTGGTATTACCCTGGGCTTTAGATAGCAGAAGCAGCAGGACCTCCTCCGTCTTCAAATGCAACATTGTTACTTCCTCCAATTCTTGGGTTGCATGCATAATGCGTGCAGCTAATTGCATAATTTCCAGCTTCAATATCGAGATTGCCTCATTCATGGCAGCCACACCATCTCTTTCTGCCTCTAGTAGAGCCTCGATAACTATAATATCTATGCTCAGACTGCTCTGCGGCGGTGTTGCCTCTGAACTACTACGATCTGGTAACATGGATGGCGCACTGCTTCCACAAATAGATTCTGGGGTTGTACATTCTGTCCTAGTGTGAACGGCATCCTGAAAGGTTTCCGCTGGACATAAGTAAGAGATAGTTATCGCATGATCTAGGCAGTAAGCTTACATGGTAAATTACATATGAATTATTGCCGAGCATGGCAAGATATATTTAAATGGTTTGAAGCAGCATCAACCGAAAAGAAATTAAAATGGTAAGATGAAACTATGGATGTAAGTGGCAAATAAACGACATCCGCCAGTCCCATCTAGTTAGTGTTTGCTAGCTCCCTGGTTCATTTTCCTCAAAAAACATAAACTCTTTTGAACTATCATACCACTAGTGGACTTTAATCGGGATTAAACGGGACCCCGTTGACATGCCTAGTTGAAAGGGAGTGTACCTCCGCTATATTTAAGTTGCCAAGGCATCTAAGCAGTTGAAATAATCTGAGAAAGCACTTAACAATGTGGCCCCATATAAACTACGAAGACAGTCTTGTGATGAAGTTCAGAGGAAAATTTAAGGACTCAAATGAACTAGGCATGCATTTCTTTACGATAGTACAGCAGGCATTGCTGAAATATTGGCCAACTCAGGTATAGCGTAACAAGTAACAAACAAGCTTTCGAATCAAGCAATACAGCAAAGCAGACAACTGAACTATTTGTTATTCTGTAGGATTACAGGTTGAGGTCACATGCCAAGAAAGCAACCCACACGCATTACATTTCACATGTACTAAAACACACTGGCTTACCATATGTTGCTGTGAAGCCTCGCTGCTGTTGCAATGTTCTTTGAATATATCGTCCGCATCCCGTGGTTGCAAATCTACTTGTTGTAGTTTATTCTGCACCCTCTATTTAGGTAAAATTAATCTTAATCGCATGCACTGGTTCGAATTGATCATCAATGGTTCATCTAAACTAATGAAAGAAGGGTGTGCGCATACACGACAATATATCTGCTTCCATCTATTTTTATGCTTGTTCGAGGTGCCAGCCCCAAAAGAACAAATATTTTGCTTGATGGGGTTGGCAGCTCCATAATTAATGGAAGCATCAAATTAGTCATGCAACTTGGGAAGATCAAGAACACACAAAAAAGTAATGAACAGAGGCTCGGAGCAGTGATGTAATAGCTAGCCTCAGAAAATGTAGGGTAAAACGACAAAAACCAGCGGAACCACATGCTAGTTTACTGATGTGTAATTAAGCATAGAGAACATGATGTAGTCTGATGGAACCAACAGGTGGCATCAGAACAACACCATTATCATAAATATAGCTTGCAAGAAGTAAAATAGTAGGCAGTGATATCTAGGAAGTAGATTAATACTTAGGACAAAATTAAAGCATATTAACTATATGTGCACTGGTATGTAATTTAGCACATGTAACATGTTCACTGCCAGAAGTATGGCCCTACAGGTGCAAGCAGAATAACGTGTCTCGTGAAAAACTGAATGATGCCCTGAAGGAATTCCAAGGTGCGGTGCTTATGCTAAGAAAGTGAACGTAGGCACCGACCATTGGATAATAGTACCTGATTCTCGGCGGCGTATGGGTATCGTTGGCATACTTGATAGCTAAGGATCATCGATGGTGCTCATGTTGCGGTTGAGTTTGGGCCGGCCGTCGCGGTCGCTGAAGCGGCTCCGGTGCTATGGTTGCGACGCCTGTCGACATACAAGAATGCTCATCTATGGTAAGTGAACAGTTGCACGATAAAGAGAAAAACCGAAGGAGTACAGATCAAAATAACCTGATGAGGCTGCGGCATCGGTAAACCAGGGCCGGTGGAGTTGAATATGGCGTCCGTGGAGCGGGTCCGGTGCAGTGGACGAAGGCTTCGGCGGGCGCGTTGTACAGTGCTTTTGGTGAGGCGGATCGGTTGCGGCGGACAGGGCTTGTATGAAGGGACGGGCGAGGGAGTTAGTGAAGGGCCTACACTGTGGTGGACGAGGGCGCCGGTTAAGCAAATCCAGTGCCGTGGACCATGATGGAGGTCAAGGAGATCTGGAGCAGTGGACAAGCCAGTCGCTAAAGCGGCTCCAGTGAAGTGGTGATCAGTTGGCAGTTGGGGGTTCCAAGGTGCGGAAGGTAGATCCGCCGGGGTGTGAGGTCCAGCGCTGCGGCGGATTACTAGATTCGACGGCTTGCTGTGGTTGGGGGGTCAGGGAGGGGAAGAGGAGGGGCTATGGGGAAGAATGTTGGGGCCAAAGAAGGGGAAAATGGAGTTACCAAAGCATCCCTTTTCCGTTCATGTGGCAGGGGTAAAATAGGAATATCGCAGGGCTAAACCTTCGGGAGCGAGATATTTTGATGTGAGCGGGAAGTTTGAAAGCTTTTGGCGCCTGAAATTATATTCTGCTCTTGTACGGCTGACTATGATATCATGGCTGAGAATTTGTTTGTTTTGCACGCAAAAAAAGTGCAAGTTTTGAAAATCAATGTCTCCAACTCGAAACTTAGATTATCCATTCAATTCAAATATGGATCATTGAGCTACTACAAGCAAATACCATCATACGGTCCAATTCAAATGAAATTCCTAATGTGTTTATCCTAAATATGATGACAAAAGCAAAAATGTGTGTCGCGACCGGTTTTCTGGGTATTAAATTCCAGAAAATGGCCCTTGTGCTTACCAGCCCCAGGATTACTGTTAGCTGATGAGGCACCAACTTGATATAGAAATTCCAAGCAAAAATACATAATATGTAGTACAAGACCACTCTGGCCTGTGAGTACAACAAATGGTTTCTAGTGGTTTGATGGCGGAAGCGGTTTGTGGATCATCAGTATCCATGGAACTCCATTTCCCATAGGAACAGCTGACCAGGTTAACTCCTATCTTCGCGAGGCTACTATAACCATTGCTTAGGTTCCGGGGCTGTCATCGCAACACTCCTCTCCATGCAAGAAATCTGGCCAAGACAATAGCCAGGGACAAGCCAGTGAGTACTTTGAATGTACTCGCAAACATTATGAACACGGGTATAATATAAATGATAATCATGCGCTGAAACATTCTATGATCACATCGTCAATCATAAAATAAAATATCTGATGCATGCAAGTAGGTTATTTATATGCAACATGGATATGCAATAATGGGGTATAAATAACATGCACCGATCGGGTGTCTGAAGCGACGCCACGAAAGGGACATGATATGAAGCATGCCTCAGTCGGGGCGGCTAAGCGACACCACGTAAACGGCTTATATGGTAAATAAATAACAAGCATGCCACAGTCGGGCGTCTGTGCGACGCCACATAAAGGGCTTGTAAAATAAATAACAAACATGCCACAGTCGGGCGTCTGTGCGACGCCACATAAAGGGCTTATAAAGTAAATAAATAACAAGCATGCCACAGTCGGGCGTCTGTGCGACGCCACATAAAGGGCTTATAAAGTAATTAAATAACAAGCATGCCACAGTCGGGCGTCTGTGCGACGTCACATAAAGGGCTTATAAAGAAAACAATTATGGTGAATATCCAGGAGGTAGTACCATCCCAGGGATACTCAATAAATCAAGTAATGGCAATAGTTAGTCCACGATAAGAATAATCATAATCATCATAATCAACACAAGTCACAAATCATGATCCATGTTCTGGTTTAGCAGTTTCTCCTCCGAAGACCGACACTAAGACCGACACTTGACCCGACCTGCATCGTAGTCCTTAACCATGGACACGGCTTTTCTAATAGGTTTAATACCTCTGCGGGGTGTACTCTTTACCCACGAGTAACGGATTTTTTAGTCCATCGACTAATTCCGCTCACGGTCTTTTAGTCGAAAACACGCCTGACTTGCACACACCAGCTTAACTTTACTCGTGTCTGGAATCACCCACGACACTTGTTAAGCAAAACTCTAAGTGGGGAGGCTACAACCTCGCGTAGCATGGGATCAAATTTCTATCGCGCGCTCTAAGGGGTGCCCCCTCTCGGTCCCAACCGAAAATTCCCATGCTCCCGGACCAGGTGGCATGCCTACCGGATGTAGCCGATATCTTCCACCATGGCCTCTCTGTATGGTGTGTGCCAAGGCAAGGGTTGACAACTTACTGAACCATACCCTACCTACGGCAGGGACAAGTGGCAGCACGAAACAAGTATGGGGTTTACTGGAACAAGACTCGATCTACGGCTGACTCAGGAGGCTTAAGTATTACCTGTATGATATGTAAAACAAACATATTTCAATCAACAGGATCACCGCTCATTATACCTTACTATGCCATACCGGACATAACCGTCCCAACGGAGACCGGTGACAAGCTCACGCCTACCCAAGGCAGAGGCCTTCCCGTATTCTTTCCGGCATGCATGCAAGGCACATGAAGATGATTACCATCACAAGCATATTCATTCCCAACAGCAAGGAAAAATCACTAATATGCATTCATACAAAAGATCACATCACCACATAAAATAACGAGTTTTTCCGAAGTAAGGTGGTGTTATAACCGCGTCAACTAACACACCAAAAATATTATGCCATGGTTCAGGATGCTTGCCTTCAAGGTGTGGAGAGGTAGGGGGGTGCTCTCCATAACTTTTGAAAGTTTTCTGCCTCTCTCCAAAATCATATTTTGAAAATATTGGAATTAACACACAATTTCAAAACGGCACGAAAAATTTGCTTGGAAAATTTTGAAATAAATCTAAAAATAAACTAGACAATATTTGGGAGATGTAGGAAAAAGAATCAATTCATTTGGAGTTATATTTAAAAAGTTATAGCCAGTCAAAGATTTGGTCAGAATTTGTTTTTTTAAGATATAAAAGAAAACGCTTCAGACAGGAATACGTTTTCGGAGCGGAGGAAACGTACTGGGGTGGTTTACGCTTTCACTAAAGGCACATGGCGGCGGGGTGGGTAGCTGACAGTGGGTCCAGAGGGCCCACTGGTCAGGTTTGACCAGTCTCCTTCCCTCTTCTTCCTCTGGCCAAACAGAGGCGGGGGCTCCGGCGATCGTCGCTGGCGTTTGGCGGCTCCTCGCGGGTCCCCGAGGGTGGGGATGGATCCGCAAGACTGGGGTGGTTCTTCCGGTGGTCGAGGGAGCGACGGGGATGGAGGGAGTCGTCGGCGACGAGCCTCGCAGCGGATGGCGGCCTCAGTTGGATTTGGGGGCCGGGGCTATGGTGGTTCCCGACCAAAAATGAGAGTGGGGGGTGCACTCACGAGAGGGAGGGAGATCTCCTGGTGAAGAGAGTGGAGAGGGGGAGGTCCTGGTGGTGCCGGAATGGCCGGGGCAGTGGCGGCGGCAGGAGTTGCCGGAGAGGAAGAAGACGACTCCCTTGGTCTACCTACTGCTATGGGTGGGTCGGTGAGGGAGTGAGAGAGGCCGCGTCAGGCCTGGACGAGCTCGGGTGCTTCTTATATAGCGTGGCCATGGCGGTTCCGCGGCTGAGGATAAGGTCGCCGGCGAACCGACGTTCTGTAGCTTGCAGGGCGACGTGGAGGCGACGAGAGCTGGCCGAGGAGCGAGGGGATAAGCTTGCACGGCTCTAAGGCGCAGGTGACAAGCCGGGGTGGCTCGGGCGGCGCCGACACGGCCGGGGCCTGAATGCGGCCGTCAGCTAGCCACCACGGCCAACCTGACGGTGGCGCTGTGGGGTGCGAGGGGTGGTCGGGGTGGCGTTGCGGTGCAGGAGGATACCTGGCGTGCTGGCTGCGGATGGCCAAGGGCCAGAACGGGTGCGGGGCGAGACATGGCGGCTCGGTGCACTCGTGTGCAACACGTGCAAAACGCGCGCTCTGGGCGCGCCCAGAGCATGCCCACCAGGTGCTCGGCGAAATGCCAGTGCATGCCACAGAGCTTGGGTGAGGCTGGCACTTAGCAGACCTAGGTTATTGATAGAGGGGAGATCAAGGGACAAGGTGGTTAGGTCAGGAGATCAAGTTCATAATGCAAACAAAAACTCATGCCAATTCTGTCCATGCACTCCAGGTGTTTGACAAAATGCCACGGGCACCTAGGCATTTCTTGGAGTGGCCAATTCTTCCAGATCCTAGTCTCTTTATATGCACAAGAGGGTGGTGAGGTTAGTTTGTACAAAGCATAAACTTGTTAGTGCAAGTTTTGCAAAACTTCAATTCTGGACAGGGGGTAAATGGCATCATCTCATGGACCAAAATTTTTCCAATGAGCCCATCCTCCTGGACATAAGGGTTTTGTAGGGTGGTTTACAAGCAGGGGAAAGAATCAAGGGCCAAAGAGCAAGCAAAGGTATGGTTGCTGTACAAACCATCAAGTTGGACCAGAATGAAAGTGAGGTTGATTCACTCAAATTTTTCAAATAACATCACTGGGTTTTTGCATAAAGTTGAATCATAAGCTACTACCAGCATCCCATAATTTTGGTGGAGGCTAGAAAGAAGAATTTAAATGAGTTGCAGTGCAAAATTGCCCACTGGACCAGAGAAGAAAATTGGGTGTAGAGCTCAAAATATTTCATGAATAAAAGTTATTTTTGCATAAAAGTGATTTAAAAACATCACCTGACATCTCCAAATTTTGGTTGGAATTTTAAGTGAATTTATCAAATGGTTGTAGTTCAAATATGGCCATATAACCTTGGAAAAACCATTTTTCAAGAAAATAAAGATCAAGCAAATTAATTATGTAATTAGTTCTACTAATAAAAGAAAAGTTTTGCTTGAGAGGTTAAACATGTCCAATAACATATTTGAGAGGTTTTCTTTTTGGGGAAAACTCCATAATAACAAGAGAAAAAAAATGGTTCAAAAATCAAAAGGGAGCCCAGAAAAAAAAAATTCCTGGCAAAATTTTAATTAATAAAACAAGGTCAAAATTTTGGGGTGTCACAACACTACCCCCCTTAAAAGGAAATCTCGTCCCCGAGATTTGTTAAGAGTTGTTTGGAAAGAACCATTCCTGTTAGTAGAAACTAAAAATTTATCTATAGCACAAATTATTGTGTCGTCGCGGTTGGCAACTACGCCCGGGTTAAAAAAATGCAATCGTACACCAACATACTCATGCATGGCCACTATTAAAAACAGGGGCGCACAATCAAACAGCATTTAATGATGGCGGTACAGGATCACACAGTTACAAGACGAGGATATATTAAGACTCGGTACTACTCGAGCGGCTTTAGTCTACCTCGTTAATATCTAATCGGGCTTGCCTCGTTGACGTCGAGGTTTCTCCACGGTTTTCACCGTCGGGATAAGCTGGAGGGGGTTGAGGAACTGCAGGGTCGGGGTAGCGATGATGACCATCTCGGGGATTGTTGGCCACAATCCCGTTGGAGTGCGTTTCCAAAAGGCGACGAAGTACTTCTGGGGTCATCAAGGCACCTTGGTTGATGGCCGTGGTTGACCTCACGGTCTCGATTGGTTGTCCGAACAGCACGACTGTGTTGTTGGTGTCGGGCTCATCCTCTCCTCTAGTGAGGGCTCGGCGGATCAGTTTGCCACGAGCTGCGATCAAATCAATGGTGATTTGATCGAACATATCCTCTAGTGCACTTACATAGCGCACCAGATGCAATAAAGCAGGATCCGTCTCGTGATCTCCGTTGACAACTCGGGGTGGTCTACCGTATCCGTCACGGCTGGGGTAGTAGTGGAAGGAGCGACAGTTAACTCTGGGTGACAAGTGCCGGAGTTGAACTATAGCTTCTCGGGCGGCTAGTTGGATGGCCTGTGGCTCAAAGGAAGTTGTCCTTCCAGTGAACCTGTAGGGGCGTTCTGGTCATAGAACCCTACCATAGACGTGCACCGTGGCCCAGAATTGACGGCTTTCACCACTCACGGACCCTTGGTACACTACATATTCTGGGGGTTCTTCTAATGCAAAGGCATGGCGGGTGAGGTTCGCGAGCACGGTCACAAAACCTCCAAGGTTGGTTGCTGTGGTCTCATTGTGGACAACGGGACCAGGCATTATGGCTTGGTTTGGGAAAGAGTTTGCGCTGTGCTGAGTTGAGGCTAGCGTGTCCTTTTTATAGAAAAAGGGGACGGAGTCTTCCTTCGCACGCCTTGTAATAGGACAGATTATGTGTCGGTCATCGGCGTGATCGACTGTGCTAGGCTGATAGGTTGGGCACCGACCGCCAAAAGTGCCGGGTCACCGTGTGGCTATCTTGCACGGAAGCTTGGTGGGGTTTTGGTTAGGGTCCGTGGGTTGGTTTTTCCTAGGTTTTTGACTTGGCTAAGATAGGATTAGCCAATGGTCAGCTCGGCTCGATACCAAGTTTGTCGCGACTGGTTTTCCGGTATTAAATTCCTGAAAATGGTTCCTTGTGCTCACCAGCCCTGGATTACTGTTAATGATGAGGCACCAACTTGATACAAAAATTCCAAGCAAAATACATAATATGTAGTACAAGACCACTCTGGCCGTGAGTACAACAAATGGTTTCTAGTGGTTTGATGGCGAAGCGGTTTGTGGATCATCGGTGTCCATGGAACTCCATTTCCCACAGTGAACAGTGACCAGGTTAACTCCTATCTTCACGAGGCTGCTATCACCATTGCTTAGGTTCCGGCTGTCATCGCAACGCCCTCTCCATGCAAGAAATCTGGCCAAGACAATAGCCAGGGACAAGCCGGTGAGTACTTTGAATGTACTCGCAAACATTATGAACACGGGTATAATATAAATGATAATCATGCGTGAAACATTCTATGATCACATCGTCACCATATAAAACAAAATCTCTGATGCATGCAAGCAGGTTATTTATATGCAACATGGATATGCAATAATGGGGTAGAAATAACATACACCGATCGGGTGTCTGAAGCGACGCCACGAAAGGGCGATGATATGAAGCATGCCTCAGTCAGGCGTCTAAGCGACACCACGTAAAGGGCTTATATGGTAAATAAATAACAAGCATGCCACAGTCGGGTGTCTGTGCGACGCCACATAAAGGGCTTGTAAAATAAATAACAAACATGCCACAGTCGGGCGTCTGTGCGACGCCACATAAAGGGCTTATAAAGTAAATAAATAACAAGCATGCCACAGTCGGGCGTCTGTGCGACGCCACATAAAGGGCTTATAAAGTAATTAAATAACAAGCATGCCACAGTCGGGCGTCTGTGCGACGCCACATAAAGGGCTTATAAAGAAAACAATTATGGTGAATATCCAGGAGGTAGTACCATCCCAGGGATACTCAATAAATCAAGTAATGGCAATAGTTAGTCCACGATAAGAATAATCATAATCATCATAATCAACACAAGTCACAAATCATGATCCATGTTCTGGTTTAGCAGTTTCTCCTCCGAAGACCGACACTAAGACCGACACTTGACCCGACCCAGACTGTAGTCCTTGACCATGGACACGGCTTTTCTAATAGGTTTAATACCTCTGCAGGGGGTGTACTCTTTACCCACGAGTAACGGATTTCTTTAGTCCATCGGGACTAATTCCGTCTACGGTCTTTTAGTCGAAAACACGCCTGACTTAAACACACCAGCTTAACTTTACTCGTGTCTGGAATCACCCACGACACTTGTTAAGCAAAAATCTAAGTGGGGAGGCTACAACCTCGCATAGCATGGGATCAAATTTCTATCGCGCGCTCTAAGGGGTGCCCCCCTCTCGGTCCCACCCGGAAACACCCATGCTCCCAGACCAGGTGGCATGCCTATCGGATGCAGCCGGTATCTTCCACCGTGGCCTCTCTGTACGGTGTGTGCCAAGGCAAGGGTTGACAACTTACTGAACCATACCCTACCTACGGCAGGGACAAGTGGCAGGACGAAACAAGTATGGGGGTTACTGGAACAAGACTCGATCTACGGCCGACTCAGGAGGCTTAAGTATTACCTGTATGATATGTAAAACAAACATATTTCAATCAACTGGATCACCGCTCATTATACCTTACTATGCCATACCGGACATAACCGTCCCAACGGAGACCGGCGACAAGCTCACGCCTACCCAAGGCAGAGGCCTTCCCGTATTCTTTCCGGCATGCATGCAAGGCACATGAGGATGATTACCATCACAAGCATATTCATTCCCAACAGCAAGGAAAAATCACTAATATGCATTCATGCAAAAGATCACATCACCACATAAAATAACAAGTTTTTCCGAAGTAAGGTGGTATTATAACCGCGTCAACTAAAACACCAAAAATATTATGCCATGGTTCAGAATGCTTGCCTTCACGGTGTGGAGAGGTGGGGGGTGCTCTCCAAAACTTTTGAAAGTTTTCTGCCTCTCTCCAAAATCCTATTTTGAAAATATTGGAATTAACACACAATTTCAAAACGGCACAAAAAAGTTGCTTGGAAAATTTTGAAATAAATCTAAAAATAAACTAGACAATATTTGGGAGATGTAGGAAAAAGAATCAATTCATTTGGAGTTATATTTAAAAAGTTATAGCCAGTCAAAGATTTGGTCAAAATCTGTTTTTTTTAAGATATAAAAGAAAACGCTTCAGACAGGAATACGTTTTCGGAGCGGAGGAAACGTACTGGGGTGGTTTATACTTTGACTAAAGGCACGTGGCGGCGGGGTGGGTCGCTGACAGTGGGTCCAGAGGGCCCACTGGTCAGGTTTGACCAGTCCCCTTCCCTCTTCTTCCTCTGGCCGAACAGAGGCGGGGGCTCCGGCGATCGTCGCCGGCGTTTGGCGGCTCCTCGCGGGTCCCAGAGGGTGGGGATGGATCCGCAAGATTGGGGTGGTTCTTCCGGTGGTCGAGGGAGCGACGAGGATGGAGGGAGTCGTCTGCGACGAGCCTCGCGGCGGATGGCGGCCTTGGTTGGATTTGGGGGTCGGGGCTATGGTGGTTCCCGACCAAAAATGAGCGTGGGGGTGCACTCACGAGAGGGAGGGTGATCTCCTGGTGAAGAGAGTGGAGAGGGGGAGGTCCTGGTGGTGCCGGAATGGCCGGGGCAGTGGCGGCGGCAGGAGTTGCCGGAGAGGAAGAAGACGACTCCCCTGGCCTTCCTACTGCTATGGGTGGGTCGGTGAGGGAGTGAGAGAGGCTGCGTCAGGCCTGGACGAGCTCGGGTGCTTCTTATATAGCGTGGCCATGGCGGTTCCGCGGCCGAGGATAAGGTCGCCGGCGAACCGACGTTCTGTAGCTTGCAGGGCGACGTGGAGGCGACGATAGCTAGCCGACGAGCGAGGGGATAAGCTTGCGCGGCTCCCACGGGCAGGTGGCGAGCCGGGGTGGCTCGGGCGGCGCCGACACGGCCGGGGCCTGAATGCGGTCGTCAGCTAGCCGCCACGGCCAACCTGACGATGGTGCTGTGGGGTGCGAGGGGTGGTCGGGGTGGCGTTGCGGTGCAGGAGGATACGTGGCGTGCTGGCTGCGGATGGCCAAGGGCCAGAACGGGTGCGGGGCGAGACATGGCGGCTCGGTGCACTCGTGTGCAACACGTGCAAAACGCGCGCTCTGGGCGCGCCCAGAGCATGCCCACCAGGTGCTCGGCGAAATGCCAGTGCATGCCACAGAGCTTGGGTGAGGCTGGCACTTAGCAGACCTAGGTTATTGATAGAGGGGAGATCAAGGGACAAGGTGGTTAGGTCAGGAGATCAAGTTCATAATGCAAACAAAAACTCATGCCAATTCTGTCCATGCACTCCAGGTGTTTGACAAAATGCCACGGCACCTAGGCATTTCTTGGAGTGGCCAATTCTTCCAGATCCTAGTCTCTTTATATGCACAAGAGGGTGGTGAGGTTAGTTTGTACAAAGCATAAACTTGTTAGTGCAAGTTTTGCAAAACTTCAATTCTGACAGGGGTAAATGGCATCATCTCATGGACCAAAATTTTTCCAATGAGCCCATCCTCCTGGACATAAGGGTTTTGTAGGGTGGTTTACAAGCAGGGAAAGAATCAAGGGCCAAAGAGCAAGCAAAGGTATGGTTGCTGTACAAACCATCAAGTTGGACCAGAATGAAAGTGAGGTTGATTCACTCAAATTTTTCAAACAACATCACTGGGTTTTGCATAAAGTTGAATCATAAGCTACTACCAGCATCCCATAATTTTGGTGGAGGCTAGAAAGAAGAATTTAAATGAGTTGCAAGGCAAAATTGCCCACTGGACCAGAGAAGAAAATTGGGTGTAGAGCTCAAAATATTTCATGAATAAAAGTTATTTTTGCATAAAAGTGATTTAAAACATCACCGACATCTCCAAATTTTGGTTGGAATTTTAAGTGAATTTATCAAATGGTTGTAGTTCAAATATGGCCATATAACCTTGGAAAACCATTTTCAAGAAAATAAAGATCAAGCAAATTAATTATGTAATTAGTTCTACTAATAAAAGAAAAGTTTTTCTTGAGAGGTTAAACAAGTCCAATAACATATTTGAGAGGTTTTCTTTTTGGGGAAACTCCATAATAACAAGAGAAAAAAATGGTTCAAAAATCAAAAGGGAGCCCAGAAAATAAATTTTTTAATTTCCTGGCAAAATTTTAATTAATAAAACACGGTCAAAATTTTGGGGTGTCACAATGTGTATGTGTATGAATAAAGTGGATGATTATAAAGTTTGAACATGCCCGTATGTGTATATCTCTAGGTTTGATATATGAATTTGAAATCACGAAATCCCGGCTTAAAAAATGTACCTCCATTTAAATGAATTACAAAAGAAAATGATGGAGTTGAATTCCAAAATTCCAATCTTAGGTTTGTAATTTTGGTACATCAAGGTATATCACGCATGTTCAAAAGTATCATTATCTCATAGTCCAAACTGTGAAACACATTGATCAACCATGAGTGCACTCACTATTGACCATGTATATCTCAATTACGCTAAAGTCCCTCAAATATAGACACCTCACTCTTTATCTGAAGCAAACCCCCCCCCCCCCATCGCCCACCCCCACCCCTCGTCGCCCACCCCCCAACCCCTCGTCACCCCCCCCACACACACAGAAAAGTCGTTCTCTCCCCCAAACACCAACACACGAGCACATTAACACCCCTCTCTCTTCTAAAGTCCGGACCCCAATATAGGTCTCTATCACTTTGTCTATTGGGCATGCACACATCTCTTCCCCCACTCTCTAGCTAGGTCTCCCGGCATCTCTCTTTCCCAAGCACACGCACTATGTAGAGTGTATCTTTCCCATACACACAAAAAGTCACCCCAAACGCCTATCTCCCAGCTTATGTGGTTCTCGACACCACCTCACACACCACCCCCATTGCAAAACAAGCACACTTTGTCTCGTTGTGCACCACTCTCCTCTTTCTATCTCTCCCACATGCGGACCCGCCCCAACTCCTCCCTGTAAACATATATGTCATGACTCTTTCCATAGCTCCCTAATGTATCATCATTCTCGATCTCGCACATTGTTCTCTACACCTTCTATTCTAGATCTCTCATGAAGTCCCTATCACACACACGATGACTCGCTTCCCTTGCGTCTCCGTACATAGGCCAATTTCAAACAACATCAACATTGTCTCCCTATCTATACGCCATTTATGGACGCAAACGCCCCCTCTCTTCCTCTCCCTCTCTCCATCGCTAGCTCTCTCTCTCTCTCTCTCTCTCTCTCTCTCTCTCTCTCTCTCTCTCTCTCTCTCTCTCTCTCTCTCTCGCTCGCTCGCTCGCTTGCTCTCACACCCCTCTCCCACACACACTCGATGTCTCTTCCAAATAGTCTGCTCCCCCACCCGCACCCATGCTATCCCGCTAGCTACTACACATGTCACACCATTCCCCCTTCCCTAATACTAGGTTTACATCATTAGTGGTCTCTCTACTCCACATACACACACTCCCTATCACACACAAATGCGTGCACAAACACACACAGACACCCGCAAACACCCATTAATCTGGATCCTCATCTCTCCCCATGTCCGCATGTGTATCTCACACACTCACACTCTAATTATGTATATGTGTCTCCAAGTTACACAACACAAATCCCCATGTACATGTCTATCTCTATCCTCCACACACATAGACACAAAGAATCTGTTATCATTGCCTCAGCCTCTAGACATATCACACACGCACACTGTCTCTCTCTCTCTCAAACACGCTCAACAAGGGTTTCCTCGTGAATAACTTACCATATATTCATCAACAGTCGCGGCAGTACGACGAACACGAGACGTGAAAAAGAATAAATCTACACGTCCTTAGACCACCTAGTATGACTACTAGGACTAGAGCAAGCCAAAAAGGGCGCCCCCGTCACCCCCTCCTTATCGCTGAAGGGAAAACCTTTGTTTTACACAGTCGAGAAGTCATTGTGCTAAGGCCTCACATGCTGAGGCGTTGAAGAATGTAGGTGCTAGTTTATGGAAACAAGTATCGATAATACAATTGTATCTCCATACTTATATTTCTTCTCTTATAAAAAACCAAGTTAGTGATGATGGTACGCGTGCCATCTTGCATTATAGACCGTCCGATCTATATCGGACTGATGGAAATTAAACTAAAAGATACCAACACCCCTCTCCATATTTGCAGACAAGGCCTTCCCTCGTTCATCCTTATCTCCAACAACCTCATTGTTGAGCAATTAAGAAAGGAAGCCTCTGGAACAAACTGGCCTGGTGGCCACTGCCGGTGTCGTCAATCCCCATGCCTCCGCTCAGTCCGACCGCCAATCACCACCACGCCCCACTCCTCTTCACCTTATCTCCTATTTCTCGAGATATCATTAGGTTTTACACATGGGATTACTCCCGCATGGGTCAATCACAACGAGTAGTTTTATAAAAAAATGCATCTTGATGTTCCGTGCAATGCATGGATCTTGCTAGTACTCCTACAGAAGACTAAGTTGGTGATGATGGTGTGTATGCCATCTGTCGTTTGTGACCATTAGATCTACATCTAACGACTATGAGGTAAGTTGTTGCCTTTTCTCACCAACATCACACTTATCTACCAATTTGCAAAAAAAACCCATAATTAGTACTTTAAAACCAACCACATCCCTCCCTGACCTCACCAAAACAACCCAAGGAATATATTCTAATTGAAACATAATATATCTCTAGTGATATATGTATATCAAAATTAGAGTGTTTTGTATCAAGTTTGTGAATAAGTATTATTCTAATTATGATTCGTTGCAACGCACATGAACATTGCTAGTATTTCCAACCATGCAATTTTTTCCCTAGTATTCCATAGTTTTGAGTTTTCCATCAAGATATTAGTCACTCATGGTTGATATTTACTTTCAATCATGTACACATATGCACTATGTAACTATCCTTGCTTATTGGGTTCCAAAGCTTAACTTTCACTCCTACTTACAATATGTAGAGTATTTAACAAAAAACTACCACTTTCAACTAGCCCTAAGAAGAATCTATTGTACAAAAAATAGCAAAAACATACCCAAAATTTCTTAATCCACGCCAAAAACTACTACCTACCGATTAGGTTAGTTTAAACCCATTTATAACAGGGTTCGCCCACATGTCCTTGCTGACGAGGCAGCGTAAACCAACACATTTTGTTCGACCATTGACACGAGGGACCCACATCTGACCTTCTATGCTGTTATTCCCCCTCAAATCATTATTTTTCCTGAACATTACTTCAAACAGTACTGATGTGTGTTCGTCGGTGGCGCTGGTGATGAGCGAGTTGGCCGCCGCTCCGCCGGACGGGCCAGACGCCGCGCTGGCCTCCGCACAGGTTGGCAGGCTGCCCGAGCGTGACTCACGAGCGAGCAAGCCGCCGTGCTGGCCTTCGCTCGAGCCAGATGCCTGGCCTTAGTGCGGCGCGCGCGAGCAAGCCGTCGCGCCGCCGTGCCAATCTAGCTAGCAAACCTTGTAGACAAGCAGCTGGATAGAGCTATCTTGGCTAGCTAGCCGCCGCGAGCGTTGGACGGAGCTGGCATCCGGGCTGCCGCAAGATGGGCTCCGCACCGCCGGCGGTTTTGACCTCGCCTTCTGCCAGCGGCGGTAGCTGTGTCCCATGGCCGAGGATGACTAGGTGGACGGGCCAGAGGTAGGAGGTCACTCGGGGATTTTTGTGGAGACTGACATGTAGGTCCCACAAGTCATAACGCCCGGTCAAATAGAAGGCGTTGACTTAATGGGCGATAGGGGCCCTGTTTGGATACTCTAAGTCAGAGGTTAGATTCTAACCCTGAACTAACTCTAACCAAAGTGGTGTTTGGATGGCAGGGTTAGATTGACAACAAATGTATCCAAACAGGGCCATGGGTTGAAACGTGCCTATAACGACACTTTGTAGAGTAGTCGTTTCTTGGTAGGGCTGGTTGGTAAGAGCATGTACAATGGTTGATAAGGTAGTCTTATCTTAAATCTGCGACGTATGCAAGTGGTAGTAGTTTCTTGGCATTATTAGTGGTTTCTTGTATTATTAGGGGTTTCTTGTAAGGAACAATGTACTACTAGCGACAAAAGGCGATTCTAGGTTGCGTTGTACTCCAACGAGTACTACTAGTGGTTGCGGGAGTGTATACCTCGTTTTGTGGGTTCGATCCCGGCCGAACGCACATCGGCCTTTTTTTAAATAGTAACTTATCTACGAGCCAATATTTTACACGAGTAATTTGAGTTTTGAAGTCAAACGGACGTGTGGCACCACAATCTGGGTGCACTGGATAGCCTAGCCACGTGAACGGGTTTTCCTTCCCAGCATCTCATGGCTCGCGTGCTCGCCCTAGCCGCACCTCGCTTGCAGCTTCCTCATCAGCTAGTAGCATATTTAAACTAGCGCCTCCCAATTAAGCTTGTGGCGTTGCACGAATGGACTTCACTCCATTATCGGCTCTACTATGAAATAAATTCCTCTTGACGTGTTCTTTTTTGAAATGGAGGCAAAAGCTTTGCTTCATCTCATTCATAAATAAGGAACTACTAACAAAGTTCAATGAGATCCATTACACCTCCACAAATGGAAGTGAAAAGCCTAGTCTCGCTGTATCAAATAACTCAAATGTTCTGCCCCCGCAGTAACCGTCGTTGATAAACAGGCTGCTAGTGTGTGCGTGAGAGGAGCGGCTGAGTAGGCCAGCTACGTGAGAGGAGCGGTTGAATAGAGCACCAAGAGTACCCACTAGGCCAGTACGCAGGTGTACTTTCCCTGCATTGATAGTACAGTGATGGTTCTAGAGAATAGTAGTACCCTCCACTTCCAACTGTAGCTCCTTGGCCCTGAGATTCAAGAGTTCAAATCTAGTGCACTATACTAGAAGTACAGTACATCGCACTACTAGTTGAGAAAAGTAGTACTAGTACTGCTACAGTACGAGTATGTACTCCTCCATCACATAATGTAAGACATTTTTTGACACTAGTTGGCATGTACAAAAAATAGCAAAAACATACCCAAAATTTCTTAATCCACGCCTAAAACTACTAGCTAGTGCCAAAAATTTCTTACTAGTGCTATTATTTACAGTATAATGCAATCCCATAACGTCCCATAATGCTAGTACTAAATAATAGCCTCACCCCTTTGCTAAGGAACGATCTACAGTTGGAAAGGACGAGGCCCTGCAGTTCGTCGCTGCTCCCATGGATCCGCCAGGCGGTTCTCCTCCTCGTCGGGGCTGGGAGACCTTGGACGAGGATCCTCTGGGATAAATCGCACACCGCTCCGACGCCCTCACCGCCGAAAGACTCGGTGCTTCCTGCACCAACTTTTTCAAGACGGTGCTTAAAATGGCTTGGGAAAAGGCCATGCTTGTTGGTGTTCCATGCGTCCTCGAGGAGAAGGGTCTTCTATGGGACAATCCTTCGAAGAGTCCACCGCTCCCTTGCCATGGTTGCACGTTGACTCCGCTAGAGTCGCCAACGTTGAGAGGTAGTCGGATTTTGTCCGATGAGCAGGTCAGTAATGGAGTTTGATAATGTAGTACTTAGTTATTCCATTTCCATCCCGTAATTTCTACGCTACCCACCGCCTTATATATAGGTATGGGTCGGTGCCAACGAAGATTGGCTTGCATACCTCCGGTCGGATACCGCCATCATTTTGCACAACATCCACAACAGTGCGGCCGTTTCGGTAGACCCCTTCTCCACCATTGGGATCGACCTTCCGGACTGGCTGGTCTTGAATATGTATGATGATGCCTACATGAGATTGAAGAAGATAGCAATCGCGGACCTGCTGAGAAAGCGACGCAGTTACAAGGATTACTGTCTCATCGCGGTGTTCGACATAAGGATTGCCATCAATTCAAGAGGCAGTAACGGCAGACGCTGGTGCATGTTGGCGGCGGCAGATTTGTACCCCTACACGTTCAAAGACGCCGTGCGCCATCTAGGGTGCATCTTCGCGGTGACAAGCCAGGGGACTTGTTTCATCTGGTTGCCATCCTACGGTACGGGAGATTACAAACGGAATGCACAAACCATCATTTGCATCCCTAACGGTACTCCATTCTTTTGCAGGGACCAGTCATCCCGCGATCAAAATAAGATCGCCGATCCTGGATGTGCATTTGCATCCGCGATTCGGTCTGACCTGGAACATTGTAGCTGAATTTGGCATATTGGGATCAACTATCTTAGCAGTCGTTACCCATGGTACCACTGATGTGCAACATGGTCACGCAATCTACCACGATCGGACCGTCACCATCTACCCAGGTATTCCATTTTTAACCCTCTCTCCTTCTCTTTCATTGTTGTATTAGTACTCTACTTACGTGCTAGTAGGAGTACTTTTTACCTTGGAGGACGCATATAGCTAGCTAGGCCCTTGAAGACTTGAACCCACTAGCTGCCACCATTTTTGTTTTTCCATGTCTTACTATCTGATCCATGTAGCCTAGAGTGGCTATATATAATAAGCCGGTTATTTTACTTCCTCTAAACCAGAGTAGTAGTATTTGCTGCACAGTATTACTAACCGCCATATTTGAGCACAACATTATTATGCATGGACCTTGACTATGTACGTCACCATGTGTCCAGATCTGAGATGCCGCGTGTACCAGATGAACGGTGTCGAGTTCGACCCCCGTGATGCTACGTGGGTGCCGAGGAACACTCTTTGAGAGTACTCGCTTTTCATTGGGGACAGCTACCCCATTGTGAAGCGGGTGCCACCTTCCATGCTCGACATGGAAGGCCTGCCGTTCATGAAGCATGGTTGTGTGTTCAGTGTGCATCGCCGGATGAACGACATGCTGGGACACGCTATCCCTGATTTATGCCGCTTCAGCTTGGATGAGCCTCCATCGTGTGGAACCGGACTAGAAAGCTGCGACAATCATTCCCGTTGCCCACTGCTATGGATCGCGCCATCCATGAAGAACACCTGGGACTGGAACCTGGAGGAGGACATGTAGCCCATCTATAACGTGTAAGTGGATTACGGTAAATTGTGAACGGTAGCGAAGTGAATATATGTAGACTAGTCGTACACAAATATATCACATGAATTGGAGATGAACTTGTGTGGCATACTGGCATTTGTGCTTTAGAATTTATTACTAGTAAATGTGTTATGGGTGCGTGCAACTTGTGTGGTTGTTGCACGGGCTCCCACACGCTCTTTGAGAAAAAAAGGTGGCACAACATTGGATATACGTGACATGGCGGCATCATACAATAGCATCGTTCGCTATAGTTGTAGTACGCTCCTACTAGGATGACAAATTCCTATAAAACCTTGCACTTGGCTCTTTGCCTCTTCGGGAGGTTCAACAGTTCGTACTCGTGTGAACCTTGCACTTGGGTCCTCGCCTCTTCGGAAGGTCCAACAATGATGATACTACAGTACATTATGCTTCTGGCAATCTGATACCGATTGAACTGCTGCACGTCCACCGCAAGGGCGAGGGCGAGGCGAGGAGAGGAGAGAGGCATCAGTCAAAACCTCTCCTCCTCCAAAGGAACCACCAAGGCGTGCTTGCGCGAGGGAGAGGCGTAGTAAGCAAGCTTCTCCTCGTTCGGCGAGTTGACAGGACACATCAAAGCAGTACTAGTACTAGTCCATACTTCTTCCTTTCCAGTTAATATGGCTTAATATGAAATGAGAAAAATACATTGGCGGTCAACGTATGTAACAATACGCTCTTTACGGTCACTATATATAGTTTTGCAGTGATTATACGATCACTAGCTCATCGTAGAGCACCGTATTGCACCCTACTGACCGGCCACATAGTCGACGTGGCACTTTGTTGACTGGTTAAATTGTCACCTGGTTTCTGGGTCCTACCTGTTAGTTCGCAGAGCAAAGAAGTCACCTAAAAACAAAGAGTGTAGTACATCTACACTTCCAATGCATTTAGCCTTTAATCTAAATCGATATTGATTGACTAATGCACCAACTTGTGCTCTAGGTATAGGCTACATGTCTATCCTTAATTACAGCATGCAACGACCTTCATTTAATCTTCTTCTCTCAATGGTCGCATGCACACATAAGTCTGCTACTTTTGGGCGTTAATTATGCCCTGGTCAATGTGTAAATCTCTAAATGTACAGTCTTTCACGAACGTAGGGAGTAGGTTGAGCACTTGAGCATGAGCGTGTGTGTTGCGTCGTTTGCTGTGTGCCGCATGGGTGCGTGAGTGTTGCGTGCGTCCATGTGTAAGTGTGAGTGTTGCATGTTGCTTGCATGCATGCATGCATGGGGCTTACTCCCTCCCATTGACATGTTCATATTTCAAGCTTCCTCTATACCCTCCATATGATGATACTCCCTCTGTTCCCAAATACGGAGTAAAATCCCCCTCTGTTCCCAAATACGGAGTATTTGTCTTTCTAGAGATTTCAACAAGTGACTACGTACGGAGCAAAATGAGTGAAGTGAGCGTAGAGGCATAGGGATAATGTAGAACGGAAGTCTTCGCGATCCATTATTCCCCATCTCGGTCAGAGAGAACTATTCAACTAGTCTTCGCAGTGAAGTGACAATACACGCTGCAGCAGATGGGACACTTAATTAATAAGCTGAACCAGCGTGTTGGTGTTACTAAATCAGCCTTACACTACAGGAATCAGCTACTTTGCCATCTGCCACGACAGACGGCAAAGGTATGAACGGCGGATGGCAAAGGTCTTTGCCGTCTGCCGCGGACGGCAAAAGGCTCCGGCAAAGTAAGCTCCGGCAAAGAGCTACTTTGCCCTCTGCTTTCGGCGGCTGACGGCAAAGGGGCCTTTGCCATCAGGAGCAGACGGCAAAGGGCATGGCTCTTTGCCATCTGCTGGCGAACGACAAAGGGCATGGCTCTTTGCCGTCTGTTGGCAGACGGCAATGGCTGCAGGCTCTTTGCCATCTGCTGGCAGATGGCAAAGAGATCAAATAGACATTAATTCTGTTTCTTCTTATATCAATTCATTTTCACAGAAAATCAAACATATATATATATATATATATATATATATATATGTATGTATGTATATATATATGTATGTATGTATATATATGACCAATATAGCTTATCCAACACACGTTACCAATAGTAGCAAGTTTCATCCATACATATACATAGTTTCATCAATATTACACAGTTTCATCCATAGGTAGCAAGTTTCACAAAGTCAAAACAAAAACTAAAGATAAGCACTCCATATCTGAAATTACAAGAAATGACCTAAAACTAAATATCTGTTTTCCTAAAAACTATCTTATTACTAAGATCTTCTCCGGATCTTCTTCTTTTCTTCCAACCTGCATAACAAAAACACTAAAAAAGAGAGAATGGGTTAGGAGTACAGATGTAGCATTTCACTTGGTGAAATGCAATGTTGTAGGAGCCAGCACTTGAGATCAACGCCAGAAAGTACTATATTTTGATAGATATGCAGATCCTGCAGCAGTACATTAAGAGCAAATTTTGTCGCTTGAGATATTCGACGTAAAACAAGGCAAGGTCGCTTGAGATATTCGAAGTAGTACATGAGCAGCACACACTTGACCACCATAGCAGCTTGCCGGACCATTGTATCTGTGGAGCACAAAATAGCAGTCAGCCTGATTAGAAACTTTAAGGAGAGCAGTGCTAGTTTAAGAGTTATGAACAGTTAGAAATGGTGCACAAATTCCTAGTATTCAACAAACATAAGTTATTTCCAAGTGAAACACGGGGCAATGTTATCCACTTCAAAACAAAACAGAACACACAGGTACACACATCGTCAAGTTTTTCCACAAATGAGTTACTGATTGAGTTCAAGAAATGACAGCCTAATTGGTTCACAGGACCTAAAAACTCATAAATAGGAAAATCACTGGGTTGCAATGTCATGCCCTCTCTTGATACAATATGATCGACAGGATGTTCTAGTGCATCATAGAAAAATAAATAATAAAAAATAGATCAGTTGAAGATCTTGTTTAATTGACATTCACCGCATTAACTTAAGGGAAACGACATGACGATCACATTCTAGAGCACATATCCGTACCAAAAACATGTATAGTGTTTCCAACTCTTCTAAGCATGTGAGAACACTATGAGGACAATCAAATTGAGTTATCTAAGAAATTTGACAATCAAATGGAGTTAACACGGGCCCCAGCGTTAGGGATTTAGTGATGGCAGCGATCCGCCAAATTTTCCTCAATAGAAGGGATGACCCAGTGCTAGAAGCAGAACAAGAATGTTGATACACAAGATAAGCACAAGCCCTTGAGAGCAGTCTGCTTGGCAGAACAATTAATTAAACACTAGAAGCAGGAGAAGCACGTTGATAGACAAGTTATTATGAAGAACCAACCTTGAGAGCGGTCTGCTTGCGCAAGATATCATTGGACTTGAACATGACTGCGGCAATCCAGATCATGACGAAGAAACCTACACAATATAAACTCAATTGGAATGAGGAACTCACCATCATCTTCTGACCAAGAGGCATCAAGTACGTAGACAAAAAAGTAAGAGCATAATAAGATACAATGTATGCCGGTGGACATGTTTAACAGCAAGAAAACTACCCTATGAATAACATAGTTAAATGTGATTCCTCCTAGTAGTATCTGTTATATTATTCATAGTGATGTGAGCCCGAGACTATGTCAATAATGTCGAGAAAGAAAAGGCTTCCAAAATGTAGCATTTTTTCAGTAGCAAGATTTTCTTTTCGGAAATAGGTTTATCCGAGGGGCGTTGACCTTCGTCACATACTGTAATACAGGCACTTCATTTGTTTTTAAAAGACTTGAGATTACTGCTGGTGCTAAAACAAAGCCCGCCAAAATCCTCTTTCAGCTAAAATACCAATTCACGTACTAGCTAGCATCACTAGTGATGTAGGGCGGAACCCTAGGGGCTGATATTTCACGTTTGGAGAGGATCCCTACGAGGAACACGATGAACGAGCGGAAGAGCACGAGGGAAATCACGGGGGAAAACACAAAAGAACCACTCAAACCAACAAGATTCGATTACACATGCGCTAGATCGATGAACACAAAGAGAGATACACGATCCACGATCAACAAAGGACAATACAAGAGGTAACCGATTCTCCTCCGTGAGGAGGTCTTGATTGTCTTCCCTTGAAGGGGTCTTGAATCCGCTTGGGGGATCTTCTCCGAAGAGGCCGTGAGCTCCGAGGAGAAGTAACCAAGTGGATGAGCAGGGCTCTCACACAAAATATGAGCTAAACCATTGCTAACCCTAACTAGGAGGAGGGAGTGGTCTATTTATAGTCTAAGCCACGAAGGGGTAAGTGGGAAAGGGTTACATGGGCTTCGACCCGAGTCTTTGCACGCAGGCAGGCCGGAAGTTCCGGGCAGGTTCCGGCCGGGTTCCGGGCTATCCAGAAAGTTGGCGCGCTTGTCACAGCCCTAGAGTTGTTTGGCATTAGTTGCATTAAGGCATTCATGTCATCATGTTAATTTCCATGAAAGTTGAAATGGGGATTTGTGAAACCCCCAGAATCACTTTTGGAAATGACCTAAATAAAAATCGCTCCAAAAAGGTCCAAGAAAATGCTCATGTGGCCCTCTGGAAATATTGGACAGAGTTAACAATCTAACCAATATTTTTAGGATCTCATAAGTATTTATTTTGGGCATTTGGAATTAATACGGTAAATATTTGTCTTGGATATATATTACTATGTATATAAAATATTGTCCAAAATTGTGCCCTTTTGTTGAGGAGCTCTGGAATAATATAGTTAGCTCCTGCAAAAATTGGCATAATTAAATAAATTGATTTAGTATTTTATTTAAATCAAAACAGATGTCAGAAAATTAGAAAACAGAAATAAAAAGGGATGCTTACCTGGCTTACCTAGCGCCCGAACCGGCCCAGTTTCTTTCCCCCGCTGGCCGGCCCGGTTGGCCCAGCCCACCAGCGCCCCACCGCTCATCGTCTTCCTCTGCCAGAAGGCAGAGGCGAGGCGTGGCGAGCGCTGGCAATGCCACCGGCCACCTCCCACCCTGCCTGCTTCACCCCCGACGCCCTGGACGCCTCCCCGACAGCCACGCGCCCCCCTGGCCCTCTCACTCCCTCCCTCGAACGCCTCCCTCTCCTCTGCTCCCTCCCTCTCGCCCGGACCGAGCGGCCTCGTCGCCACCGTCGCCGTTCGCCGCGGCCACAGCCACCGCCTCACCTCCCCGAAGTGTCCCCAAGCTCCGCCTCGCCTACTCCTCCTCCTCACCGCTCCAGGCCACACGGGGCCTGCTCCGCCACCGCCGCCTTCTTCCTCCTCGGCCACCGAGATCGCGGCGACCCTCCCGTCGTCACCAGCCCCTCCCGAGCACGCCGAGGCCACCCCGCACTCCTCGTGAGCTCCTCTTCTTTCCCCTCATCCCCTCTCGCTCACGCTACTGCAGCCGCCCGCCCCTTGGCACCAAGCCGCCGTCCGCCATGGCCGGCGAGCTCATGCCCCGAGCGCCTCTGCCTCGCCTAGCAGCTCCGACCGCTCCCGCTGCCCTCTAGGTGCTGCCTAGCACCTCCGTTCACTCCCCTCGAGCCGCAACACCATGGCAAGACTTACTCGAAGCTCCGGCGGCCGCTAAGTTCGTCGCCGGCGTCTATACCGCCGCCCGAGCTCTAACCACCCCACCAAGAACCTCGGCAGATCCCCTCTCAGAGGTACCCTCCCGCCTTTTGGTGGCGGAATGGCCATTTGCACTTGCGCCGCCGCGTGGTTCGCCCGGCTAAACGCCGCGCCCTCTTCGACCACTGACCGGCGTGGGTTGACCACCGCCGGTTTGACCTCCCCTCTCCTCATCGACATGCGGGCCCCGCCTGCCAACCACTCTAGTTAGGTTTAAACTAACTTAACTAACCCCTGGTTAGTACTAATTAACTAGGTTAGTTAGTTAGTCATCGACGGTGGCCCCACACGTCGATTTGACCTGGTCGGCGCTTTTGACTTGTCGACGTCACCTCGACGTCAGTCGACGCAGAATATTCTTTTCTGGATTTAATTTAATTCAGTAAAATTCAGAAAATGTCCTAAACTTCTAAAAATCATATAAATTCAACCGTAACTCGGATGGAAATAATTTATATATGAAAAATGATCAGAAAAATATGAAGAATCTGTTTATGCCATGATCATGCATGTTTGAACAAGTTAACATCACTGAATAGGATAAATCATGATTAGGGTAAATTATGGAATAGCATTTGGAGTTGGAATTCAACCATGTTTGAATTCCACTTCAACTAACTTGGATTATTATTGCATTAGGTAAATTCAGTACATTAATATGACATGTCATTCATGTGAATGTGCATTGCATTGATTGTGTTCTCTCTTGTTTGCCGGTGTTTGTCCCCTCTCGGTAGACGATATACCGACGATGATTATTCGATGACACCGATGAAGAACTATTATCTTCAGAAGTGCCAGGCAAGCAAAACCCCCTTGTTCATTCCGATACAATCCCACTCTCTCGCTCCTGCTCTATTTTATTGCATTAGGACAACAACGATTCAACTGTTACTTGCTGCGGTAGCTGAACCCCTTGATCCTTTGCATGACTGTCATTCCACAAGAATTAGATGAAACCCACTAGCATGAGTAGGAGTTGTTTGAGCCCATGTTGTGCCTACTCATTTATGCTTGTTGTCATGCCTGCTCTCGCTTAGAGTTGAGTCGGTCCGATTCATCGGGAATGAATTGGAATTGTTATGAACATGTCCTATTGTGTGTGAGCTAAGTGTGTGAACACGATTTGGTAAAGGTAGCGGTGAGAGGCCATGTAGGAGTACATGGTGGGTTGTCTCATTGCAGCCGTCCTCGAGAACTGAGTTCGTGTTTGTGATCCATGAACTAGCTACTACCACGCATTGGGCCCAAACCAATGGACCCTCTCGGCTTCTTGACCACCCTTGTCCTCATCCGGGAGTTGCAAGTAGTTTCGTGTTTGTAGCATGTTTGGGGCACGCAACGCTGACCTTAGGGGTGGGTTGTGTTGCGGTAGGCACCGTGTTGTGTACCGAAAGTGCCCGTTTGGTATCTCGGGAACCCTGCACACATCGTTCGGGGCTGTATGGGAAACCTCGGCGGACTCCTGCGGATGGAACCCGAATAGGCGATAAACCTGGACTAGGGACTTGAGTGTTTAGGTAGGCTGTGGCCGACACCCACGTTGGGCTTCCGCTTGAAGGTTGCCGAGTACATGTCGTGTAAACGGCGGTAAGTGGTGAGAGCGTGTGTGAAGAAGTACACCCCTGCAGGGTTAAATATGATCTATTCGAATAGC
The DNA here is from genome assembly GCA_021605205.1 of Aegilops longissima. NCBI lineage: Eukaryota > Viridiplantae > Streptophyta > Magnoliopsida > Poales > Poaceae > Aegilops > Aegilops longissima. The sequence continues at coordinate 479,453,792 of CM038681.1, read as the reverse complement.
CGTGTCCACGGAAAAGGACTTCTGGGTTGCCTATATCAGTTCATAGACAAGTGAAAGTGGATACTCTAAAATGCGCAAGATAAGCGTGAGTGCTATGGATGGCGTTCTCGTAGGGAGACGGGAGCGGATCCATAGTGGTGTATTGATATGGTGAAGATGTGGACTCGTGTGCGCCACCTCAAAAGAGTTACTTGCAGTCGTAGTTCAGGATAGCCACCGAGTCAAAGCTGGCTTGCTGCAGTCAAACTCCACCACCCCCTTTTGATAATGATGCATATGTAGTTAGATCTGATGTAAGTCTTGCTGAGTACAATTGTACTCACGTTTGCTTATTTATGTTTTGCAGAGAGACGTCAGTCTCGCTAGTAGTTCCACGTGGACTTCGACGTTTAGCTTGTTACCTCAGCTACGATCTTGTGCCTCGGCAGGATTTGGTAGATAGTCAGGCTTCTCAGCCTTTTTCATTTATAGTTGTCTGTACTCAGACATGTTTAGCTTCCGCTTGTGTTTTGACTTGTATGCTCTGAGTGTTGGGTCATGAGACCCATGTTTGTAATATCTCGCTCCTCGGAGCCTAATGAATAATATTTTGAGTCGTAGAGTTATGTTGTGATGCCATGTTGTATCTACGCATATTGAGCATAATGTGTGTATGTTTGAAATGCTTGGTATGTGTGGGATCCGACAAACTAGTTGTTTTTCCTTGGCAGCCTCTCATATGGGGAAATGTAGTCTCGTGCTTCTGAGCGATAGTAGTCCGCTACAGCCCGGTTCACCGGAGTCCTGCTAGCCCAGCACTACTGCTTGGACACTTGACTGGCCGGCATGTGTTTCACTTCGTTCCTATGTCTGTCCCCTCGGGGAAATGTCACGCGGTGTTATTCGGAGTCCTGCCTAGCCTGCTACAGCCCGGGATACCGGAGTCCTGTTAGCCCAGTGCTACAGCCCGATTACATACGTTGATGACCGACATGCTCGATGTGATTCATGTATGCCTGTCCCCATAGGTTAGCGCCGCTTTGGGTTCACGACTAGCCATGTCGGCCCGGGTTCTTTGTCATATGGATGCTAGCAACACTATCATATCGTGAGCCAAAAGGCGTAAACGGTCCCGGCCATGGTAAGGCGACACCGTGGGAATACCGTGCGTGAGGCCGCAAAGTGATATGATGTGTTACATGCTAGATCGGTGTGACTTAGGATCGGGTCCCGACAGCGTTGGTATCGAGCCTTGATCGCTGTGGGATTACCAAGCCAAACTGGTCAAGTTGTGTCTAGAAATGCTTTAGTTATGTAAGGGAATTGATTGTGGAAGGGAACGTAAGGCTCTTTTTACTCCTTATACCTCATGGCCTTCTGATCTGAGTCATCCTCTTCTCTTCTACGGGGTTAAGAACTAGGCTTCTCATCTATCTATTAGGATGACGTGTTACTAATCCATAGACCTTTAAGATTGTTGGTTTTAATCCCCAGTTCAGTTCCTACTACTCCTGTATGATAACTGTTGATCTCAGAATCTTGTTATGATGTTGTTGAGTGGTTATGCCACCATTTTTCTGCAGGATGTCTCAAATCATTTTTGAGCATTTACAGCCGTTATGCTGTCCGAGTCATCCTGTGTCTCTAAATAGTCGATGCATTTGCAAATCCTTCCTCCGTTCCTGATGTCCTTTTGGGCCGATTAAGCACACTAACCAATCGAATGAGGTACTCTGTTGCCTCGACATATATGTTGGAACTATTATTACGACCCTAGATGCTTAGGAGGTCACCTAGCAATTTAGCAATGTTTTTGTATCCCAAGTGTGATGATTCTGGCCATCATTTTCGAAAGCATCCCGTGATGCCATTTAGTAGTAGGTATTCTACTCCTGGGTTTCTGAACCCGAGATTCATCCTACTTCATGTTGTTAGTATTTGCTAGTGCCTTTAGGATATTAGTAACCTTTGCGATAGCCCTCAAGGTCCGTGGTATTTCCTTCCTCCAAATACTACGAACCGCTTATGGCAGAAGTTCCTTGTTGAACCAAAACATCACGATAAGAGTGCTCTTGAGGAGTTCTCCATTCATAATTGTGAATCTGCCAATTCTACCTTTCCGCATGGGTTATCCGGAAGAAATGTTGAGTTGCTCGACATACTAATCTGTGCATCCACAACTCAGAAAATTATATGTTCCTTTGAGTTGTTCTCTTAGATGCCTTCTGACCTTCATCTATCAATTGATAGCCAAGGGTATGTGTGCATTTGTGTCTATCGATGCATTTTATCCTTGTGGTCCGTCAAGCCATTCTATCCCGGAATGACTAGGAGAAACAAACTCCAGTACCTCATCCATTTCTAGGATTGGGTCAAAGTAGTTGTATCCCGCGGATCAAAACGCCAATTCAGCTTTTGTTCTGTTCTACCTTGGAGTGTTACCATCTTTATGTCAAGAGTGTCATGGAAATTGCACAACCTCCTAGGAATTCTTGATGCAGTGATACTTCTCGCTATCATTATTCATTCCTCGGTTCCGTGTTGTTGTAACCGGAATGCCGGCAAGTGAACTGTGATGTGTGAAATCAATACCCCGAGCAACTTGTTGCTTGGTAGTGAATGGACAATATTCTCATTCTTAGCGTGTTGGTCATTAAACCATCATCCTAAGATTGATCGTGCTACCTAGTCCTTATTCCTGGTGCACACCTCGATTGATGAGTTGGGATCTTGTCAAGTCCTCACTCATTTGATAATATCGTCTTGCCCTCAAAAGCAAGATTGCTCTCGAGCTTAGTAGCATACCGGTGGTTCGTGACTTTCCAAATATCTTCTTGGAAGTGTTACCGGGTTGTTCCCTGACTGTTATGTTGGGCTCGTGATCAAGTTGGTTTCTTGCGAACCACCCTTTCTCCAAGAATCTGTGTTGGATACCCCTGAGCTAGTTGGTTAAGCTAGACAACAACTTGGAGAGTTGAAAGATAAAAGCTTGCCTAACTTAGTTCGATCCAAAGGGATATTCTTGGTAGTGTGTGTTGAAGAAAGATGATATCTTCATCGATTGGTCCCTGTGATCAGTTGTTGGACCTATTGTCCTACCAATTCTTTGACTTGAGTATGGGCCATTGTCCAGTCAAATCAGAACCAACGATATTCGTAATGTTGTCTTACTCGTGGTTGATCCTTCGAGCATACACCATTACATCCTTTTGGTCTGACCAATACTATCACGTGTTCACATGATGGTGGAAGTCCAGTGATATGGAAATTCCGATGAGTTGCTGTTGAGCCCATCAGTAGCATTTTTGTCTCCCCCATGAGTCATGTGGAGCATCAACCTAGTATTGGAAACTTGTGTAAGCAATTCTTCGTGTTTCGTCCATGAAGCATATGTTTGGATGAAAGTAGTGACTTCCTCTAATTCATGTGCATCTGGTGTAAGTTGCCGCCATGAATTTGAGAAAGGTTTGTTTTGTTCCTTTGGAATCATCCCAAGTCACCATGCACGCATGAAGTATTCTATGGTCTGGTAGACTGATCATCTTCATTCCATATGGATTCCATAGCACACCAAGCCACTGATTGATTTGTTCAAGGGAAAGGAGTTCTTTCATAAGAGCCAATCATGACTAATGTTAAGACTTCGTTATCCCCGATGATGGTTCCCAACCTGAACTCGGTAGCATTCTATTATAAGACTACTACGTGGCCATGTTTGTCTGGGACAATGTGTTCACAGGTTTGTAGCGGAACCAGCTCATATTTTGGAGCTTGCTACCTTAGTTCACTTCCCGAGAATCTCGCCACGTTATCTCGTCGAATTGTGTTGCAACCTTTCCTTTTCAGACAGGCTGAGTCTGAAATATCCTAACACCAACCAGATCTGAATCTCAGGCGGATATGATGGTTGAAACATTCCAGCAGCTGCATTGCGTTCCCAGCTTGCACCGTCCTTGTGCTATCTCGCTATAGCGGGTCTTCTTAGCAATTCTTGTCCAGGTTTATCTTCCAAAGTGGACTTACCATGGGTTCCCCCCCCTCGATGATAAGCAAATCATCCATTGCGTTGTCTTCAACAAGGTAGTCCACATCACCCATTCTAGTCCGGGTATACCATTTCTTTGCACTCCACCAAATGATCGCTTGCGATTGCCTTTGGCTGGCATAGAGTGTTCCAATGATCTCTGCATCAAAAGTAATTCTTTTTGCCACTTAAGGGAATAGTTCTTGCGTCACCTTCCTCGAGGTGCCCCGTTATTAGATCCTGGTAAATATTTTCTCGCCACCTTGACACCATCCACCATCTTCCTAAAGCATGGAATTGTTGACCACTAATCAAACTTCGTTGTTGTTTCTTCCATCCCTCCCGATGCATTTGGTGTCTCAACTCGAGATGTGTCACCGTCTCAGTCCGTAATGTCGATCATGTTTGCTTAATCTTCATGAAGATCGAATCATGTAGGGCTTCCCCTTCTTTCTGTTGTCGTGTCGAGTGAAGATCTCGAAGACGTCAAGACCAAGAAGATGGAGTGAACCAACATCTTCGAGAAGGCAATTGGATCATGGAAATTGTAATAGTTTGTGACCTCCCTTTTCCTCTTACCTCACGTCTTGAATCTCGGGGCGAGATTCTTGTTTAGTGGGGGTGAGTTGTCACAGCCCTAGAGTTGTTTGGCATTAGTAGCATTAAGGCATTCATGTCATCATGTTAATTTCCATGAAAGTTGAAATGGGGATTTGTGAAACCCCCAGAATCACTTTTGGAAATGACCTAAATAAAAATCGCTCCAAAAAGGTCCAAGAAAATGCTCATGTGGCCCTCTGGAAATATTGGACAGAGTTAACAATCTAACCAATATTTTTAGGATCTCATAAGTATTTATTTTGGGCATTTGGAATTAATACGGTAAATATTTGTCTTGGATATATATTACTATGTATATAAAATATTGTCCAAAATTGTGCCCTTTTGTTGAGGAGCTCTGGAATAATATAGTTAGCTCCTGCAAAAATTGGCATAATTAAATAAATTGATTTAGTATTTTATTTAAATCAAAACAGATGTCAGAAAATTAGAAAACAGAAATAAAAAGGGATGCTTACCTGGTTTACCTAGCGCCCGAACCGCCCGCTTTTTTCCCCCTGCTGGCCGGCCCGGTTGGCCCAGCCCACCAGCGCCCCACCGCTCATCGTCTTCCTCTGCCAGAAGGCAGAGGCGAGGCGTGGCGAGCGCTGGCAATGCCACCGGCCACCTCCCACCCTGCCTGCTTCACCCCCGACGCCCTGGACGCCTCCCCGACAGCCACGCGCCCCACCCTCTCTCTCCCTCCCTCGAACGCCTCCTCTCCTCTGCTCCTCCCTCTCGCCTGACCGAGCGGCCTCGTCGCCACTGCCGCCGTGCTCGCCCAGGCCACAGCCACCGCCTCCTCCTCCCGGTGTCCCCAAGCTCCGCCTCGGCCTACTCCTCCTCCTCACCGCTCCAGGCGTCACCGGGAGGCCTGCTCCGCCGTCACCGCCGTCTTCTTCCTCCTCGGCCACCGAGATCGCCGGCGACCCTCCCCGTCGTCACCAGCCCCTCCCCGAGCACGCCGAGGCCACCCCCGCACTCCTCGTGAGCTCCTCTTCTTTTCCCCTCATCCCCCTCTGTCTCACGCGCCCTGCAGCCGCCGCCCCGCGGGCACCCGAAGCCGCCGTCCGCCATGGCCGGCGAGCTCCGTGCCCCCGAGCGCCTCTGCCTCGCCTAGCAGCTCCGACGCGCTCCCGCTGCCCTCTAGGTGCTGCCTAGCACCTCCGTTCACTCCCCTACGAGCCGCAACACCGCGGCCGCATTTACCTCGAAGCTCGGCGCCGCCAAGTTCGTCGCCGGCGTCTATACCGCCGCCCGAGCTCTAACCACCCCACCAAGAACCTCAACAGATCCCGGCTCTCTGAGGTACCTCCCGCCTTTTGGTGGCGGAATGGCCATTTGCACTTGCGCCGCTTGCGTCGGGTTCGCCTGGCGGCTAAACGCCGCGCCATCGACCCGCTGACCGGCGTGGGTTGACCACCGCCTGGTTTGACCTCCCTCTCCTCATCGACATGCGGGCCCCGCCTGCTAACCACTCTAGTTAGGTTTAAACTAACTTAACTAACCCCGTTAGTACTAATTAACTAGGTTAGTTAGTTAGTCATCGACGTGTGGCCCCACACGCCGATTTGACCTGGTCGGCGCTTTTGACTTGTCGACGTCACCTCGACGTCAGTCGACGCAGAATATTCTTTTCTCGATTTAATTTAATTCAGAAAATTCGAAAATGTCCTAAACTTCTAAAATCATATAAATTCAACCGTAACTCGGATGGAAATAATTTATATATGAAAATGATCAGAAAAATATGAAGAATCTGTTTATGCCATGATCATGCATGTTTGAACAAGTTAACATCACTGAATAGGATAAATCATGATTAGGTAAATTATGGAATAGCATTTGGAGTTGGAATTCAACCATGTTTGAATTCCACTTCAACTAACTTGGATTATTATTGCATTAGGTAAATTCAGTACATTAATATGACATGTCATTCATGTGAATGTGCATTGCATTGATTGTGTTCTCTCTTGTTTGCGGTGTTTGTCCCTCCCGTAGAGCGATATACCGACGATGATTATTCGATGACACCGATGAAGAACTATTATCTTCGAAGTGCCGTGCAAGCAAAACCCCTTGTTCATTCCGATATAATCCCACTCTCTCGCCTCCTGCTCTATTTTATTGCATTAGGAAAACAACGATTCAATCACATTTGCGGTAGCTGAACCCTTGATCCTTTGCATGACTGTCATTCCACAGTAATTAGATGAAACCCACTAGCATGAGTAGGAGTTGTTTGAGCCCATGCTGTGCCTACTCATTTATGCTTGTTGTCATGCCTGCTACTGCTTAGAGTTGAGTCGGGTCTGATTCATCGGGAATGAATTGGAATTGTTATGAACATGTCCTATTGTGTGTGAGCTAAGTGTGTGAACACGATTTGGTAAAGGTAGCGGTGAGAGGCCATGTAGGAGTACATGGTGGGTTGTCTCATTGCAGCCGTCCTCAGGAACTGAGTTCTGTGTTTGTGATCCATGAACTAGCTACTACCACGCATTGGGCCCAAACCAATGGACCCTCTCGGCTTCTTGACCACCCTTGTCCTCATCCGGAGTTGCAAGTAGTTTCGTGTTTGTAGCATGTCAGGGGCCGCACGCAACGCTGACCTTAGGGGTGGGTTGTGTTGCGGTAGGCACCGTGGCCCGTGTACCGAGTGCCCGCTTGGTATCTCGGGAACCCTGCACACATCGCTCGGGCTGTATGGGAAACCTCGGCGGACTCCTGCGGATGGAACCCGAATAGGCGATAAACCTGGACTAGGGACTTGAGTGTTTAGGTAGGCTGTGGCCGACACCCACGCTGGGCTTCCGCTGAAGGTTGCCGAGTACATGTCGTAAACGGCGGTAAGTGGTGAGCGTGTGTGAAGAAGTACACCCTGCAGGGTTAAATATGATCTATTCGAATAGCCGTGTCCACGGAAAAGGACTTCGGGTTGCCTATATCAGTTCATAGACAAGTGAAAGTGGATACTCTAAAATGCGCAAGATAGCGTGAGTGCTATGGATGGCGTTCTCGTAGGGAGACGGAGCGGATCCATAGTGGTGTATTGATATGGTGAAGATGTGGACTCGTGTGCGCCACCTCAAAAGAGTTACTTGCGTCGTAGTTCAGATAGCCACCGAGTCAAAGTTGGCTTGCTGCGGTCAAACTCCACCACCCCTTTTGATAATGATGCATATGTAGTTAGATCTGATGTAAGTCTTGCTGAGTACAATTGTACTCACGCTTGCTTATTTATGTTTTGCGAGAGACGCGGTCTCGCTAGTAGTTCCACGTGGACTTCGACGTTTAGCTTGTTACCTCAGCTACGATCTTGTGCCTCGGCAGGATTTGGTAGATAGTCGCTTCTCAGCCTTTTTCATTTATAGTTGTCTCGTACTCGCACATGTTTAGCTTCCGCTTGTGTTTTTACTTGTATGTTTCGAGTGTTGGGTCATGAGACCCATGTTTGTAATATCTCGCTCCTCGGGCCTAATGAATAATATTTTGAGTCGAGAGTTATGTTGTGATGCCATGTTGTATCTACGCATATTGAGCATAATGTGTGTATGTTTGAAATGCTTGGTATGTGTGGGATCCGACAAACTAGTTGTTTTTCCTTGGCAGCCTCTCATATGGGGAAATGTAGTCTCGTGCTTCGAGCGATAGTAGTCCGCTACAGCCCGTTCACCGGAGTCCTGCTAGCCCAGACTACTACTTGGACACTTGACTGGCGGCATGTGTTTCACTTCGTTCCTATGTCTGTCCCTCGGGAAATGTCACGCGGTGTTATTCGAGTCCTGCCTAGCCTGCTACAGCCCGGGATACCGAGTCCTCATAGCCCAGTGCTACAGCCCGATTACATACGTTGATGACCGACATGCTCGATGTGATTCATGTATGCCTGTCCCCATAGGTTAGCGCCGCTTTGGGTTCACGACTAGCCATGTCGGCCCGGGTTCTTTGTCATATGGATGCTAGCAACACTATCATATACGTGAGCCAAAAGGCGCAAACGGTCCCGGGCCATGGTAAGGCGACACCCGTGGGAATACCGTGCGTGAGGCCGCAAAGTGATATGATGTGTTACATGCTAGATCGGTGTGACTTAGGATCGGGGTCCCGACAGCGCTCGAGGCTGGTCTGGACTCCGGGGGCCGGAGGTTCCGGGCAGGCCGGAAAGTCCGAGGGCCGGAAGTTCCGGGCAGAGGCCGGAAGGTCCGGGCTTTCCAGAAGCTTGTCCCTGCTTCTTCTTCCTTCTCCTCTTCCATGCTTGGCCTTGATCCTTGGATCCTCCATGGTCGTCTCGGTTGTACCTGAGTATATGCAAGGTCCATGCATGAGGTAGTAGCCATGTCTCACATGTGGAAAGTGACGGTTCGAAGAGGAGTGAGTTCACCTTGTGTCCAATGGCGTATGGTCGAGGTCTCGTCATATGTCCTCTTGGGGTTTGGAGAGTAGTCAGAGTGTACATGGGGATGAACGTGGGATGCTCCGCATCATCTCCCCTCCCTTGGGAAAGATCCGACCTCGGATCGTGATCCTCATCACCATGGAAACGGTTGTCGTGGTCAAACTTGTAGTTGGACGAAGTTGAAGACATTGCGCAATCCAAGTACTCCAAGGTGTCTCCGGTATGTGGTACATGCAAAATGAGCAAACACAAAGTACACTTGGAAATACAATGGTTAGCACACACAAAGTCTCCATCATCTTGGTATCATGAGGCACGTTGATCACGTTTTTGGAGCCCCTACCCCGTGTTTTCTAGCTTGATTTTGTTGTTTTCATCCTAAATCCGAAAATCCCCACCAAAAATAGCCCCCAAATTTTTTTGTGATTTGTTGGTTTGGATGATGTTTTGTTGATTTTCATCCATGGATTCATTGTGTTTCAAGTGGATCTAGCTTTCCCCCATCATTTTCCCCCTTTCCATCCACAAAATCTCCCCAATTTTGACCTTGGAAGTCGAGTTTTTCCGCCCCCGTTCTCAGATCTGGAATTTAGGGTTCGTCCCGGATGAAATTCCACGACCCCCGGAACTTCCGGCTTCCCACGGAACTTACGTCCCCCGGAACTTCCGTCCTACCCCCGGAACTTCCGGGCTAAATAGAAAGTTTACCCCAAAAATAACCCTGACCCCCGCACTTTTTCCGCGACCCCCGGAACTTCCGGCCACCCCCCGGAACTTCCGGAGCCCGGAACTTCCGGCCCTAACCCCGGAACTTCCGGCCTAACCCGAAACACTGCACAGAATTTCAGCATCAGCCTTCTTTACCGTTTTCATCATAACTTTTCACTCCGAACTCCGATTTGAGTGTTCTTTGGCTCGTTTTGAAGCTATCGACGTGCCCGAGGTCCTCACCTTGGTTTCACCACGTTTTGACACCATCAAATTTTGGTACTTTGGCATCTTTTCCTAGGGCTTCCACCACATCATCCGCAATACCACCATAGCCTTCCGCAACCTAACCCATTTGGTTCCCCATAGCATTTGAGGTTGTTTGAGTAGTGACTTGAGTCTCCTAAGGTGTTTAGGCTACTTAGGGACAGTTGCTTCTTCATCAACCATCTCCATAACTTCCGCATAGGCTTACCCACCATACACTTCCGCAACACCAACTTAACCCAATTTTGTTGTGTTGAGAGTTGTGTCTCCTAAGGTGTTTCGGCTACTTAGGGACGTGCTTTCAACTTTGACTCCGTGTATAGCTCATCACACGCTACCACCACCATAACCCGGTCAACTTCGGCTACTCGGGTTTCCACCAATACTTCCGCAACCACCACCGCATTCCCGCTACCACCATTTGACATTTGATGAACGTGGGATGCTCCGCATCAACTAGTTAAGCAAACGGATTTATCACTTGTAGCAGCGCTGACCAAATTGCCATGGAAGCAGAACCCCAGCCATATGAGTACCTGTCTTAAATCAACGACGACAGTGACGCCCCGCACCCGACGTCCGAGGTCGGCGGAGCTGCTCTCGAGCGGCTCGTTCACCACTCTGCACAAACCGCAATGACATCACGAAACAGACATGAGTGCCATCACATGACAGACATGCGTGAGATCCAACAAAAGAAATGAGAGCGTGAGATGGAACCCGTGGGGACGGGATGATGAGTGCAAGCACACACCCTGTGTGGTAGCCGAAGAGGAAGGAGGTGACCGTGGCGACGCACACGTGCGGTAGAGACCTGCGCCATGACGGGCATGCTGCTCCTGCTCCTCTTCCTCCGTCGGGCGTCTTCTCTGCTGCCGGGTCTAAGACGTCAACAAAAAAGAATGGGCAGGGGAATAATAACAAGGCGTGCGAAGGGGATCGGGCTGGCGGAGGTATGGACCTGGCGTCTCGAGGTCGGGGTCCATGGCGGCGTCCCGGGACGGCACGCGCTTGTACGCCGCGGTGCCGAGCTTCCACCGCATCGCCCCCAAGAGATTGGGGAATCGGAGGCGGAAAGCGAGGCGAAGGGAAGAGAGAAAGGGAGGGATCTGAGAGAGGGTCGCCTCTTATATTGGGGCTGGGCGTGTCGCTGGGCTGCGTGGCACGGAGGGGGAGATTTGACTACCCGCACGCGACGCACCGTGGGGAGGGTGCCGGCGGCGGTGGCGGGGAGGATGAAGAGGAGCAGTAAGAGGAGGGGAGGAGGAAGGGGTGTTTCCTTGGGGAGGAGCCGGGCGCCGCCGCGAAGGGCGAAGGCGGCCGAGGTGGCACGCGAGAGGAGCGAGGCCGCCATGGGTGGGTAGGGTTCTGGCCTCGGGGGGTTCTAGAAGGTTCAGGGGGAGTGGTGGGTGGGAATGGGGGATGGGAAGGGGAGGGGAAGAAGAGGCGGCGATGGGCTGGCTGCCGTGGAGGTGAGGTGGGGTGGGCGTTGATGTTGACGTGGTGGGGTAAAACCGTGGTTAATCTGGCCGAAAAGGGAACCCCACCCCTCTTTGTCGTCTGCCAACAGATGGCAAAGAATCTTTCCCGTCTGCCAGCAGACGACAAAGAGGGAGGGTGGACCATTGCAGTGTACTGATATCCAATGGACCCCATCAGCACCGCTTTGCCGTCCGCTGGCAGATGGCAAAGATACTTTGCCATCTGCCAGCAGACGGCAAAGAAATGACAGATGGCAAAGACTTTCTTTGTCGTCTGCCAGTTCTTTGCCGTCTGCTGTTTGGTAGCAGATGGCAAAGACCTTCTTTGCCGTCCGCAAGCGGACGACAAAGAACTGAAAGACGGCAAAATCCCTGATTCCAGTAGTGTTACCCAATACTGCCATCATGTTTGCCAGTAGAGCACGCTTCTGTCCTCCATTAACTGACATATGGGCCCTCTTTTGGTAGACCCACATGTCATCGGTGTAACTATTTACACTCCGAAGGACGGTATATCCTGGTAGTAGTAGTAGAATTGAGATTTAATGCACTTTCTTCCCCGTCTTCCACTCTTCTTCCTCCTCTCTTCTTATTCCTCCTCTCTTCCCCATCGTCGGCTGCACACCATTTCCTCCCGCTCATTGCTCGCCCGCCGGCGCTATCTTCCTTGGTAGCTCGCGCGTACATTATCCCCCCGCTCATTTTAGAGTTGTTAATGTTTAGTGGATTGACCATATATTGCAAATGAATAAAACCAGTGATAAAACTAGGTTGCATGAATGTTCTGAAATTTCCCATTGTTGTTTTGGCTTTTTTCTATTTAGTTCTTAATCTATTATTTTTAATATTTTGTACCCCTGTTTCTTAGTTTAAAATAACTAATTTCTCATGAAAATAATATTAGCCGCATTTAATAGCATTTCTATTTTATCTACACGACGACTTCAACTCACACTGTATTTAGAAAAATGTATGAATGTGTTAATATTCATTTGTACATCTCTTCAACTCCCCTATTACAAGTTACATTTCATGGTTAAAAATATCTTTGATTCTATAATATATAATGGTCAAGTAGAGAAATTTCTAGCCCGTGCAGGAGCACGGGTTGATGGCTAGTTTTTTTACTAATGGCGCACCACCTGGTGCGCCATTAGTATCTGGTATACTAATGGCGCACCATGTAGTGCGCCATTAGTATAGCCCACGGTGCGCCATTAGTATCTGGTATACTAATGGCGCACTACATAGAGGTGCGCCATTAGTATCTGGTATACTAACGGCGCACCACATAGAAGTGCGCCATTAGTAACATTTTTTTTTTCAATTTTATTTTTAAAATTTTTTCAATTTTTTTTTAAATTTTTTTCAAATTTTTTTTTTCAAAATTTTCTTAATCTCAGTTCACTATGGCTTAATCTCGGGTCAATATACTTAATCTCAGGTCAAATCGCACTCCGTGGTCAAACTTCCCGAAAGGTCACCCATCCTCACACTACTCCAGCCCAAGCACGCTTAACTTCGAGTTCTATCCAACCCCAAAGAATAAATCACTTCACGTGCACTTGTTGATATGTCTAGCATATCAATCCTATTATACCTTATTGATGTCTAGGACTTTGTTCATGTTAATGACTATGATGAAATTTTGAAAAATATTTCAAACTTCTCGATCATATTACATATTATTTTTTGAAAAAAAATTCAAATTTTTTTTTTGAAATTAGTAATTTTTTTTCTGTTACTAGTGGCGCACCACATCCACGGTGCGCCACTAGTAAGTTTGAAATTTTTTGAATTTTTTTGCCGCTAGATCTTGAAAGCCCCGTAACTTTTTTTCTGTTAGGTTTTTGGGGATTTTGAAAATGTTTAACGGGGTTCCCTCCCCTATGTTCTCTTAGCAGATATGTAACGTATGGACCTACTCAGCACCGTCCGTCTGGCTGCATGCTCGGTGTCTTTGTACCGTCTACTCGTCTGTAACCAGCCGACTCTTTTCAAGACACCCTGCTTACTGATGCACAATCCTCGCAGGTGGCCCAGACACCGACTTGATGATCCTACGGAGGTTGCCGTGGTGCCCCTTGACATGCTACCACTACCTGTCCGCCTGTCCTTCGTGCGCGGCCACTACCGGGCGGGCATGAAGGCCAACTGGATCGTCCTCGTCCACCAATCCGGTAATCCATGGCATCTCATGGATATCTACACCCACCGAGATATCACCCTTCCATCTTTGGATACCACCGCCATCGAGCCTCGCGGCCCGCCAGACACTCCTCGCCTACTACGCGACGAGACGCGCGAGCTTTTGGCTCGACCTCCGCTTGTTGAAGGTTGTAATCTGCGCAGCGCCCACACCATCGTAAGACTACATGGATTACAAGCTCATTGTCGTGTTCAACATCGGATCAGTCTATCTAGAATCCGGTGCGCCATACATGGTTATGGCTCATCGTCCATCCTCTTCACCCAAAGACTTCGTGCGATGCTATAGTGCACGATGGCATCGTTTATGCGGCCGACGCATTTATTGGCTTCCTATACCGTGGAATCTATTGTTGTGTAATTGTTCTATCTCATCTCATCTTTACCTTAAGAATACGATTGCTGTTCATTGTTACAAATTTAGAATATATAGTATGTCTATAACCACATCATTGCTATATGTTCCTCTCATTTCCTAGATTTTTATGACCACACATGTTATTGTTAGAGTTGATATGGGAACAATTGGTATCTAATGATTGTTAGAATAGATATTATGAGTATAATCTTATGATTGCTATATGTTACTCTCATTTCCAGGATTTTTATAACAACGCATGTTATTGCTTAGAGATGATATGATAACTGTAGTAAGTGCTATGGTAGAATATGAGTAGGCCCAGTCACATCTGTTTTCCTCTCATTGTTACATGATGTTTGAACCATGATATATTGCTAGAATATGAAAGCCATTGGCTTATTTTTTTAACTTGGGGTATGATTATGACCACGGCATTGCAATTCTCTGTCTATGATATGTGTCACTGTTATAATAATCATAATTCCACACATACTCTGAACATGATTGTTTATTTTTGTCCTTTTGGTCTCCAATTTTAATTGTTGCAACAGACGCAAATGCACTGGCCTTCATGATTCCAGGACCTGGAATCATACCAGCCAATGGGTGGTGGTTTATTGCTCGATCAGCTGACAGTGGTAATTTGATGCTCATTTGCACGTACCAAATTGACCAAACCATTTCATCAAACCACATGCGTTACAATGCAGGGGCGCTCGTGACAATGATGGCTATGGCTACTTCATGTTCGAGAAAGACCCCAGCTCCGTTGGGCCAGGCGTATTCAATGGAGGCGGGTTTACAGCCTCGGCAACCACTCCATGTTCCTCGGGCTCAATTATCCGATCATCCAACCAATCATCGATCAAATCACCGGCGATGATTACCGTGCTATGCAACTTCCATTCGCCAAGGGGGACTATGTTTACACATCATACCTTGGGTTTCATGAATCACCATATCCAGATTCGTCGACACAACTTGTTGCCAGATAATCTTCAGTGTGTGAAAGGCATCAATCTTCCATGCGATGGATGGCTTTTGCAAACCCGACATGTGGCGATGTGGTTCATGCCAACAGCAAATAGGCACAACTTGATTCGTACTGATATGTAGACTGATCCATGTATTCTTCTGCTATAGCACGACCCTCTTTTGTTGGATATTATGTATTGTTGTTAGTTTGAAGCACTCCTCTGGTTTGAAGGATAGATACCTTTCTGGGATCAGGTGCATCCTAACTCACCTGCGCAGGATATACTGATAATGATGATGGAGATGTTGTGCGATATATATATATATATATATATATATATATATATATATATATATATATATATATATATATATATATATATATCACTTAGGCTTCAAGTGCGTACTTGTTAGTTAAACCTATGGTTAAAATGTGACACTAAATACGACTAGTAAGTATTACAGTAGCGGTACTAGTTTACGTCGGTCAAATTATTCATCATATCCACACATTGAATTGACGTGACAACACGCTGCGCGTGAGGTGACACAAGAATCCCGGCGGCGTGTTCGGGTATTCTGGACTTCAGATTTGGAGTACCACTTATCTGTCGAAATCTTTCATCATTCACTTAAAACAATCGATTGATCATACATTGAGTACCATATAACTGGAATTACCGATGCAAGTCGAAGAAGGATTGGCCGGTGCTGCCAGCTGGCGTCAAATTTGTTCCCATGGATTAGGAGTTGATCGAGCACCTTGAGGCCAAAGTGAGTGCCGACAGCGCGAGATCTCACCCTCTCATCGATTTGTTCATACCAACCACCGACAGCGAGCATGGCATATGCTACACCCATCCTAAGAAACTTCCAGGTAAGACACTGATTGGCCGTCTACTTACACAAACATATTCCTTTGTTTATAGCTCTATTTTTCTTTTTAGACGCAGACCTGGTGAAGCAATTACAATTTGACAGTTAATAAAAAGTGAAACAAGTGACTGCAACATGCCAAAGATGTTATGAAAATGCCAACTACACACACTAAAACCTGTATTCGATAATACTGCAAGTATCACACTGAGTGGCCTAAGCAAGCATTTCTTCCAACGCAATTCCGTGGTGTTCAAAAGGCACGTGGACGCGGTGCAAGATATGATCGGTCACGGCATGCACGCGATGTGGCACAACACCGACAATACCTTGTCGTTGATAGTTAACGGCCGCAAACGGGCAGCAAAGGTTCTCGTGCTGCACACCAACAAGAACTTCACCAGCAGAGGACCAATCGGGTGATGCACCGTACCACCTCGGGACTGGAGCAAGAGAAGGAGCGGAGCTGGTCCTCTGCAAGATTTTCTACCGCATTTAACACTAGGGCCAGGAGTAAAAGATTATAAGTTAGTTTGGTATTGGTACTTGTACTACCTTGTCGTCCGCAAGTTGTTATTTTTGTTAACGATCTTTTGGTATGAACTTGGCATTTGCTTCCAACCATCATGCCAAGGGTCGACGTGGATATAAAGTTGATCATTTGTTTCAGAATGAATTTTCAGGCACCTGATTTTTATTTGATGGGTAGCATAAGCACCTGCCGTTCGAATTCCCAGTTCTCCAAATTTTTCGAAACAAGTGCATGCTCTTATTATCACGATGAAAAACAATATCCCCGCTGCATCCCGCTTATCACCTGCATTGCAGAATTCTCTCGCTTATTGAGCACGATATTGTTTTTTAAAGTCGAGCAAGTTTCAATTGGGATGTAGACTGCCCAGCTTGGTTTTGTTTTTAACAGGCCCAGCCCATGAGGACAACGGGCACAAAGATCCAGCAGGTATCTCTCGGCCTCGCCTGCCAAATAAGTTAGTTATATTTTGTCTTACAACATCCATGAGCAGTTTTTTTTACTGAATCAAACACACAGCCCAGTTCTATTTTCCTCTTGAAACGCATGTCCTACATCCGCTTTTCTAATCTCTACCTATAGTTTTACTAGTTCACATACACGTATCATTATATTGAAAATACATAAAATTCCTTTTCAAATTTACATCCTTATTTTTGTTGTTGTTTTCCTCCCAAATACTAATTTTTTACCACCGGTTTTCCTTAAACCAACTCAATTGTCCCATCGCCTTATTTGCTTACAAAAACAAAACGATTTTTTTGCAAATCAATAAGTTCTTAAAAATGTTTATCATTTCGGGATTACAAAAGTTCGAACTCCACCAAATATGCAAAATAAGGTTGAACTTTTGACCGTGGTCCCGGGCAGAAAATGGGCTATAATAAATTACTTAAGAATTAGCAAATGGGCTGTAAATTAATAAAAATAGCAAATGGGCTCTATGTTGTCCGCCACAGATTTGGAGGCTGACTTGTGGGCCTACTAAGTTCATGCGCATACAAGGTTTCTCAAAAGGAAACTTAGTCAACAATCGACTCTACCAAAGATCACACCATTAGATGTCAATCTAACCGCAATCGTGCTTCTTCGCCTCTCGATCTTCCCCCCCAACGCCCAAGCCAGACCGCTGGAACCGCCCGCTCCGCCTCCGTGGCGGCTGTGCTGCCGGGCAGGCCTCACGGCCCCATCAGATACTCGCATCCCTGGCCTGTCTATCCTCTACTCACCCACACCTCCTGTTATTTTCCGGCGACGGCAGCCGAACCAGTCAACCTCGATTTCCATCGCATGGGCAGCCATTGCCGTGTCTTCCCCGGCTCCGTCTCGCTCCCTTTGTAGGCCTCGCCGTCGTCCACTGCCCTAGTGCTCTTGGCGCGGCATGGTCAACGTGGTCAACGAACGACATCCATCAAAAGTGGACTATACATGGAGAGGCTGACAGTTGGGTCCACGGCCGCACACAAGGAAATGCCTCCTTATTACGCGCAAAATAATGATTCCTCCACCTGACATCTGGGACCCACCGGAAGGGCCTCTGTATTTCGCGAAAGAAAAGTTCCCTCCACTGACGGGTCGGACCCACCAACTATATCTTCACTCGCAGGGAAGTACCTCCTTATTGCACAAAAAAAATGAATACCCCCTGCCAGCTGGGACCCACAACAGTGGGAGGCTGACTTGTGGGCCTACTAAGTTGATGGGGACGGAGGGCTTTGTCAACTTAGTCAATATGAACGATTCTAGCTCAAGTGATCGTCGATGTCCATCCAACGGCCTTAGTGCTTCTTCAACCTCTAGTCTTCTTGCTCCACCGCCAAAGCAGCGCCGGTCGTGCCGCCTGCTCCTGCCTCCCATGGCCGGCTGTGCTGCCATGAGGCCTCACCGCCCCATAATACTCCCACCGCCGCCAGCCATCCCTCCACTCACCCACACCCCTTGTTATTCTGCGGCGACGGCAGCCTCACACCGAACCAGTGAACCCTCGTACTCCTCTCCACGTGGGCATCCACTACCGCATCTTCCCCGGCTCCGCGTCGTCCCATTCCTAGGCCCCGCCGTCGTCCACCGCCTTTGATGCTCTCAGGTAAGGCGTGGTAAATGTGGTCAACGACCGACTTCCATCAAGAGTATCTTGAGGTGGAGAGGCTGACAGCTGGGTCCACGGCCACAGCCAGCTTTTTTGTGATTTGCCAAGTAAGTCGCTTTGTCGTGCCTGTTGGGCTGCAAATCTTTCAAGACGAGGAGAGCTTCATTCGGCTGGCCGAGAAAATGGCCAATCAAGAATGAGAAATGGGCTGTACATTTTAAAACACATCAAACCGACAATTAGTTTCAAATTTCTTTTTTCATTTAGAGATTTTAAATTGCATTGATTTTTATGCATGTACAATTTGTTGGATTTAATATTGATATACATTTATTTTAAATTCAGTTTGAATGTGACTCAAATTTCGGATTAAAAACAGTTCGACCTCACCGAAATATGCAAAATTTCGTATAATTTTTTAACCGTGGCCACAATATGGACTGTAATGCTAACAAAAATAATATGGGCTCCAAAAAACCTTAAGAATTAGCAAATGGGCTATAAATTATTAGAAATAATGGCAGATGGGTTGTATGATGTTTTCCAATGGTCATCGTGCTTCTTCAATCTCTGCTCTTCCTGCTCCAGCCGCTCAAACAAGCGCCGGCAAGACTGCCTGCTCACTCCTCCCACGGCCAGTGCCTTGCCAAGCAGCCTCACCGCCCCACCATACTCCCATCGCTGGCCTAGCCATCCCTCTACTCACCCGCACCTATTGTTATTCTCCGGTGACGGCAGACGAACCAGTAAACCCTCGTACAGTCGTACTCCCCTCCGCGTGGGAAAAAACTGCCGAGTCTTCCCTGCCTCCGTGTCATTCCCTTCTAGGCCTCGCCGTCGTCCACCGCCCTGGTGCTCTCGGCGCGGCCTAGTCAACGTGGTCAACGACCAGCATGCATCTGAAGTGGACTGTACATGGAGAGGCTGACAGCTGGGTCCACGGTCGCGAGCAAGAAAATGCCTCCTTATTACACGCAAAATAATGATTCCTCCAATTGACATCTGGGACTGAAAGTGCAACTATCCCTAGGTGGTTTTGGTAATTCATAACAACATATAGCTCAATGAGCTAATGCTATTCCAAGACTATTATTTCAGGAAAGCTCAACGAATGGCATGGCATGGATGATGAAAGTGGATCCCTCAAAATACTAAGGACAAAGGATTGGCTCAAGATCAAAAGCTCAAGACTCTTCATTTTACATTTTAGTGATACAAGATCACATTGAGTCTATAGGAAAAGCCAAAACTATCAAGAAGGGATGAGGTGTTGCTTAATGAGCCTTTTGCTTCATGTGCTTAGTGATATGCTCCAAAACCCTCAACTACTTTCCCACATCCACAAATGACCTAAACCTAAAGCCAAAATCGGTCACACCGATTCTTTCTATCCGGCGCCACCGATTCCAAAAGTCATAGCCACTGCCACAAACCCTAAGCAAATCGGTGTTACCGATAGGGATCTCGGTCTCACCGAGATGGGGTTGCAATCTCTCTATATCCCTTCGTAACGTTTCGGTCCAACCGAAGTGAGCGATTGGTCCCACCGAGATTGCAATGTAAACTCTCTGTTTCCTTTTTGTAACATTTCGGTCTCACCGAAAAGAGCAAATCGGTCCCACCGAGTTTACCTGACCAACTCTCTGGTTATCTAATTACCAAAATCGGTCTCACCGAGTTTGTGTAATCGGTCTCACCGAGATTACGTTATGCCCTAACCCTAACCATATCGGTCTCACCGAGATGCATGTCAGTCCCACCAAAAATCACTAACGGTCACTAGGTTTACTAAGTCGGTCTGACCGAGTTTAACTATTCGGTCCCACCGAGTTTGGTAGATTGTGTGTAACGATTAGATTTTGTGTGGAGGCTATATATACCCCTCCACCTCCTCTTCATTCGTGGAGAGAGCCATCAGACTGAACCTACACTTCCAACTTACCATTTCTGAGAGAGAACCACCTACTCATGTGTTGAGGCCAAGATATTCCATTCCTACCATATGAATCTTGATTTCTAGCCTTCCCCAAGTTGCTTTCCACTCAAACCCTCTTTCCACCAGATCCAAATCCTATGAGAGAGAGTTGAGTGTTGGGGAGACTATCATTTGAAGCACAAGAGCAAGGAGTTCATCATCAACACACCATTTGTTACTTCTTGAGAGTGGTGTCTCCTAGATTGGCTAGGTGTCACTTGGGAGCCTCCGACAAGATTGTGGAGTTGAACCAAGGAGTTTGCAAGGGCAAGGATATCGCCTACTTGTGAAGATCTACCGCTAGTGAGGCAAGTCCTTCGTGGGCGACCGCCATGGTGGGATAGACAAGGTTGCTACTTGTGGAACCTTCGTGGGTGGACCTCCGTGGACTCACAAGCAACTGCTACCCTTCGTGGGTTGAAGTCTCCATCAACGTGGAGGTACGATAGCACCACCTATCGGAACCACGCCAAAAACATCCGTGTCTCCAATTGCGCACTACTAGAAAAACCCCTACTAATGGCGCACCTAATATGGCTACTAATGGCGCATCTGTGGTGCGCCATTAATAGCACACCATTAGTATCTTATATTTACTAATTGAAGGCACCATACGAGACACCACGTTAATTCTTAGAATTAAAGAATTTTGACCGTTTGATTAATATATAATCTAACCATGGCCATCGGATGAAACTAAGACATGTTGACAACATACGGGAGTCTTCCTGTCTTGGGTCTCTCTCCGTATCCTATAAGAAAAGGAAACCTTTCACAGTTAAATCACTATTTGTCGTTGGATCAAAGGATGAACAGTTGAGATAACTCCTTCCATGGTAATTATCCCCACCAAAAGTCCAGTCCGTGGGTCTTCTTACCCTAAAAAAAACCAGAACGTGGGTCATCTTCCGCAAGAAAACAATCCGTCCCCGATCTCTCTTCTTTTTCTATCCGTACGAGGCCGACGCCAGCGAGAGTTGCAGGGGCGGCAGTGGCTTGATCGGTTCCGGCGCAGGGACAGGAGGCGCAAGACGACGGGGATGGAGCAGATCGAGCGGCCAGGGGCCAGAACCCGCCGCCGGCGTGGCGGAGGAGGTCTGGCGGCGAGCTTGGAGGCCGGGCGTTGAAGAACTCGGGCGACACTGTGCTCGGCCATGGCGGGCTCTAGGTTGTGATGTTGGCCGCCGAGCACCCACAGAAGCCATCCTCCTCTGCCTCTTTTCTCTTCCACAATCTAACAAAAAGTATGGTTAAATCAATCCGCAAAGATAGATGAGTAGATGTTTGATCAGGAAGGATGTGCACATGTGTGTTTAGGTTATCCAAACCAGCCTTCTCACTGGAGAAACTATGTGCAAGCATTGTGCAGGATCATGTCGGCAAGGAATCAATCCAAACTTTAGTCCTCGCAGTGCCGCGGACACCTATCTGCATACAACTTGACGTGAGATAGGGCGGAGCACCTATATGCGGGAACATTCGGGATTGCAGCCATGGGTTGGAGGAAGGGAGCATGAGTTACGCTGCGTAACGGCCTTTTGCCAGGAGTCGCTACTCACTACTGGAGCGCAGCGATGCTGCTTCACTGTGGGGCATGCACCATCGTGTACTGGCGCGCCATGGCGACAAGCCAATAAGTTCCTTCATGACGGGGTACGAACAGTGAGAAGATGGAAAACTAGATTATCGCGGTGGATGACTTTGAGATCCGGTGATCTTCTCCAGCTTTTCTCGGAGAATAGTGAGATGGAACCACTGCGAGATATCTGCTGGAGAAGAGTACATATTTCCTCCATGATTGCTGCTACGGTTGATGCCCTACTGCTGGAAAAACATGGCAACAGTTAACCATCATCCGTCTCTGTTGATGTGGTTGATAGTTTGACAATCACAACATGGCACTCCCTCCTTCTAGATGTATAGAGATTTATATTCCTTGCTGTTTATGAATGAAATTGGGGATTACATATTAGATGCATGTTATGTATCTTTATACCCATGCGAGGGACTGCAATTATATAAAAGATAGTAACAATGTGCATCAGATCTTTCTCTTTGTTAGTTTCTTTGCATGATAATGCTTGACTGCTTTTAACAGCTGATGCGCGTGCAGTAGGCTGCACAAACAGTACTCCATGCCGGTATTAAGTACCAATGGAGGTCTACAATAGCCTAATCTATTAATCAGTGCACATACAGACATGGCAATATGTTGGATACAACCTCTAATCACTTTCATACTCAAGGTACGTACAACTAGCTTCTTCAATTAGTTGACTCTGCTTCGCTTTCTCCTTCCCGCCACATGACTCTTCATCGATTTTACTAAAAATAAGTTCTTAATTAGAACACAACATATAATAATGAGATATGGTATTAGTTCAAGAAAAATCATGTGATTGTAATATTTTTATGTGAGACCAAAGGACAAGGAAGCTGCAATTTGTTTTTCCAAAGAAAATGTCGAAGTACATTAGTTCAAACGCTATGTGAGAATGGGCTTCTTTTCTCATGCCTTGATTGGTATTTGGAGCTCTTAGAGTAATTACACGAGCTATGAAAAAATTGACTGTATGTTGCTCCTCTTGGATTGTTGTAACATGATGTTCACATTCATTTACAGCCAAGTTTTAGCAGTATTAAAATAATTTGGATTAGTAGCTCCATGGAAACGAGTTCCATCCATGTTAAAATAAGACTTTTGGTATTAAGTGAAGTTTCTATCATCCATCTCTTACATGTTGTGTGCAAGTTCGTATTTGTATGTTTAGGTTAGTATTTAAACTATGCATATGATCAGCTCACACATCAAGTTGATTAATTCATGTGAATTTTAAATTTACATAATTAATATCACACATGCCAAAATTCATCTTGATATTATAGAAAGTGGAAAATATAGAACCCCGAGAAAGCCATGAATGATATGCTGATCACTTATATTTGTCTAAGATTGATGGTCCTTTTCATCGAATATAATTCTTCCGTATGCCCTCATAGGTTATTTCCGAGGCGATAAGAAACAATCTAGGCCTGCCGAATACTTGCCGCCCGAGAAGTTGCATGTATGTAGCCGTCAAGGATTACCCATCGGCCGATGCTTTAGCTAGCAACACGCATGTACACAACCAGCTACTCAAGCAGGAAGGTGGGTTGATTTCGATCGGCTGCAAAGAAGCAAGCAACGGAGGCACACAATGTCGATCAAAATCTTGTCGACACACATGCACGCGACGCTTTGTCGTTGGCCTTAGTTTTATTATTACTTAGAAGTGAGTTTTACAAAGGGTGGGATTACATGCGATATATACCAGCTAGGGATGCAATGACGCCATGCCCACTTCGTGATTATCTAACAGTTCGTACATTATTCATAATTAAGTTCAAATTGTCACATTGCTATCATTATTATTAGTGCAGGCTGGATTGTTAGATGGTAATACGGTTCAACTTTGGCTACATAAGAATAAACTAATTGGTGCATCATATATGCCGTGCATTTGGGTGATGACTGCTGAGACTCCCTATGTTCTTTTGAGTATTAACTACATATTTCCTGTTACTTTTTAAGAATACTTCCTTGAATTGTCGGTGTTCATTCTTCCGAAGATTAAGATCCAATTTTCATGGCTATAATCTTCTTTTATTACTTCATCATTAACATAAATACTCTCTCCAGAAGAAATATAAGAACATTTAGATCACTACTTTATAATCTAAATACTCTTATATTTCCTTATAGTAGGAGTACAAATTTGATGTGCCAATTAAGTGATGTATATTAGCCAGTTCAATGTATCTTTGTCCACCAATACATTATCACAAAACCAGAGAAAACACCCTACAATTCAACCCCAGATCATGAAATTTCCCATTTGTTTTATTTCTCTTCATAGTTTATTGATCATTAAGAAATAATGCCAATGAGTACCATCATAAGAGTAAATGTGCATGGAAGGTGATGATCCAAGAGAATGTCAATATTCCTCATTCATTGTGCACATTGCCCAATTTCTAATTTACTATATATGGTCTTTATTAATTGTCATATGTACGACACATATTTTTTCAATAGTGTTCACACAACTTTTCTCAAAATGGTTGCACATTTCTATCAATATTCTGTCTCATTACATCACTCACAATCTTTTATGATGGGCCTTAATGTGCTCGATATTCTATAAATTACTTTCGAGATGTGCTATAGAACATGTCAAGTGGATTGTTTTTACTTCCACACTAAGAATTTTAGAGTTGTTAATGTTTAGTGGATTGACCATATATTGCAAATGAATAAAACCAGTGATAAAACTAGGTTGCATGAATGTTCTGAAATTTCCCATTGTTGTTTTGGCTTTTTTCTATTTAGTTCTTAATCTATTATTTTTAATATTTTGTACCCCTGTTTCTTAGTTTAAAATAACTAATTTCTCATGAAAATAATATTAGCCGCATTTAATAGCATTTCTATTTTATCTACACGATTTACTTCAACTCACACTCGTATTTAGAAAAATGTATGAATGTGTTAATATTCATTTGTACATCTCTTCAACTCCCTATTACAAGTTACATTTCATGGTTAAAATATCTTTGATTCTATAATATATAATGGTCAAGTAGAGAATTTCTAGCCGTGCAGAGCACGGGTTGATGGTTGTTTTTACTAATGGCGCACCACCCGTGCGCCATTAGTATTCTGAGATACTAATGGCGCACCATGTAGTGCGCCATTAGTATAGCCCACTGCGCCATTAGTATCGGATACTAATGGCGCACTACATAGAGGTGCGCCATTAGTATCAGTATACTAATGGCGCACCACAGAAGTGCGCCATTAGTAACATTTTTTTCAATTTTATTTTTAAAATTTTTTCAAATTTTTTTTAAATTTTTTTCAAATTTTTTTTTCAAATTTTTCTTAATCTCAGTTCACTATGGCTTAATCTCGGGTCAATATACTTAATCTCAGGTCAAATCGCACTCCGTGGTCAAACTTCCCGAAAGGTCACCCATCCTCGCACTACTCCAGCCCAAGCACGCTTAACTTCGAGTTCTATCCAACCCAAAGAATACTCACTTCACGTGCACTTGTTGATATATCTAGCATATCAACTCTGTTATACCTTATTGATGTCTAGGACTTTGTTCATGTTAATGACTATGATGAAATTTTGAAAATATTTCAAACTTCTCGATCATATTACGTATTATTTTTGAAAAAAATTCAAATTTTTTTTGAAATTAGTAATTTTTTTCAGTTACTAGTGGCGCACCACATCCACGGTGCGCCACTAGTAAGTTTGAATTTTTTTGAATTTTTTTGCCGCTAGATCTTGAAAGCCCCGTAACTTTTTTTCTGTTAGGTTTTTGGGGATTTTGAAAATGTTTAACGGGGTTCCCTCCCCTATGTTCTCTTAGCAGATATGTAACGTATGGACCTACTCAGCACCGTCCGTCTGGCTGCATGCTCGGTGTCTTTGTACCGTCTACTCGTCTGTAACCAGCCGACTCTTTTCAAGATACCCTGCTTACTGATGCACAATCCTCGCAGGTGGCCCAGACACCGACTTGATTATCCTACGGAGGTTGCCGTGGTGCCCCTTGACATGCTACCACTACCTGTCCACCTGTCCTTCGTGCGCGGCCACTACCGGGCGGGCATGAAGGCCAACTGGATCGTCCTCGTCCACGAATCCGGTAATCCATGGCATCTCATGGATATCTACACCCACCGAGATATCACCCTTCCATCTTTGGATACCGCCGCCATCGAGCCTCGCGGCCCGCCAGACACTCCTGCCTACTACGCACGAGACGCGTCGAGCTTTTGGCTCGACCTCTGTTTGTTGAAGGTTGTAATCTGCGCAGTGCCCACACCATCAGAAGACTACATGGATTACAAGCTCATTGTCGTGTTCAACATCGGATCAGTCTATCTAGAATCCGGTCGCCATACATGGTTATGGCTCATCGTCCATCCTCTTCACCCAGCACTTCTGTCTGATGCTATAGTGCACGATGGCATTGTTTATGCGGTCGACGCACAGATTGGCTTCCTATACTGGTGGAATCTATTGTTGTGTAATTGTTCTATCTCATCTCATCTTTACCTTAAGAATACGACTGCCTGTTCATTGTTACAAATTTAGAATATATAGTATGTCTATAACCACATCATTGCTATATGTTCCTCTCATTTCCTAGATTTTTATGACCACACATGTTATTGTTAGAGTTGATATGAGAACAATTGGTATCTAATGATTGTTAGAATAGATATTATGAGTATAATCTTATGATTGCTATATGTTACTCTCATTTCCAGGATTTTTATAACAACGCATGTTATTGCTTAGAGATGATATGATAATTGTAGTAAGTGCTATGGTAGAATATGAGTAGGCCCACCACATCTGCTTTTCCTCTCATTGTTACATGATGTTTGAACCATGATATATTGTTAGAATATGAAAGCCATTGGCTTATTTTTTAACTTGGGGTATGATTATGACCACGACATTGCAATTCTCTGCCTATGATATGTGTCACTGTTATAATAATCATAATTCCACACATACTCTGAACATGATTGTTTATTTTTGTCCTTTTGGTCTCCAATTTGAATTGTTGCAACAGACGAAATGCATCGGCCTTCATGATTCCAGACTGGAATCATACCAGCCGATGGGTGGTGGTTTATTGCTCGATCAGGTGACAAGGGTAATTTGATGCTCATTTGCACGTACCAAATTGACCAAACCATTTCATCAAACCACATGCAGTACAATGCCTGGGGCGTTCGTGACAATGATGGCTATGGCTACTTCATGTTCGAGAAAGACCCCAGCTCCGTTGGGCCAGGCGTATTCAATGGAGGCGGGTTTACAGCCTCGGCAACCACTCCATGTTCCTCGGGCTCAATTATCCGATCATCCAACCAATCATCGATCAAATCACCGGCGATGATTACCGTGCTATGCAACTTCCATTCGCCAAGGGGGACTATGTTTACACATCATACCTTGGGTTTCATGAATCACCATATCCAGAGATTCGTCGACACAACTTGTTGCCAGATAATCTTCAGTGTGTGAAAGGCATCAATCTTCCATGCGATGGATGGCTTTTGCAAACCCGACATGTGGCGATGTGGTTCATGCCAACAGCAAATAGGCACAACTTGATTCGTACTGATATGTAGACTGATCCATGTATTCTTCTGCTATAGCACGACCCTCTTTTGTTGGATATTATGTATTGTTGTTAGTTTGAAGCACTCCTCCGGTTTGAAGGATAGATACCTTTACGGATCGGTGCATCCTAACTCACTGCGCAGGATGTACTTGATAATGATGATGGAGATGTTATGCGATATATATATATATATATATATATATATATATATATATATATATATATATATATATATATATATATATATATATATATATATCACTTAGGCTTCAAGTGCGTATTTGTTAGTTAAACCTATGGTTAAAATGTGACACTAAATACGACTAGTAAGTATTACAAGATGGCGGTACTAGTTTACGCCGGTCAAATTATTCATCATATCCACACATTGAATTGATGTGACAACACGCTGCGCTGTGAGGTGACACAAGAATCCCGGCGTGTTCGGGTATTCGGACTTCAGATTTGGAGTACCACTTATCTGTCAAATCTTTCATCATTCACTTAAAACAATCGATTGATCATACATTGAGTACCATATAACTGGAATTACCGATGCAAGTCGAAGAAGGATTGGCCGGTGCTGCCAGCTGGCGTCAAATTTGTTCCCATGGATTAGGAGTTGATCGAGCACCTTGAGGCCAAAGTGAGTGCCGACAGCGCGAGATCTCACCCTCTCATCAATTTGTTCATACCAACCATCGACAGTGAGCATGGCATATGCTACACCCATCCTAAGAAACTTCCAGGTAAGACACTGATTGGCCGTCTACTTACACAAACATATTCCTTTGTTTATAGCTCTATTTTTCTTTTTAGACGCAGACCTGGTGAAGCAATTACAATTTGATAGTTAATAAAAAGTGAAACAAGTGACTGCAACATGCCAAAGATGTTATGAAAATGCCAACTACACACACTAAAACCTGTATTCGATAATACTGCAAGTATCACACTGAGTGGCCTAAGCAAGCATTTCTTCCAGCGCAATTCCAGGGTGTTCAAAAGGGGCACGTGGACGCGGTGCAAGATACAGTCGGAGTGCGGCATGCACGCGATGTGGCACAACACCGACAATACCTTGTCAGTGATAGTTAACGGCCGGCAAACGGGCAGCAAAAAGGTTCTGGTGCTGCACACCAACAAGAACTTCGACCAGCAGAGGACCAACTGGGTGATGCACCGGTACCACCTCGGGGACCTGGAGCAAGAGAAGGAGCGGGAGCTGGTCCTCTGCAAGATTTTCTACCAGACGAACACTAGGGCCAGGAGTAAAAAGATTATAAGTTAGTTTGGTATTGGTACTTGTACTACCTTGTCGTCCGCAAGTTGTTATTTTTGTTAACGATCTTTTGGTATGAACTTGGCATTTGCTTCCAACCATCATGCCAAGGGTCGACGTGGATATAAAGTTGATCATTTGTTTCAGAATGAATTTTCAGGCACCTGATTTTTATTTGATGGGTAGCATAAGCACCTGCCGTTCGAATTCCCAGTTCTCCAAATTTTTCGAAACAAGTGCATGCTCTTATTATCACGATGAAAAAACAATATCCCTGCTGCATCCCAGTTATCAGTCTGTACTTGCAGAATTCTCTCGTTTATTGAGCACGTATATTGTTTTTTAAAGTCGAGCAAGTTTCAATTGGGATGTAGACTGCCCAGGCTTGGTTTTGTTTTTAACAGGCCCAGCCCATGAGGACAACGGGGCACAAAGATCCAGCAGGTATCTCATCGCCTCCGCCTGCCAAATTAGTTATATTTTGTCTTACAACATCCGCAGGCAGTTTTTTACTGAATCAAACACACAGCCCAGTTCTATTTTCCTCTTGAAACGCATGTCCTACATCCGTTTTCTAATCTCTACCTATAGTTTTACTAGTTCACATACACGTATCATTATATTGAAAATACATAAAATTCCTTTTTCAAATTTACATCCTTATTTTTGTTGTTGTTTTCCCTCCCAGCGCTAATTTTTTTACCACTGGTTTTCCCTTAAACCAACTCAATTGTCCCACGTCTTATTTGCTTACAAAAACAAAACGATTTTTTTTTGCAAATCAATAAGTTCTTAAAAAATGTTTATCATTTCGGGATTACAAAAGTTCGAACTCCACCGAAATATGCAAAATAAGGTTGAACTTTTTGACCGTGGTCCTGGCCAGAAAATGGGCTATAATAAATTACTTAAGAATTAGCAAATGGGCTGTAAATTATTAAAAAAATAGCAAATGGGCTCTATGTTGTCTGCCACAGATTTGGAGGCTGACTTGTGGGCCTACTAAGTTCATGCGTACACAAGGTTTCTCAAAAAGGAAACTTAGTCAACAATCGACTCTACCAGCATCACACCATTAGATGTCAATCTAACCGCAATCGTGCTTCTTCAGTCTCTGATCTTCCTGCCCCAGCCGCCCAAACTAGCACCGTCGGAACCGCCCGCTCCCGCCTCCCGTGGTCGGCTGTGCTGCCGGGCAGGCCTCACGGCCCCATCGTATACTCGCATCCCTGGCCTGTCTATCCCTCTACTCACCCACACCTCCTGTTATTTTCCGGCGACGGCAGCCGAACCAGTCAACCCTCGTACTCTCCACTGCATGGGCAGCCATTGCCGTGTCTTCCCCGGCTCCGTCTCGCTCCCTTTGTAGGCCTCGCCGTCGTCCACTGCCCTAGTGCTCTTGGCGCGGCATGGTCAACGTGGTCAACGAACGACATCCATCGAAAGTGGACTATATACATGGAGAGGCTGACAGTTGGGTCCACGGCCGCACACAAGGAAATGCCTCCTTATTACGCGCAAAATAATGATTCCTCCACCTGACATCTGGGACCCACCGGAAGGGCCTCTGTATTTCGCGAAAGAAAAGTTCCCTCCACTGACGGGTCGGACCCACCAACTATATCTTCACTCGCAGGGAAGTACCTCCTTATTGCACAAAAAAAATGAATACCCCCTGCCAGCTGGGACCCACAACAGTGGGAGGCTGACTTGTGGGCCTACTAAGTTGATGGGGACGGAGGGCTTTGTCAACTTAGTCAATATGAACGATTCTAGCTCAAGTGATCGTACGATGTCCATCCAACGGCCTTAGTGCTTCTTCAACCTCTAGTCTTCTTGCTCCAGCCGCCCAAAGCAGCGCCGGTCGTGCCGCCTGCTCCTGCCTCCCATGGCGGGTCAGGCTGCCATGAGGCCTCACCGCCCCATAATACTCCCACCGCCGGCCAGGCCATCCCTCCACTCACCCACACCCCTTGTTATTCTGCGGCGACGGCAGCCTCACACCGAACCAGTGAACCCTCGTACTCCTCTCCACGTGGGCATCCACTACCGCATCTTCCCCGGCTCCGCGTCGTCCCATTCCTAGGCCCCGCCGTCGTCCACCGCCTTGATGCTCTCAGCGCGGCGTGGTCAATGTGGTCAACGACCGACTTCCATCAGAAGAGTACTGTAGGTGGAGAGGCTGACAGCTGGGTCCACGGCCACAGCCCAGTTTTTTTGTGATTTGCCAAGTAAGTCGCTTTGTCAGGCCTGTTGGGCTGCAAATCTTTCAAGACGAGGAGAGCTTCATTCGGCTGGCCGAGAAAATGGCCAATCAGTAATGAGAAATGGGCTGTACATTTTTAAAACACATCAAACCGACAATTAGTTTCAAATTTCTTTTTTTCATTTAGAGATTTTAAATTGCATTGATTTTTATGCATGTACAATTTGTTGGATTTAATATTGATATACATTTATTTTTAAATTCAGTTTGAATGTGACTCGAAATTTCGGGATTAAAAACAGTTCGGACCTCACCGAAATATGCAAAATTTCGTATAATTTTTTAACCGTGGCCACAATATGGACTGTAATGCTAACAAAAAGAATATGGGCTCCAAAAAACCTTAAGAATTAGCAAATGGGCTATAAATTATTAGAAATAATGGCAGATGGGTTGTATGATGTTTTCCAATGGTCATCGTGCTTCTTCAATCTCTGCTCTTCCTGCTCCAAATTACTCAAACAAGCGCCGGCAAGACTGCCTGCTCACTCCTCCCCGCCGCCGGCTGTGCTGCCGCGCAGGCCTCACCGCCCCACCATACTCCCATCGCTGGCCTAGCCATCCCTCTACTCACCCGCACCTATTGTTATTCTCCGGTGACGGCAGATTTAACCAAGAAACCTCAGACAACAGATTCCCCCGCGTGGGAAAAACTGCCGAGTCTTCCTCGCCTCCGTGTCATTCCTTCTAGGCCTCGCCGTCGCCCACCGCCTCGGTGCTCTCGGCGCTGCCTAGTCAACGTGGTCAACGACCAGCATGCATCTGAAGTGGACTGTACATGGAGAGGCCGACAGCTGGGTCCACGGTCGCGAGCAAGAAAATGCCTCCTTATTACACGCAAAATAATGATTCCTCCAATTGACATCTGGGACTGAAAGTGCAACTATCCCTAGGTGGTTTTGGTAATTCATAACAACATATAGCTCAATGAGCTAATGCTATTCCAAGACTATTATTTCAGGAAAGCTCAACGAATGGCATGGCATGGATGATGAAAGTGGATCCCTCAAAATACTAAGGACAAAGGATTGGCTCAAGATCAAAAGCTCAAGACTCTTCATTTTACATTTTAGTGATACAAGATCACATTGAGTCTATAGGAAAAGCCAAAACTATCAAGAAGGGATGAGGTGTTGCTTAATGAGCCTTTTGCTTCATGTGCTTAGTGATATGCTCCAAAACCCTCAACTACTTTCCCACATCCACAAATGACCTAAACCTAAAGCCAAAATCGGTCACACCGATTCTTTCTATCCGCGCCACCGATTCCAAAAGTCATAGCCACTGCCACAAACCCTAAGCAAATCGGTGTTACGATAGGGATCTCGGTCTCACCGAGATGGGGTTGCAATCTCTATATCCCTTCAGAACGCTTCGTCCAACCAAGTGAGCGATTGGTCCCACCGAGATTGCAATGTAAACTCTCTGCTTCCTTTTGTAACATTTCGGTCTCACCGAAAGAGCAAATCGGTCCCACCGAGTTTACTCGACCAACTCTCTGGTTATCTAATTACCAAAATCGGTCTCACCGAAGTTTGTGTAATCGGTCTCACCGAGATTACGTTATGCCCTAACCCTAACCATATCGGTCTCACCGAGATGCATGTCAGTCCCACCAAAAATCACTAACGGTCACTAGGTTTACTAAGTCGGTCTGACCGAGTTTAACTATTCGGTCCCACCGAGTTTGGTAGATTGTGTGTAACGATTAGATTTTGTGTGGAGGCTATATATACCCCTCCACCTCCTCTTCATTCGTGGAGAGAGCCATCAGACTGAACCTACACTTCCAACTTACCATTTCTGAGAGAGAACCACCTACTCATGTGTTGAGGCCAAGATATTCCATTCCTACCATATGAATCTTGATTTCTAGCCTTCCCCAAGTTGCTTTCCACTCAAACCCTCTTTCCACCAGATCCAAATCCTATGAGAGAGAGTTGAGTGTTGGGGAGACTATCATTTGAAGCACAAGAGCAAGGAGTTCATCATCAACACACCATTTGTTACTTCTTGGAGAGTGGTGTCTCCTAGATTGGCTAGGTGTCACTTGGGAGCCTCCGACAAGATTGTGGAGTTGAACCAAGGAGTTTGCAAGGGCAAGGATATCGCCTACTTCGTGAAGATCTACCGCTAGTGAGGCAAGTCCTTCGTGGGCGACGGCCATGGTGGGATAGACAAGGTTGCTACTTCGTGGAACCTTCGTGGGTGGACCCTCCGTGGACTCGCGCAACCGTTACCCTTCGTGGGTTGAAGTCTCCATCAACGTGGAGGTACGATAGCACCACCTATCGGAACCACGCCAAAAACATCCGTGTCTCCACTTGCGCACTACTAGAAAAACCCCTACTAATGGCGCACCTAATATGGCTACTAATGGCGCATCTGTGGTGCGCCATTAATAGCACGCCATTAGTATTTTTTACTAATGGCGCACCACCTGGTGCGCCATTAGTATCTGGTATACTAATGGCGCACCATGTAGTGTGCCATTAGTATAGCCCACGGTGCGCCATTAGTATCCAGATACTAATGGCGCACCACATAGAAGTGCGCCATTAGTAACAATTTTTTTTCAAATTTTTTTTTAAAATTTTTTCAAATTTTTCTTAATCTCAGTTCACTATGGCTTAATCTCGGGTCAATATGCTTAATCTCAGGTCAAATCGCACTCCGTGGTCAAACTTCCCAAAGGTCACCCATCCTCACACTACTCCAGCCCAAGCACGATTAACTTCAGAGTTCTATCCAACCCCAAAGAATAAATCACTTCACGTGCACTTGTTGATATATCTAGCATATCAATCTGTTATACCTTATTGATGTCTAGGACTTTGTTCATGTTAATGACTATGATGAAATTTTGAAAAATATTTCAAACTTCTCGATCATATTACGAATTATTTTTGAAAAAAATTCAATTTTTTTTTGAAATTAGTAAATTTTTTCTGTTACTAGTGGCGCACCACATCCACGGTGCGCCACTAGTAAGTTTGAAATTTTTGAATTTTTTGCCGCTAGATCTTGAAAGCCCGTAACTTTTTTTCTGTTAGGTTTTGGGGATTTTGAAAATGTTTAACGGGGTTCCTCCCTATGTTCTCTTAGCAGATATGTAACGATGGACCTACTCAAGACCGTCCGTCTGGTCGCATGCTCGGTGTCTTTGTACGCCTCTCTGCTCGTCAGAATCAACCGACTCTTTTCAAGACACCGCTTCGATGCACAATCCTCGCAGGTGGCCCAGACATCGACTTGATGATCCTACGGAGGTTGCCGTGGTGCCCTTGACATGCTACCACTACTGTCCGCCCGTCCTTCGTGGCGCTGCCACTACCGGCGGGCATGAAGGCCAACTGATCGCCCTCGCCCACCAATCCGGTAATCCATGGCATCTCATGGATATCTACACCCACCGAGATATCACCCTTCCATCTTTGGATACCGCCGCCATCGAGCCTCGCAGCCCGCCAGACACTCCTGCCTACTATGCACGAGACGCGTCGAGCTTTTGGCTCGACCTCTGTTTGTTGAAGGTTGTAATCTGCGCAGTGCCCACACCATCAGAAGACTACATGGATTACAAGCTCATTGTCGTGTTCAACATCGGATCAGTCTATCTAGAATCCGGTCGCCATACATGGTTATGGCTCATCATCCATCCTCTTCACCCAGCACTTCTTTCTGATGCTATAGTGCACGATGGCATCGTTTATGCGGTCGACGCACAGATTGGCTTCCTATACTGGTGGAATCTATTGTTGTGTAATTGTTCTATCTCATCTCATCTTTACCTTAAGAATACGACTGCCTGTTCATTGTTACAAATTTATTATATATAGTATGTCTATAACCACATCATTGCTATATGTTCCTCTCATTTCCTAGATTTTTATGACCACACATGTTATTGTTAGAGTTGATATGAGAACAATTGGTATCTAATGATTGTTAGAATAGATATTATGAGTATAATCTTATGATTGCTATATGTTACTCTCATTTCTAGGATTTTTATAACAACGCATGTTATTGCTTAGAGATGATATGATAACTGTAGTAAGTGCTATGGTAGAATATGAGTAGGCCCAGTCACATCTGTTTTCCTCTCATTGTTACATGATGTTTGAACCATGATATATTGCTAGAATATGAAAGCCATTGGCTTATTTTTTTAACTTGGGGTATGATTATGACCACGGCATTGCAATTCTCTGTCTATGATATGTGTCACTATTATAATAATCATAATTCCACACATACTCTGAACATGATTGTTTATTTTTGTCCTTTTGGTCTCCAATTTGAATTGTTGCAACAGACGCAAATGCACTGGCCTTCATGATTCCAGGACCTGGAATCATACCAGCCGATGGGTGGTGGTTTATTGCTCGATCAGCTGACAGTGGTAATTTGATGCTCATTTGCACGTACCAAATTGACCAAACCATTTCATCAAACCACATGCAGTACAATGCCTGGGGCGTTCGTGACAATGATGGCTATGGCTACTTCATGTTCGAGAAAGACCCCAGCTCCGTTGGGCCAGGCGTATTCAATGGAGGCGGGTTTACAGCCTCGGCAACCACTCCATGTTCCTCGGGCTCAATTATCCGATCATCCAACCAATCATCGATCAAATCACCGGCGATGATTACCGTGCTATGCAACTTCCATTCGCCAAGGGGGACTATGTTTACACATCATACCTTGGGTTTCATGAATCACCATATCCAGAGATTCGTCGACACAACTTGTTGCCAGATAATCTTCAGTGTGTGAAAGGCATCAATCTTCCATGCGATGGATGGCTTTTGCAAACCCGACATGTGGCGATGTGGTTCATGCCAACAGCAAATAGGCACAACTTGATTCGTACTGATATGTAGACTAATCCATGTATTCTTCTGCTATAGCACGACCCTCTTTTGTTGGATATTATGTATTGTTGTTAGTTTGAAGCACTCCTCTGGTTTGAAGGATAGATACCTTTATGGGATCAGATGCATCCTAACTCACCTGCGCAGGATGTACTGATAATGATGATGGAGATGTTGTGCAGTATATATATGATTTTTCGAGTAGATGATTTTTCATATAAAAAACTTTTTCATCCGAGTTAGTATGCAAAAGTTATGCCCATTTTTACAAATTCTCGAGAGATTTTGCAAATGAAGTCGAAATTCATATTTGCAAATTTTCCCAACAACTAGACCACATATCACATGGGAAACTTATTTTCTTTTATTTTTTTGACATTTTCATCATTTTCTTTTATTTTTTTAAACTGAAAAGGCGATCCACGGGGTGTATTCGTGGAAGGTGGCAAGTTACTAATGGCGCACCGTGGGGTGGTGCGCCATTAGTAGTTCAACTACTAATGGCGCACCACCCCACGGTGCGCCATTAGTAACTTGGCCAGTGGAAGGTGGCCAAGTTACTAATGGCGCACTGTGGGTGGTGCGCCATTAGTAGTTGAACTACTAATGGCGCACTCCCCACGGTGCGCCATTAGTAGTTTTGAAAAATAAATAAAAGAATGATATTTTTTGATTTTTTTAAAAAAACTTATAATGGCGCACCAGTGGAAAGTGCGCCATTACTAGTTAAATTAGTAATGGCGCACCACCCAAGGTGCGCCATTAGTAACAAAAAATTTTCTTATGTTTTTTCCCAAACTACTAATGGCGCACCACACACCAGGTGCGCCATTAGTAATATATACTAATGGCGCACCGAGACATGGTGCGCCATTAGAATATACTAATGGCGCACCACATCACAGGTGCGCCATTAGTAGCCATTCCATCTATAGCCCTTTTTGTAGTAGTGGCGTTTGAATCCTCTAAACCCTTCCCTTTACTTTCTTGCAAGTTGCATGCTTTAATTTCCGCTGCCAATATACTCTTTGCATGCTTGCTTGAATTGTGTGATGATTGCTTGACTTGTCCTAAAATAGCTAAAATCTGTCAAACTATAAAATTGGGAAAACGTTAAGTTTTTATTGGTCAAGTAGTCTAATCACCCCCCTCTAGACATACTTCAAGGTCCTACAAGTGGTATCAGAGCTTTGGTCTCTATTTGCTTTGATTTCCATAGCTTTTGGTGGTCATAGCCTTGGTTTCAAAACCTAGGAGAGTATGGCGTCTAGCGAGGGAAATTATCACCGTAGAGGTCCTTACTTTGATGGTACTATTTTGCTAGTTGGAAGCATAAGATGAAAATGCATATTCTTGGACATAACCCCGCCGTTTGGGAAATTATTTGTATTGGCTTGCAAGGTGAAATTTTTGATGGGAGAGATCCGAACCGTGAAGCTAATGCGGAAGAATTGAAGATGCTACAATACAACGCTCAAGCATGTGACATCATCTTCAACGGACTGTGCCCCGAAGAATTCAACAAAATCAGCCGTCTTGAGAATGCAAAGGAAATTTGGGATACTTTGATTGATATGCACGAAGGTACCGAATCCGTCAAGGAATCCAAGTTGGATGTGCTCCAAAGTCAGCTTGACAAGTTCAAAATGAAGGATGGTGAAGGTGTCCCTGAAATGTACTCTAGGCTTGCTCTTATCACAAATGAGATTGCCGGTTTAGGGAGTGAAGAGATGACCGACAAATTCATCATCAAGAAGATCCTAAGAGCATTGGATGGAAAGTATGATACCGTGTGCACATTGATACAAATGATGCCAAACTACAAAGTCTCAAGCCAACGGAAGTCATTGGAAGGATTGTTGCTCATGAGATGTCGCTCAAGGATAAGGAGGAACTTCACAACAAGTCAAGTGGTGCTTACAAAGCCTCAAGTGAAGCCCCCACATCATCAAGTGAGAAACCAACCTTCAATGAAGAATTGAGCTTAATGGTGAAGAACTTCAACAAGTTCTACAAAAGTAGAAGCAAAGAAAGAAGATCCAAGTCAAGGTCTTAGAATGACAAGAGATCTTCTAGTCGAGAGCGCAATTGCTACAATTGTGGGAGACCCGGACACTACTCCAATGAGTGTACGACACCCTACAA
Source organism: Aegilops longissima (assembly GCA_021605205.1). NCBI lineage: Eukaryota > Viridiplantae > Streptophyta > Magnoliopsida > Poales > Poaceae > Aegilops > Aegilops longissima. The sequence goes on along the minus strand of CM038681.1, from coordinate 479,415,548 downwards.
AAGAAGAGAAGATTCTCCAAAAAGAAGAAACAAAAGAGAAGAATCACCACCGAAAGAGAGGAGGAGTAGAGATGATCGTTATGAATGAAGACCCTCACGGAGAAGCAAGGATTCGGAAAGGAAGGACAAGTCATCAAGGAGCTACACAAAACCAAGACATCAAGCTCATGTTGGTGAATGGGTTTCTGGCTCTGACTCCGACAATCACTCCGAGAGAAGCTATCACTCCGACTCCGAACATACTCAAGATGAAGGTGTTGCCGGTCTAGCACTTGTGTCAACCAACTCCTACGACATATTTGATTCACCAAATGAAGGAATTGGAAGATGCTTCATGGCCAAAGGTCCAAAGGTAACACATCCCGAGTATGTTGATTTCAATAGTGATGAAGATGACTTGCTTGTGGATGATGATTTACTTGTTGAGAACTCTAGTGATGAATACTATGATGAAACGTCAATTAATCATGTTAATCAAACGAATGACAATGATAAGGAGAAAATTGAGCTTCTAACTAAAGAACTAAACACTCTTAAGTTGGCTCATGAAACTATCTTCGAAGATCATCGAGAACTTTTAAGGGCTCATGAGAAGTTACGCTTTGAAAAGCTCAATCTTGAGCAAGAGCATGAGTTCTTAAAGGAAATCAATGATGATCTCCGCAAGAAAAGTTCTTCTTACATTGCCAAGCGTTTACTCTTATCTACTTACATGCCTCAAGTCAAGTCTAGTAACAAGTACAAGAAAGATACTTCCTTTAGTAGTAACAATAATAATGTCAAATCCAATGTTGTTGCTTCTAGTAATTCTCTTGATTCCACTAATGATTCTCTTAGCCAAGTTACACTTGAGCAAGAAAATAGTTTATTGAAGGCAATTATAGAGAAAGGTGTTTACAAGAGCCTTGCCGGGAGTAAGCAATTCGAGGAAATTGTACGCAAGCAAGGAAGGCACCGGAAGAATCAAGGTGTTGGTTTTGAACAAAAGTTCAACGCCAATGGAGTTGAGTGGGAAGAAGATCAATATCCCAAGACAAAGTTTGTTCCTCAACAAGAGAAGTATGATCCTACTTCCTTCAAGGGGACACAAGCTCAAGATGATCTTCCACCACAAGACCACAAGAACAAAGGCAAGGACAAGCTTCAAGAAGAGATTGATGCATTTGAAGAAGCACCTAAAGCCTAGTTCGAGTGGGTCCCGAAGACTACGTAAAGTTCTACTTCATCAAGTACAACTACAACTCCAAGGATTCCCATCAAGATGATGTGGATCCCAAAGAAGAAGAACTAGAGAGTTCTTGAGGGTGACTCCGCCAACATTCTTCACTCATATCATTTTGGCAAGAACAAGTGCAATCAACTTTCACATCTTGCACTATTTCAAGGAGTCACAAACCCTCATGTTGGTAAGGCAAGGGACAAGGTAACCTAATGTTTTCATGGACATCATCTTGTGTGTGCATCACTCTATGTCTATGGATATTCTTGTTTGTTCCTTGTGGGACTAACCCATGTAGGCAAGTTGAAAGTGCAACTCACGCCAAAGGATTGCTCCAAATGATCTACATCAACATTGAGCATCTACATCTTCAACACCTACATGAAGTCACCATTGACAAAACCCAAGGTTAGTTCATCCCTCTAAGGGGGGATCTCACATCTAGGGGGAGATTAACTCTATGAATTGAGTCAAAGCAACTCTAATGGTGTGAACACATTAATGCATTATGTAAAAGTGGTAACCCCACTTGAGCTTAAACGATGAGTATGACCTATGATCAAATGTTCTCATTTGACTCCTAAGTCAATATACTCATATATAGATGACCTAGTCATCGCCAATTGTTTGATAGATGCTAGAATTGGTTGTGCATGCTTTGCCACTTATTTCATTTGCCATCTTATTGTGTGAGCATGTTGGTGCATATTTTACTCATTCAAGGACATCCACTTGTTGTTTTGTTTGTTTGATTCTCTTCTTTGTGCCAAGTGGATGGACAAGAATGCCTAAGAACCTTCTTTAGCTATCTATGCTTTTCTCGTCTCAAATTCTATTCATGCTACATCACAAAATTTGATCAAGTCAGATTCGAACCACTCTGTGTGAGGAGCACTTGGAGTCCCCGATTCGTCATAGACTTAAACTTCCAAAACCTCTTAATGATTCTCGGTCTGACCGATCCTACCATTTCGGTCCTACCGAGATCATCAAGTTGATCTGAGTTTTCAATCTCGGTGCAACCGATTTGAACTTTCGGTCTCACCGATTTGTCAGAATCGAACACAATATGCATCTCGGTGCCACCGAGTTGTTCCACTCGGTCACACCGACAGTGGTCGGGCTATATATAGTCACGGGCAAAATTTTGGAAATTTCTCCAAACCCTTCGCCACATCAGCTCGCTCGACATCGTGGTCTCCGGATCATCTCTCGCCGCCAGCAGCCTCCTCGTCATTGGTCTTCGCCACCAACGGATTTCGCCCCGCCACAGCCGCCGTAGCAAGTCCACCGCCAAGTTAGGGTATGGACTTGATCTTTGTGCTATCCACGTCCGATTCCTAGCACATTGTTTTCATATTGAATCTTGCCACGATTGCAACTCTTCTATCCAGCCAAAGTAGTTCATAGATTAGATGAGATTCAAATTTTTAGGTTTAGGTTTCCGCCGAAACCATCTCGGACCCACCGAGTTGAAAAACTCGGTCTCACCGATTTGGCTTATGCCATTGCACTAGTGACTCTCGATCTGATCGAGAATTACTAATCAGTGCAACCGATTTGAGGATTCTGTGAAACCCTAGCAGTCTTGGTGCCACCGAACTGAAACTTGGTCCAACCGAGATCATCAGTTTAGGTTCCAAAACTGCTTCGGTATCACCGAGTTTGAAAATCGGTGGATCCGAAATGCTTTCTGTGGAAAACTAAAACTGAACTTTTGAGTCATTCTTTTGCAAAAACCTCTGCATTTTGTGATGCTCATCTTTTCTATCTCATCTATAAACTCTTCACAGGGTCAGCAGTCAGCTTTTGCAGTATGTCTGATCAAAGTGACAGCCAGAACAGGTCAGAAGAGCAGATAGACTTGAGTGAGGGCACTAGTCCCTCAACTTCAGATGAAGGGAGCAGAAGTACTCCTAGCAATTTGCATAAGGCTGCTACTAGGCAAAGGAGGAAAAGAACTTCAGATTCAGAGGATGAAGATTACAAAGCTGCGGAAGATGAGGCTACTTCCAAGAAAGTTGTGCTCAAGAAGGAAAGGGTCATGAAGATCAAAAAGCCTGCAGGAAGACAACCAATGTCCAAGGCCAGAACATCAACACAACTACCTGAAAATCCTGATCCCAAAGAGCCGCTTGTCAAAGCAAGAAGAGGAAGGAAAGGGTCAAGAAGACCATGGCCGAGTTGTTGGGCAAGCTTCCATGATGGAAGAGGCAGAGCTCACTGCACCAGCACCAAAGGCACCAAAGCTTATGGGTGATGCTATTAGATCAGGGGCTGCCACATCTAAGCCCAAGGAAGCACCCAAAGCTGCCCCCAAGGCCAAGTCTGCACCAAAGAGGAATACTAGGAGTATTCCAACTTCTGAGAAGAACAAGGCCCCAGTGCCCGAGGTTGATGAGGAAGATGAAGAAGGACAAGTTCTGAGGAAGCTCAAGCCAAAGATAACAGAACACAATGACGCCCATCCTGTGGCTGAGAACATGAGAATCAGGAAGGATTCAGGGCTGAGACTGTGGAGAATGGAAGATCCATATGCTTCAAGGAGAAGAACTGCTGTTGATTACAGGTTCCATACAAAGGAACAACATGACTTCTATGAGACAATCTTGTTGGACAAGAAGCCCATTGTGTGTGATATGAGGTGGGTCGACTGGACCTACATGAAGGAGAATGAAGAGCACTATCCTGGAGTGCAAGACAACTTTATTGCTTGTGGAGTTGCAGATTTTGTTGGGAAAAAGCTCACAAATTGGAATGATGAGCTTATCATGCAGTTTTACTCCACAAAGACATTTTACCCGATGGGAGAATTGTTTGATGTCCAAGGTACAAGGTACCACACAACTGTTGAGGAGGGCAAAGCTGATAAATGCCCTAGTGGAGAATGAGGATGACCTAGACATTTATGCCAAGAAGAAAAAGGATCACAATTCAATGGCTCACATGTACAAGGAAATTCCAAACAAGGCATTAGCAACTCACAAGTTTGGATCAGTTCACTTTCTCTGTCGGGGTTGCCAACCATAAATTGGATTCGAGGCACACTTTGTTGCCCAAGTCCGTGACCATAACATGATCGAGGGCATGCCATCAACATGTTGCATGTGTTTGATGTGCCACGAAGTTTAAAGTCATGAGCCTGATCATTGAAACTATCAAGAGGACTGCAGCAGATCAGAAGAGGAGCTGTGGATATGCACCTCATATTCATGAACTGATAAACTCAAAGATGGGCACAGGTAAATATCAGTTGGATAAGGAACACTTTCCACTTTATCCAGACTTTGAGGACAATGAGGTTGTCATGAATGAAGATGATCCACAATCAGTTCAAGATCAGGAGAAGAAGGAGAAGGCAAAGAGGGAGAAGGCTGCCAAGATGCCAACTCAAGAGGCATCTGAGTATTTCTTGAAGAACAAGCAGGAGCAGCTTGGTTACTTAATAGCATCAACTCTGAGGATTGAGAAGGGATTGGCCACCCTAACTCAAAACCAGGAGAGCCTAGAGAGAATCATAGAACAAAAGTTCTATAACTTAGATGTGAAAGTAACGGGATTCAGATCTGCAGTGGAGGAACTACAAGATGACATGCAGGAGAGGAAGGGCAAGACTACAACCAATGAGTTTGCCAGAGTGCCTAGAGCCCAGAGGTCATCACCAAAGGCTCGACACAAGAGCAACTTCGTCTGCACCAGCTACAGCCTCAAGGCCACCAGCTCCAAAGACCTTCATCAGCTCCAGCTCCATCTACATCAACTGAAGTCTTCGTCCAAGGAGCCATCTCTACACCACCACCAGAAGATCAAGCCTGAGAGTCGATCTAGCACTATGCATGTTCTATGAACTTTTTGGTAACGTGTTCCCAAAGGGGGAGAAAAATGTATATATATCATAGGCTTCGAGGGAGAGAGTGTTGCTTTTATTCTCTCTTGCTTTATTTGGTGGTTTTTCAAACTTTGTTTGCTTTTGGTTGAGATACTATGTTTGTGAGACATTGATGATCATGTGTTTGATCATAAGCTACACTTATGCATGCTTGATATTATCCTATCTATCTTATGTGATCACTCACTTTGCTTGGTGATGAGTGCATGTATTCATTGTTTATTATTTTGAGCGCTCCACCAAGATGTATGTGACATGGAAGAGTAACCCATGAGCCTAATTCATTGTGCATTTGCAGTCCAAAGCAAATCTAAAACTATGCACAAATTTAGGGGGAGCTATTTCTTATCACATACTTCTCAAAGCGACGATGTTATTTAAATCTTATTATCATTTGTCGAAGCTTTGATCTATATGTTGTCATCAATTACCAAAAAGGGGGAGATTGAAAGTGCAACTATCCCTAGGTGGTTTTGGTAATTCATAACAATATATAGCTCATTGAGCTAATGCTATTCCAAGACTATTATTTCAGGAAAGCTCAATGAATGGCATGGCATGGATGATGAAAGTGGATCCCTCAAAATACTAAGGACAAAGGATTGGCTCAAGCTCAAAAGCTCAAGACTCTTCATTTTACATTTTAGTGATCCAAGATCACATTGAGTTTATAGGAAAAGCCAATACTATCAAGAAGGGATGAGGTGTTGCTTAATGAGCCTTTTGCTTCATGTGATTAGTGATATGCTCCAAAACCCTCAACTACTATCCCACATCCACAAATGACCTAAACCTAAAGCCAAAATCGGTCACACCAATTCTTTCTATCCGGTGCCACCGATTCCAAAAGTCATAGCCGCTGCCACAAACCCTAAGCAAATCGGTGTTACCGATAGGGATCTCGATCTCACCGAGATGGGGTTGCAATCTCTTTGTTTCCCTTCGTAACGTTTCGGTCCAACCAAAGTGAGCGGTCGGTCCCACCGAGATTGCAATGTAAACTCTCTGTTTCCTTTTTGTAACATTTCGATCTCACCGAAAAGAGCAAATCGGTCCCACCGAGTTTACCTGACCAACTCTCTGGTTAGCTAATTACCAAAATCGGTCTCACCGAGTTTGTGTAATCGGTCTCATCGAAATTACGTTATGCCTTAACCCTAACCATATCGGTCTCATCGAGATGCATGTCAGTCCCACCGAAAATCACTAACAGTCACTAGGTTTACTAAATCGGTCTGACCGAGTTTAACTATTCGGTCCCACCGAGTTTGGTAGATTGTGTGTAACGGTTAGATTTTGTGTGGAGGCTATATATACCCCTCCACCTCCTCTTCATTCGTGGAGAGAGCCATCAGACTGAACCTACACTTCCAACTTACCATTTCTGAGAGAGAACCACCTACTCATGTGTTGAGGCCAAGATATTCCATTCCTACCATATGAATCTTGATCTCTAGCCTTCCCCAAGTTGCTTTCCACTCAAACCCTCTTTCCACCAGATCCAAATCCTATGAGAGAGAGTTGAGTGTTGGGGAGACTATCATTTGAAGCACAAGAGCAAGGAGTTCATCATCAACACACCATTTGTTACTTCTTGGAGAGTGGTGTCTCCTAGATTGGCTAGGTGTCACTTGGGAGCCTCCGACAAGATTGTGGAGTTGAACCAAGGAGTTTGTAAGGGCAAGGAGATCGCCTACTTCGTGAAGATCTACCGCTAGTGAGGCAAGTCCTTCGTGGGCGACGGCCATGGTGGGATAGACAAGGTTGCTACTTGTGGACCCTTCGTGGGTGGAGCCCCGTGGACTCAGCAATCGTTACCCTTCGTGGGTTGAAGTCTCCATCAACGTGGAGGTACTATAGCACCACCTATCGGAACCACGCCAAAAACATCCGTGTCTCCAATTGCGTTTGAATCCTCTAAACCCTTCCCTTTACTTTCTTGCAAGTTGCATGCTTTAATTTCCGCTGCCAATATACTCTTTGCTTGCTTGCTTGAATTGTGTGATGATTGCTTGACTTTTCCTAAAATAGCTAAAATCTGCCAAACTATAAAACTGGGAAAAGGTTAAGTTTTTATTGGTCAAGTAGTCTAATCACCCCCCCTCTAGACATACTTCAAGGTCCTACAGGGACCCACCGAAAGGGCCTCCTTATTTCACAAGAAAAACGTTACCGCCGCTGACAGCTCGGGCCCACCAGCTATATCTTCGCACGCAAGGAAGTGCCCCTTATTACGCACAAAAAAATGAATACTGGCCCTGCTAGCTAGGACCCAGTATAGTGGCAGCCTGACTTGTGGGCCTACTAAGTTGACGGGGACGGAGGACTTTGTCAACTTAGTCAATATGCACAATTCTAGCTCCAGTGACCGTACGATGTCCATCCAACGGCCTAGTGCTTCTTCAACCTCTGGTCTTCTTGCTCCAGCCGCCCAAACCAACACTGATTGTGCCTCGTGCTCCTGCCTCCCATGGCCGGCTGCGATGCGGCGGAGGCCTCACCGCCCCTACTACTACCACCGCTGGCCAAGCCATCCCTCTACTCACCCACACCCCCTGTTATTCTGCGGCGACGGCAGCCTCACACCGCATCGAACCACTGAACCCTCATACTCCTCTACACGTGGGCATCCACTGCCGCGTCTTCCCCGGCTCTGTGTCGTCCTGTTCCTAGGCCTCACTGTTGTCCACTGCCCTGGAGCTCTCGGCGCGGCGTGGTCAACGTGGTCAAGGAACGGCTTCCATCGGACGTGGACTATACATGGAGAGACTGACAGCTGGGTCCAGGACCGCAGCAAGTAAGTGCCTCCTTATTACGCGCAAAATAATTATTCATGCACCTGACAGCGGGGACCCACCGGATGGCCCATCGTATTTTATGAAAAAAATGTTTCCCCCGTGACTGCTGAGACCTACCAGCTACATCTTCGCACGCAAGGAAGTGTGTCCGGGCAAAAAAAACGATTCGGCCCCTGACTGCTGGGACCCACCAGCTACATCTTCCCACGCAAGAAAGTGCCTGACAGTCGGGACCCAACTGGTCGAAGCGTACGTAGCACTGTCATTCTGGTCGCGAGCGTGTACGTATATACTGGTCGATGTAGAGGCGCGCACGTGTCGTAGTAGAGGCGCGCACGTAGCGTGTACACGTACGTACAACGGTCAGGGTGCAAGAAAGTAAATACGGCCACGTACGTACATACGGGCGGGGTCTCGAACGCATACTCACGCGTACGTACGGCCAGGGCTCGTGTACATGGCTGGGTTGGAACAGAGAAACAATGTCGTCGTCGTGTTCATGGGGAGCCAACCGAGTGGGTCATAACAGAATGCGTCGTCGTGTTCATCGGGAGGGCTTGGACGGAACAGCAGATGGGAACGAGGCCTGGCGTACCGCAGAACGGAGGAAACGGCCTTGTGTTCGACCGGCCATGGTCGAAACGGGATCATGTTCATCAGGAGGGGTCTGGTGTACCGCAAAACAGAGGAAACATACCTCCTAGGGTCAAAACAGGGGTCCTGTTGATCGAGAGGGGTGTGGCGTACCGCAAAACGGAGGAAACAAACTTGTGTTGGAGCGCTAGGTTCAAAACGGGGGTCTTGTTCATGGGGAGGGGTGTGGCGTACCGCAAAACGGGACTCCACGGGATACTGTTCATCTCCACCGTCGACCTCCTCCAGCCTCCATGGGCTACTATTCATCCACCGCCGACCTCTTCCAGCCGCCACCATCGACTGTTCATCCACGGGCTCTTGTTCATCTAGCCTCCACCGGCTACTGTTCAACTAGCCCTGTCCACGGGGTCCTATTCAACCACCCCTCCACAGGCTCCTGTTCATCCAACCTCCACCACGCGCTACTCCACCGGCTACTGTTCAACCAGCCCTCTCCACGGGCTCTTGTTCAACAACCCCTCCACGGGCTACTGTTCATCCAGCCCTCCACCATCTACTGTTCATCCAGCCCTCCACGGGGTCCTATTCATCCAGCCCCAACCGGCTCGATCGATCGGGGTCCTGTTCATCCAGAGGCAACACCAGGGGGTCCTGTTCATCCATCCCCACCGGGAACTGTTCATCCAAACCCCCCAGCAACGCTCACTGTTCATCCAGAGGCAGCATCACTCGGCTTCAGTTAGCAGCAGTAGCGAAGGAATTGCTCGATCGGGTTTAGTTAACAACCATCGATCGATCGCTCGGGTTCAGTTACACGTAGCCTGCAGTGCAATCGCTCGGGTTCAGTTAGAGCCCAATGCCTTGCTCGGGTTTAGTTAGAGCCCAACGCATCGCACCCACGCGCTGATACGTCCATTTTGCATCATGATTTTATATCGATATTTATTAGATTATGGGTTGTTATTTCACCTTATGTCACAATACTTATGGCTATTTTCTCTTATTTTACAAGGTTTACATAAGGAGGGAGAATGCCGGCAGCTGGAATTCTGGGATGGAAAAGGAGCAAATATTAGAGACCTATTCTGCACAACTCCAAAAGTCCTGGAACTCCACGGATATCTTATAATAAATAATAAAATATCCTCGCCAAAGATGAAGGCCAGGGGGCCCACAACCTGTCCACGAGGGTGGGGGCGCCCCCCCTAGGGCGCGCCCCCTACCTCGTGGGCCCCCTGGTGGCTCTCCGATGACCATCTTCTGCTATATGAAGTCTTTCGTCGAGAAAAAAAAAAGAAGCAACCTTTCAGGACGAGACTCCGCCGCCACGAGGCGGGATCTTGGCGGAACCAATCTATGGCTCCGGCAGAGCTGTTCTGTCGGGGACACTTCCCTCCGGGAGGGGGAAATCATCGCCATTGTCATCACCAATGCTCCTCTCATCAGGAGAGGTCAATCTCCATCAACATCTTCACCAGCACCATCTCATCTCAAAGCCCTAGTTCATCTCTTGTATCCAATTCTTGTCTCCAAGTCCGGGATTGGTGCTAGTAGGTTGCTAGTAGTGTTGATTACTCCTTGTAGTTGATGCTAGTTTGTTTATTTGGTGGAAGATCATATGTTCAGATCCTTTATGCATATTATTACCCCTCTGATTATGAACATGAATATGCTTTGTGAGTAGTTACGTTTGTTCCTGAGGACAAGGGAGAATTCTTGCTATTAGTAGTCATGTGAATTTAGTATTCGTTCGATATTTTGATGAGATGTATGTTGTCTAGCCTCTAGTTGTGTTATGTGAAGGTCGACTACATAACACTTCACCATTATTTGGGCCTAGAGGAAGGCATTGGGAAGTAATAAGTAGATGATGGGTTGCTAGAGTGACAGAAGCTTAAACCCTTGTTTATGCGTTGCTTCGTAAGGGCTGATTTGGACCCATATGTTTCATGCTATGGTTAGGTTTACCTTAATACTTTTGTTGTAGTTGCGGATGCTTGCAATAGAGGTTAATCATAAGTGGGATGCTTGTTCAAGTAAGAACAACACCCAAGCGCCAGTCCACCCACATATCAAACTATCAAAGTACCGAACGCAAATCATATGAACATGATGAAAACTAGCTTGACGATATTCCCATGTGTCCTTGGGAGCGCTTTTCCTTATATAAGAGTTTGTCCAGGCTTGTCCTTTGCTACAAAAAGGACTGGGCCACCTTGATGCACTTTATTTACTTTTGTTACTTGTTGCTCGTTACCATTTATCTTATCACAAAACTATTGTTACCACTTGTTTCAGTACTTGCAGAGAATACCTTGCTGAAAACCGCTTATCATTTCCTTCTGCTCCTCATTGGGTTCGACACTCTTACTTATCGAAAGGACTACGATAGATCCCCTATACTTGTGGGTCCTCAAGACTCTTTTCTGGTGCCGTTGCCTGGGAGTGAAGCGCCTTTGGTAGGTGGAACTTGGTAAGGAAAAATTTATATAGTGTGCTGAAATTTACTGTCACTTTTTACTATGGAAAGTAATCCTCTGAGGGGCTTGTTCGGGTATCTTCACCTCGGCCAGTAGAGCAAAGAGTTGCTCCTCCACCTACTAAACCTATTGAAAACGAAACTCCTTTTGAATTTCCTTCGGGTATGATAGAAAAATTGCTAGCTAATCCTTTTACAGGAGATTGAACAAAGCATCCCGATGAGCACTTAATATATGTGGATGAAGTTTGTGGATTATGTAAACTTGCAGGTATATCCGATGATCCCTGCAAAAAAAAAAGGTATATCCGATGATGTTGCTAAGAAGAAGGTCTTCCCTTTATCTTTGAAGGGAGACGCATTGACATGGTATATCCTATGTGATGATATGAGATCATGGAACTAAAAAAGATTGAAATTGGAATTTCATCAAAAGTATTACCCTATGCATCTTGTTCATCGTGATCGCAATTATATATATAATTTTTGGCCTCGAGAAGGAGAAAGCATCGCTCAAGCTTGGGCGAGGCTTAAATCAATGTTATATTCATGCCCAATCATGAGCTCTCGAGAGAAATAATTATTCAAAGTTTTTATGCTCGGCTTTCTCATAATAATCAAACCATGCTCGATACTTCTAGTGTTGGCTCTTTTATGATGAAGACTATTGAATTTAAATGGGACTTATTGGATAGAATTAAATGCAACTCTGAAGATTGGGACCTCGAGAAGGTAAGGAGTCAGGTATGACACCTAAGTTTGATTGTGTTAAATCTTTTATGGATACCGATATTTTCCGTAAGTTTAGCACTAAATATGGACTTGCCTCTGAGATAGTAGCTTCTTTCTGTGAATCTTTTGCTACTTATGTTGATCTCCCTAAGAAGAAGTGGTTTAAATATCGTCCTCCCATATAAGTAAAAGTAGCTGCACCTATTAAAGTTGAAGAAAAGACTGTGACTTATAATGATCCTATTGTTCCTACTTCTTATGTTGAGAAACCACCTTTCCTTGCTAGAATAAAGGATCATGCTAAAGCTTCAACTGTGGTTCGTAAAAGAAATATTAGAACTTATACACCTCCTGAGCAAGTTAAAGTAGAACCTAATATTGCTATTGTTAAAGATCTCTTGTCTGATAATATTGATGGGCATGTTATTTAGTTCAACGGTGAAACTGCTAGAATTGCTAAACCTTGTGCTAAAGATAAACATAGACCTGTGGTACGTGTGCCTGTTATTTTTGTTAAAATAGGAGATCATTATTATCATGGCTTATGTGATATGGGTGCTAGTTCTAGTGTTATACCTATTAGATTATATGAAGAAATTAAGCATGAAATTGCACCTGCTGAGATAGAAGATATTGATGTCACAACTAAACTTGCCAATAGAGATACTATTTCACCAATTGGGATTGTTAGAGATGTTGAAGTCTTGTGTGGGAAAACTAAATATCCTGCTGATTTTCTTGTTCTTGGTTCCCCACAAGATAGCTTTTGTCCCATTATATTTGTTAGACCCTTCTAGAACATTGTTAATGCTAGTATAGATTGCGAAAAGAATGTTGTTACTATTGGCTTGGATGATATGATTCATGAGTTTAATTTCTCTAAATTCAGTAAACAACATCATGAAGAAGAATTACCTAGTAATGATGATATTATTGGTCTTGCTTCTATTGCCGTACCTCCTAGTGATCCTTTAGAACATTATTTGCTAGACCATGAAAATGATATGTTTATGAATGAAAGAAGGGAAATAGATGAAATATTCTTTAAGTAGGAACCTATTTTGAAACACAATTTGCCTGTTGAAATCCTAGGGGATCCTCCTCCACCCAAGGGTGATCCCGTGTTTGAGCTCAAACCGTTGCCTGATAATCTTAAATATGCTTACCTTGATGAAAAGAAGATATATCCTGTTATTATTAGTGCTAACCTTTCAGAGCATGAAGAAGAAAGATTATTGAAAACTCTGAAGAAGCACCGTGCTCCTATTGGATATACTCTTGATGATCTTAAAGGCATTAGTCCCACTCTATGCCATCATAAAATAAATTTGGAAGCAGATGCCAAACCAGTTCGTGATCCTCAACGACGTTTAAATCCTAAAATGAAAGAAGTTATAAGAAAAGAAATACTAAAGCTTCTGGAGGCAGGTATAATTTATCCCGTTGCTGACAGTCAGTGGGTAAGTCCTGTCCATTGTGTCCCTAAGAAGGGAGGTATTACTGTTGTTCCTAATGATAAGGATGAATTGACCCCACAAAGAATTATCACAAGTTATAGGATGGTAATTGATTTTCGCAAATTAAATAAGGCTACTAAGAAACATCATTACCCCTTACCTTTTATTGATCAAATACTAGAAAGATTATGCAATCATACACATTACTGCTTTCTAGATGGTTATTCTGGTTTCTCTCAAATACCTGTGTTGGCTAAAGATCAATCAAAGACTACTTTTACATGCCCTTTTGGTACTTTTGCTTATAGATGTATGCCTTTTGGTTTATGTAATGCACCTGCTACCTTTCAAAGATGCATGATGGCTATATTCTCTGACTTTTGTGAAAAGATTTGTGAGGTTTTCATGGACGGCTTTTCCGTCTATGGTTCCTCTTTTGATGATTGCTTGAGCAATCTTGATCGAGTTTTGCAAAGATGTGAAGAAACTAATCTTGTCTTGAATTGGGAAACATGCCACTTTATGGTTAATGAAGGTATTGTCTTGGGGCATAAAGTCTCTGAAAGAGGTATTGAAGTTGATAAAGCCAAGGTTGATGCTATTGAAAAGATGTTGTGTCCCAAGGACATCAAAGGTATAAGAAGTTTCCTTGGTCACGCCGGATTTTATGGGAGGTTCATTAAGGACTTCTCAAAAATTTCCCGGCCTCTAACTAATTTATTACAAAAATATATACCATTTGTCTTTGATGATGATTGTGTAGAAGCATTTGACATACTTAAGAAAGCATTAGTCTCTTTTTGTTGTTCAGCCACCGATTGGAATTTACCCTTTGAAATTATGTGTGATGCTAGTGATTATGCTGTAGGTGCTGTTCTAGGGCAAAGAGTTGATAAGAAATTAAATGTTATCCATTATGCTAGTAAGACTCTAGACAATGCTCAAAGAAATTATGCCACTACTGAAAAAGAATTCTTAGCAGTTTTATTTGCTTGTGATAAGTTCAGACCTTATATTGTTGATTCTAAAGTAACTATTCACACTGATCATGCTGCTATTAAATACCTTATTGAAAAGAAAGATGCTAAACCTAGACTTATTAGATGGGTTCTCTTGCTACAAGAATTTGATTGGCATATTGTTGATAGAAAGGGAGCTGAGAACCCTGTTGCAGACAACTTGTCTAGGTTAGAAAATGTTCTTGATGACCCACTACCTATTGATGATAGCTTTCCTAATGAGAAATTAAATGTTATAACTACTTCTCGTAGTACTCCTTGGTATGCTGATTATGCTAATTACATTGTTGCTAAATTCATACCACCTAGCTTCACATACCAACAAAAGAAAAAGTTTTTATATGATTTGAGACATTACTTTTGGGATGACCCACATCTTTACAAAGGAGTAGATGGTGTTATTAGACGTTGTGTGCCTGAGCATGAACAAGAACAGATTCTACGCAAGTGTCACTCCGAAGCTTATGGAGGACACCACGCTGGAGATAAAACTGCACATAAGGTATTGTAATCCGGGTTTATTGGCCTACTCTCTTCAAGGATGCCCATAAGTTTGTCTTATCTTGTGATGAATGCCAAAGAATTGGTAATATTAGTAGACATCAAGAAATGCCTATGAATTATTCGCTTGTTATTGACCCATTTGATGTTTGGGCTTTGATTATATGGGACCTTTTCCTGCCTCTAATGGATATACACATATTTTAGTTGATGTTGATTAAGTTACTAAGTGGGTAGAAGCTATTCGAACTAGTAGTGCTGATATAACACTTCTATTAAAATGCTTAAGGAAGTTATTTTTCCGAGGTTTGGAGTCCCTAGATATTTAATGACTGATGGTGGGTCACACTTTATTCATGGTGCTTTCCGTAAAATGCTTGCTAAGTATGACGTTAATCATAGAATTGCATCTCCTTATCACCCACAGTCTAGTGGTCAAGTAGAATTGAGAAAAAGAGAGCTCAAATTAATTTTGCAAAAGACTGTTAATAGGTCTAGAAGGAATTGGTCCAAGAAACTTGATGATGCATTATGGGCCAATAGAACTGCATATAAAAATCCTATGGGTATGTCTCCGTATAAAATGGTTTATGGAAAATCATGTCACTTACCTCTCGAACTAGAACATAAGGCATACTGGGCTATTAAAGGGCTCAACTATGATTTCAAACTTGCCGGTGAGAAGAGGTTATTTGATATTAGCTCACTTGATGAATGGAGAACACAAGCTTATGAAAATGCCAAGTTGTTTAAAGAAAAAAATTAAAAGATGGTATGACAAAAGGATACAAAAGCGTGAGTTTAATGTAGGTGATTATGTATTGCTATACAACTCTCGTTTAAGATTTTTTGCAGGAAAACTTCTCTCTAAATGGGAAGGCCCCTATGTTATCGAGGAGGTCTATCGTTCCGGTGCCATAAAAATCAACAACTTCGAAGGCACAAACCTGAAGGTGGTAAACGGTCAAAGAATCAAACATTATATCTCAGGTAATCCCATAAATGTTGGAACCAATGTTATTGAAACCGTAACCCCAGAGGAATACATAAGAGACACTTTCCAGAACGTTTCAGACTCCGAAAAGGAATAGGTATGTGGTACGGTAAGTAAACCAACTCCAAAACAAATTTAAGGCAATATTTCTCCGTTTTGGAATATTTAGAAAAATAGAAAAATAAGTGGCAGTCCGGGAAGGACACGAGGGCCCCACGAGGGTGGAGGGTGCGCCCTACCCCCTGGGCGCGCCCCCTACCTCGTGTGCCTTCCGGACTCCATTTTCTTGCATGATACGTATTTTGGTCGGTACAAATTCATTATATATCCTCCCGGAGGTTTTGACTCCCGTATCACGCAAATCTCCTATATTCTTGTTTCGAGCTATTTTTATGACAGATCTAGATTATCATGACGTCCCCAAGTGCTTCCAAGGACAAGTTCTTCGAGAAGGTCATCAACCCTTACCTCGCGGAGGTGCTGCGACACCCTCAAACCATTGAGTTGCGTGATGGGTAGCTGCACATCCGCGATGAAGAGGGACCAAAGGGGACCGGAAGCGTGGAGACGAGGCTCGAGGCAGTGGAGCAACAAGTTTTCAAGTGTCAAGGGATGGTGGAGCGTGGACTCAACTCCAACCACATGATGATCGCAGAGTTCACTAGCAACCACAAGTTGGATGCCGACAACATCCGGGAGGCCATCTTCAAGCTTCATGACAAGATCGAGCACCTCCAAGCCCAAATCTATGACCTGCAAAACCAAAATTGTGAGTATCAATATATATTCAAAAGGACGAGTTCTGTAGATTTGAGTATCCCGGAGACTCGATCATCCTCTTATGATGGTGAGCCTATGCCCTGGAAGATGGACAAGCCCGCATCATCGAGAACACCTCCACCTTCTTCGCCAACCAAGGAGACATAATCACATGGGTATGGGCACTACCCTTGGCAACTGCCAAGCTTGGGGGAGGTGCCCCAGTATCGTATCACCATCACAACTCCTATCTTTACCATTTTTCCTTAGTTCAATCCTATTAGTAGTATTTTGATCTAGTAGAATAAAGTTTATGGCATGATCTAGTTTTGAGTTTTGCTTTATGATCCCTCAATGTAATCGAGTCCGTGAGCTATATAATAAAGATTAGTGTTGAGTCAAGGGCTTTATTATTTTGCCATGATCTTGGGTGAACTAAAGAAAAGAAGGAAAAGAATAAAAAAACAAAAGTTCATATTGATCTTATTGAGAGTAACGACTTCACATAGAAAGAGTATGATGATTAAAATTTGTTGGGAGTTGGCAGACATAGCTTTGGTCATCGTTGCAATTAATAGGAAGTAATAAGGAAAGAGAGGTTTCATATATAGATATATTATCATTGACATATTTTATGATTGGGAGCACTCATTAAAATATGACATGTTAAAGAGTTGATGTTGGACAAGGAAGACAACGTAATGAATTATGTTTTCTTATATCTGAGATAAAGTATGTTGTCATGGATCCTCTAACATGTTGAGCTTGCCTTTCCCCCTCATGCTAGCCAAATTCTCAGAACCAAGTAGAAATACCACTTGTGCTTCCAAAAACCCTTAAGCCAGTTTTGCCATGAGAGTCCACCATATCAACCTATGGATTGAGTAAGATCCTTCAAGTAAGTTGTCATCGGTGCAAAGCAATAAAAATTGCTCTAAATATGTATGATTGATTGGTGCGGGATAAAAAAGCTTTATACGATCTTGTGATGTGGAAGTAATAAAAGCGACGGACTGCATAATAAAGGTTCATATCACAAGGGGCAATATAAAGTGACGTTCTTTCGCATTGAGATTTTGTGCATCCAACCATAAAAGCGCATGGCAACCTCTGCTTCCCTCTGCGAAGGGCCTATCTTTTATTATTATCTTCTACCTCATGCAAGTGTCACGGTGATCTTCACCTTTCCTTTTCATTTTATCCTTTGGCAAGCCCAGATGTTGAAAGAACTGATATATATATATATATATATATATATATATATATATATATATATATATATATATATATATATATATATATATATATATATATAAAATTGGATGTAGGGGAGCATGAGTTATTATTGTTGACATTACCCTTGAGGTAAAAGGTTGTGGGACGAAACTATAAGCCCCTATCTTTCTCTGTGTCCGATTAAAACCCCGTAACCACAAGCATTGCATGAGTGTTAGCAATTATGAAGGACTAGATGATAGTTGAGTATGTGGACTTGCTTTTTACCTCTAACATAGACTCTTTCCGATGTTATGATAAATTGCAATTGTTTCAATGACTGAGGTTATAGTTTGTTGGTTCTCAATAAGGTTTCTGATTCATACTTTTGCATTGTGAATAGATCATCACTTGAATATAAGTAATCATATGACAAAATCTATATATGTTGCTGTTATGAGAATAATCATGAAGCCTTCATGTCCGTATTTTATTTTTATCGACGCCTCTACCTCTAAACATGAGGACATAATTATTGTTATCGGCTTTTCTCTTGAGGACAAGCGAGGTCTAAGCTTGTGGGAGTTGATACGTCCATTTTGCATCATGCTTTTATATCAATATTTATTGCATTATGGGCTGTTATTTCACCTTATGTCGCAATACTTATAGCTATTTTCTCTTATTTTACAAGGTTTACATAAGGAGGGAGAATGCCGGCAGCTGGAATTCTGGGCTGGAAAAGGGAGCAAATATTAGAGACCTATTCTGCACAACTCTAAAAGTCCTAACACTCCACAGAATATCTTACAATAAATAATAAAAAATCCTCGCCAAAGATGAAGGCCAGGGGGCCCACACCCTGTCCACGAGGGTGCCCCCCCCCTAGGGCGCGCCCCCTACCACGTGGCCCCCCTGGTGGCTCTCCGATGACCATCTTCTGCTATATGAAGTCTTTCGCCGAGAAAAAAAAATAAGAAGCAACCTTTCAGGACGAGACTCCGCCGCCACGAGGCGGAACCTTGGCGGAACCAATCTAGGGCTCTGGCAGAGCTGTTCTGCCGGGGACACTTCCCTCCGGGAGGGGGAAATCATCGCCATCGTCATCACCAATGCTCCTCTCATCGGGAGAGGGCAATCTCCATGAACATCTTCACCAGCACCATCTCATCTCGAAACCCTAGTTCATCTCTTGTATCCAATTCTTGTCTCCATGTCCGGGATTGGTGCTAGTAGGTTGCTAGTAGTGTTGATTACTCCTTGTAGTTGATGCTAGTTTGTTTATTTGGTGGAAGATCATATGTTCAGATCCTTTATGCATATTATTACCCCTCTGATTATGAACATGAATGTGCTTTGTGAGTAGTGACGTTTGTTCCTGGGGACAAGGGAGAAGTCTTGCTATTAGTAGTCATGTGAATTTGGTATTCGTTTGATATTTTGATGAGATGTATGTTGTCTAGCCTCTAGTGGTGTTATGTGAACGTCGACTACATAACACTTCACCATTATTTGGGCCTAGAGGAAGGCATTGGTAAGTAATAAGTAGATGATGGGTTGCTAGAGTGACAGAAGCTTAAACCCTAGTTTATGCGTTGCTTCGTAAGGGGCTGATTTGGATCCATATGTTTCATGCTATGGTTAGGTTTACCTTAATACTTTTGTTGTAGTTGGGGATGCTTGCAGTAGAGGTTAATCATAAGTGGGATGCTTGATCAAGTAAGAACAACACCCAAGCACCGGTCCAACCACATATCAAACTATCAAAGTACCGAATGCGAATCATATGAACGTGATGAAAACTAGCTTGACGATATTCCCATGTGTCCTCGGGAGCGCTTTTCCTTATATAATAGTTTGTCCAGGCTTGTCCTTAGCTACAAAAAGGATTGGGCCACCTTGCTGCACTTTATTTACTTTTTTTACTTGTTGATCGTTACCATTTATCTTATCACAAAACTATCTGTTACCACTTGTTTCAGTACTTGCAGATAATACCTTGCTGAAAACCGCTTATCATTTCCTTCTGCTCCTCGTTGGGTTCGACACTCCTACTTATCGAAAGAACTATGGTAGATCCCCTATACTTGTGGGTGATCACGCGCATGCGTGTACGAGAGAAACACGCATCGCTCGGCCCCGACCACCCACCGTAACCGGGAACACCCCGATATTTTCCTCGGCCTCGCTTATACCACAATTTTTTCCGTCATGGACGGCCCAAAGAATGTCATGCAGCTGCGTCTCCGGCCCGCCCAGGAGAAAAAGCCCATTTTCTGTCATAGAAGTAGGAGCCCACCACATCTATGATGATACCGGGTTTTCTCACAATTATCGTCATAGAAGTGTCATAAGTATGACAAAAAAGAATTCGTTCGGCCCAAAATGTCACGGATGTGTCTTTTTTTAGTGGTTGTACACTCATCGCATCACACCTTCTCCTTAACTCGACATCCCAGCGCCGACGGTGCTCCATCCCGCACCCCCATGGTGCGGCTACCTTGAAGCCGGCGTCGCGGGCGACATCTCCATGGTGGCTCTCCCACAGTACGAGGCCCCTTCGGCGGCAGCGGCCATACCAGCCGGATCTGTTGCTGCTGCTCCGGCTCTTGTTCGCTTGCTCGCCTTTGCTCTTTCGCCCGCTCTCGCTCGCTTTCGCGCTCATCGCTGCACGCTCTCTCGCCGCTTGCTCGTGATGCTTTTGCTGCTCTCCCCCTCGCTCGTGCTGCTGCTGTACTCCGATTTAGCTACACTTCAGTCGACTGAATCGACTTTTGGGTCAGTCGATCTTCAGGGGTGGGGGGTCTCGCCGGAGTTAAGGAAGAACCACCCGCAGTGGGAGGGGGGCTTGTCAAAGAGGTACCCCACTATCTATCTTAGGGTTTAGGGTGGGGGCGGTGGTGGGGTGGTGGCGTGGGGATCGCCGGGAAAAAAGCTCGGCGTGGGGGGGGGGGGGGCTAGAGGCCTGGCCGGGGTGGAGGTGGACCGGCGGTGGGGAACTGTTTTGGGGCCGCGAGGTGGCGCGGGAGCGCCGCCAGCTGCGCGCGACAGAGGCTGGCGGTTTTGGCCGGTGGTGGCTGGCGGCTTAGAGGGGTGCAGGTTGAAGATGAACCGTAGGCCCTCCCTAAACTACATGTGAAGTGCCTCTGTGCTACCATTGCATTCAGTTTTGAGAGTAACCTTCAGATTCCACAGTAAATTTCAGTTTCGACAGTTCAGTTCATATTCAGCAGTTTCTACCTCATCTGTTGTAGTCGGGTGGTTTTTGGTGATGTAAATTTTACATCTATCACTTTTTGGTAATGTATTTTACATCATCTATTGGAGATGATATTAGAATCCCACTTGAGATTAACGATGCATGTCTTGTGCTGCTTCAGCCTCGACGTCTTACGGCTCACTGGAGCTTCTCCAATGATGGAACATTCCATCACAGCAGAGCAGTGCCCTGGACGCCGTCTAGAGATTCCTCAGATCTTCCTCCACACCTCCGACAGCCACCTCTGCCTCAACTTCTTCAGCGACCAACCCAATGATGCTGAGGTCGACACGGCTACGGCAAAGAGGTTGTACACTTGTCGCATCACTTATTACTCTACATTCATGTTGATCCATTAGGGCTATTTTGGTTCAACGGAAAAACATAGCAATAGGAAATTTTCCTATGGTACTCTACTATTGAATTATTCATGCGTTTTGTTGAAAGGAATGGAGCAAAACATCCACTTGGACCTAGTTTTCAAAATCCTATGCATGAAAACAAGACCAAGTGCATTAGTGGCAGAATAACATTCTAACTGTACATGCTTTCATATGGTTTCACTTTATTTTGGCCATGTTTCTTTGCATTCATCTGCCCTTCCAATTCCTGTGAACCAAACACCCAAATTGACAGAAATCATGTGTTTACAAATGCTCTGTTTACCATGTGCATTCCTATCCTATTCCGGTGTTTTTCCTATCCCTACATTTTTAGAATCATGCAAACCAAATGAGCCCTTACAGAATTACTTCAGTTACAGGTAGGTGTCGAAGGAAACTTTGTGTGGTTTGTCCTGCTCCTACCGCGACGTCGTCCACCTCACCTGAGCTGCTCCATCGACAGAAGCATCCACCAAACCAGACATCACGACTCCTGACCGTCTTTCGCCGCCTCAGATCTCCTTCCCTGCCACCGGCACCCACCGCAACGGCATCGCCATCATCGACTCAGCAGATGAACCTAAGGAGTACACGAGTCCACAAGAGAGGTCCCACTCTTTTGTTTCTGCTTATGTTATGCAGTGCTTAAAATTACCTGCTACTTTATCGTCCTGTTCACCTCTTAGACTCCAAGTCAGTTCCAAATTAATGTTCAAACTTGAGTTCTAAATTAGTTCTGGGCACATATCGAGGCAGCAATGAATAGTATCTCTGTCTAATATCTGGTTCACATAGGGTATGCCTATGTTGTTCATCTTGGGTGGGAAACAAATAGTAAAGCAATCATCATCTGTTTCTTTTTATTAAATAAAGCAATCATCAGCCTGCTATCATTATTTTTAGATCCATCCACTGGTTGTTAGCATTACTCTAGATTTCTGCATGCTCTCCTTACATAATCTCACTATTTTTTTCATATGCATGTGAGATATTGTACATAGTCATGCTGAACATGTAGAGAAAAAGAGAAGAGTTTTGTGCGGCAATACAATGTCATGCAGACATTGCTCCATGGTGGGTTCAATGGCAAACCCTCCCCCCTCTCCAAATTGTAATCCAGAGGAAGATATCTGTTCTGAGGCGGTTTCAGACGCAGCTGACCACTCTGTCGGTGTCAAAACCGGCGGATCTCGGGTAGTGGGTCCCGAACTGTGCGTCTAAGGCGGATGGTAACAGGAGGCAGGGGACACGATGTTTACCCAGGTTCGGGCCCTCTCGATGGAGGTAATACCCTACTTCCTGCTTGGTATGATTGTTGTTGTCCTACGGACTAAACCCTCCGGTTTATATAGACAATGGAGGGGGCTAGGGTTACACAGAGTCGGTTACAAAGAAGGAGATCTACATATCCTTATTGCCAAGCTTGCCTTCCACACCAAGGAGAGTCCTATCCGGACACGGGACGAAGTCTTCAATCTTGTATCTTCATAGTCCAACAGTTCGGCCAAAGGATATAGTCCGGCAGTCCGGAGACCCCCTAATCCAGGAGTCCCTCAGTAGCCCCTGAACCAGGCTTCAATGATGATGAGTCCGGCGCGCCGATTTGTCTTCGGCATTGCAAGGCGGGTTCTTCCTCCGAATATTCCATAGAAGATTTTGAACACAAGGATAGTGTCCGGCTCTGCAAAACAAGTTCCACATACCACGGTAGAGAGAATAATATTTCCACAAATCTAATCTGCTGACGATGTGACATCACACCACGGCCTGATCATTGCTCGAACCGTTTTTCTTAATCAGCCTGCCATCGCACGTTTCGCGAGGCGATTTTATTGGCACGTCTTGTCGAAGCAGAGGTCGTGTCCCCCTTATTACGGGATTCTCATCAATACTGACGTGGGTAACCCAATCGTGCTCGTCGGTATGACTCCTCGATTTTAGGAAAGTCCCAAAAGGACACGAGGAGGACGCTTGATATTCACCATCTTTATAAAGAGGCCAAGGCCTCTCCTTTTTTCTTCTCGTACTCAATCGAATCCTTCCCCTGCCTCGAGTTTCAACACCCAAGGCTCAGGTCAGGCGCTTCAGACCTTCAACCATGTCCGGACCCAACCTCCAAGGTCAGTGGATGCCCTCCTCCGTCACAGAGGAAGACATTAAGAAGCTAAGAGAGGCCAGGTATTTGACCTGCGAAATCTCGCACAGGTTGCCTGCTTGAGGGCAGGTCATTCCCACTCCCGAACATGGCGAGAGCGTTGTATTCATCTCTCACTTCCTCCGAGGGCTAGGCCTCGCTCTGGATCCCTTCGTCAGGGGGCTCATGTTCTATTACGGGCTGGATTTTCATGACCTGGCCCCGGATTCCGTCCGCATTACCCCACACTTCGGTCTATGGCTCAAGACTTTCAATGTGAAGCCGAAGATGATTGAGGGGCGACACGCAGAGTGCGTAGGCACCATAATAAGAAAAAGCGCCGATGTTCCGTGGCCAGAGGGTTCCTTCTCGGAGGTGTCCAGCTTATGGCAACGGGAGTGGTTTTACATCACAGCTCCCCGGGGTACCAAGTGGGTGGCCACCCCTGCCTTTCGCTTGGGCCCCCTGCCACAACTGACATCATGGATCAACAAGGGGCTGGCCTGGGGGCCAGTAAATGATGTGCCGACATTGCAGGGTCGCATCCGGGATCTCCTCGAGAGAGATGTCGGCCTAGCCACGGTAATGCAAGTCATGCTAGTTTGTCGAGTCCTGCCTTTCAAACGTCGACCCCTTCGTATGTGGGAGTTCAACCCGGAAGGACCACGAGCTATTCAGCACTTCCTCGGCATGACGCTCGAAGAGATGTACAAATTGTTCTTCGGACCACAAA
This sequence comes from Aegilops longissima, assembly GCA_021605205.1. NCBI lineage: Eukaryota > Viridiplantae > Streptophyta > Magnoliopsida > Poales > Poaceae > Aegilops > Aegilops longissima. The sequence goes on along the minus strand of CM038681.1, from coordinate 479,391,380 downwards.
TAAGGTGTCCGGACACCACCGAGGATGCGGGTTTGAGCTGCAATCATCCAGATACCCAAGTAAGTAATCCCATGGCCGAACACGTTGTTTTTTTATCACAACATCATTCTGAAAAGTCACTCTTTTAACAGGACTGGGTAACAAAGGCAAAGATGATCAGGTGTCCGGCCCCCCTTCCCGAGGTCTCACCGGATCCTGTACTGTCCAGGATGCTCGAGCTCACGCCTTATCGAGCGCCCTTAGGGGCGGATAAAGGAGGGAATAAGGAGGCTGAAAGCGGGCCTCGCTCACTATTCATCCAAACCGGGGGAGTTAGTGCCTCCGCCAAGGAGGATAACCGGGGAGAAGAATCTAAAATTCCCTCTCCCGAAGGAAGGAAGAGGACCGCCTCTGAAGACCCGGAAACAACGGTTTCCAAACGGGGGAAGAAATCTTCGCCCGAGGGTCCTGCCTCGGAGGGCACCCTTGCCGCACAATGCCCGCAAGGGGATCATCCCTCTACCGAGCTGTAAGTAAACAAAAGGTACTTAATATTTTCCACTAGAGATGTTTGGGAAAGTTCACTGTTAGCCTTGCCTTCAAAGTTAGTTTTCCTCAAGTTATACCTATACTGTCGTCGCAGAGCAAACTTGAAAACATGGGTGCAAGCTTGTCTGGTTGCATCATCTTGGCTATCCAACTTGAACCTCATCTGTTGAAAATTATGGGAGTCTCATTATCAGCAACCTAGAAAGTATGGGACAGAGCAAGAAGATATTACTAGTTTCCATACATAACCATACTTACAGATAAATGGTCGAGGAAGGTGTTGAACTGGGTTTCGTCTTTGTCATTCCTGTACTGAATCCATGTTGGGAGGATACATACATGACACCTAACGGCAACCGCTGCCTCTGATACTAACTTGGCTGACTCTGTAGCATCACGTGGTCTTTTTAAACCTGCCTCAAAACGGATCTCCATTCTTCCTCCTCTAGATTTAGTGAACCTATCGAGCATTATCCCTGATGTTTGTTTCCTCTTGCGCCTAGGTGCTAGTCCAACAACGAACATAGGAAGTGTTAGTTTACATCAAACTGTGAGACTACATATAAAGAAGCATGCAACTGTAACTTTACTCCAGGAACTACCTTCTTGCTGTTGAAGCTCACAAGTTTCATCTGATATTGCCAACTCGTCTTGTGTCAAGAGTGCTTGGGAAGTAGTGTTAGGTGGAAAGGGAGCTTGGGAACGTGCTGCTAGCTCAGTTGACGCACGAGTAAGTCGTGCAGCTGGTAGTACTGTGGTAGGTGTTGCAAGAACTAGAGCTGTCTCTGCTTGTTTGGTGGCAGCTATTTTTTTATGTTCGGCTTTTTTTGCAACTCATGTAGCATGGGATGTCGTGTTTGTAGAATTTTCCGCTGGACTTTGACCTTCTATTGCACCATCAGTACCAGCAGAATCTGCAGGATTCATCCGCTTCTCATTCCCTGCCATTTTGTGTTTCTTCCTCCTTCTCTGTGCCATGTTAAGTCAAGCCGACAAGAAAAACGAATAACAATTTAGTTCTTCAGAACAAATTGATGTGTGATGCAGACGAACTAAACATTGATGTTAGACAACCACATGATAGGAGGATGTAATATGTATGAAAAACTGGACGGAAGATATAACCAGAACTATGATGTGTAAACTAAGAAGAAGGCATTTCGCCAAATTAGAAGCAATGCAATGGAAGGTAGACACCATATGAAAGATGCTACAAATATCGCTCTGCCAAGTTAAAAATGTCTCATCATAAATGGCGTTTAAACAAATGTGAAGCAGTACAAGAAATAAATCATATGCAAGATGCAAACAACATCACACTACCATGTTAGAGGTCTCTCGTCATTAGTGCCCTTGCATATTCACAGCATTGCATATTCATAGCTTATGATGTGTAAACTAAGGAGAAGGCATTTCAACAAATTAGAAGCAATGAAAGCTAGACACCATATGAAAGATGCAACGAATATCACTCTACCAAGTTAAAACTGTCTCGTCATAAGTGCCATTTCAACAAATTAGTATTACAAGCTAGAAAAGAATGTGAGATGTAACCTATATCAAACTCCGAAGTCAAACGTGTCTTATGATAAGTGATTGTTGCAGGTTACACAACAGTAGTAATTTGATGTAAGAACATGGTGTGATAGACAGGTATTGTATGTTCTAGAAACAGGAACACGTGTCTTATTAAAGTATAATGTGTAAAGTAAGCAGATGGAATTCAACAAAATTAGAAGCAATACAAGCTAGACATCACACATAACATGCAACCACATATAACAGTGCCAAGTTAGAGGGAGCAACGGTGGTGCTGCACTAGGGGAGACGTGCTCATCATAAACACAGCTTTGTTGAGTGTCTATGCATGTGTTGTCTTGGAAATCATCTTGGGGGTGTGGAGTAGAAACTGTAGAGGCCCTCCATTCGGAAGGAGCACCTTTATCCGCTGCCTTGCCAACTTCCTTCCGCTTTATTGATTTTGAATTGTCAAGTAAACCGACAAGAAAAAGCAATAAAATTCTCTCTTCATAACTCATTCATGCATGATACTGACAATCACTACTTTGATGTAAGGCAAACACATGATACCAGGATGAAATATGTACGAAAAACAGTACGGCATGACATGTTCACAACTGTTTGTGTAAACTAAGCAGAAACCATTCCAGCAAATAAGAAGCAATGAAAGCTAGACACCACATGAAAGATGCAACCAATATGACTCTGCCAAGTTAAAAGCGTCCCATCATAAATGGAATTTCAACAAATTAGAAGCAGCGCATGCTATAAATCATATGAAAGATGCAACTAATATCACACTGCATATACTAAAGGTGTCTCGTCATGTTGATTGATGCGGGATACAAAAAAACAATAGTTTTATGTAAGGACATGCTTAATAGACAGATGTACTATGTACTAAATACAGGAAGGCATGTCACATTAACAGGTATAATTTATAAGCTAAGCACACTAGCACATGTAGTTTAACCAGATTGGAAGAATTACAATCTAGACACCATATGCAACATGCAACCACATATCACGCTGCCAAGTTAGAGCAAGCACCTGCGATGCTAGTGTAGGGGAAATGCTATAATCAACTACAAAGCTACGTTCACTATCTTCATCTAGCATTTCTGTTTCTTGAGAATCATGTCAGGAGGCTGATGCTGCATTCTTTAAATGAGTAGTCCCCTTGCCTGCCTGCCTCATCATAAGTGATTGATGAGGTATACACAAGAACATTAGTTTGATGTAAGAACATGGTTAATACGCAGATATACTAGTATGTACCAAAAACAGAAAGGCATGTCATATTCAAAGGTATAATGTGTAAGCTAAGCAGATGCAATTTAACCAAATTGGAAGCAATACAAGCTAGACATCCGGCTGGAGTGGTGAGCGTGATCATCTAGGACCTGAGAGCCTGGTGGGAGGCGGGCTGCTTCGCCACCATCGCAGCTTTTTAGTTGGCTTCCAGGGGATGCCTATCTTTGATGGGCTTGTCACTGGCTCTGCCGGTGCCCTGACTAGCTATTTGTCTTCTGGTGCTCACGGGATGGTGGTTCATGTAAAAAATATCTTTCCTTATCTTACCGACTTCGGCCTTTCGAATACAAGCTAGACACCATATGGAACATGCAACCACATATGACACCGTGAAGTTAAAGCAAGCACCTGGGATGGTGGTTCATTGCGAGCGAGGTCATCAACTCCAGAGCTACGTTTACCGTCTCCATCTGCTGACATTGCACCCTTTATAGCGCTGTAACGTGTCTTGCCTACCCGCATACGAAGCTGGAGCGACTTCTCTCTTTTCTTTTTGGCTTCTCTCATGGCAGCAGAGTCTGAAATACCCTTGCATAAAAACACAATAGTGAGAGTAAGGATGAAGTGTGTGCAGAACTAGTGCACTGTAAAAGTAGCAGATAGCAGGTGGCTGAAAAATAAATGACAGGAGACATATGATAGCTCTACAACATTGCATGGCAAACAAAATTAGATTCTACTCCGTATGATTTTGTAATATATGAGCACAGAAATGCAGGTACTCCTCCAAAGACACCACCACATGTGGTCATATCTAAGATAACAATGATCGAAAATAAATAGGTCACCGATTTTTTAATGAACCGTCTGATCTATAAGGAATGGGCCGATGGCCTTCGTGTACCTTCCGCCAGTCACTGTTGACGATCTTTCTCGAACCGCCAGCTACCACCGGCCCAGACCCCTGCCTCCGCCGCCCCGCCCTCCCATCGACCTCACACCACTGCCGTGCTTGGCAGCGCTCTCAAGCCATCCCTTTAATCCCGGCCGACCTACAGATCGGGCGCCAGTAGCTCTAGGCCGCACACGCCCCTAAGATAAACACCAAGGCGCTGCTTCCCCGGTGTAATAGGCGTACTAGCGCCTGTTACGCTGGGGAATGCTTCCGTTAATTGGGAATCAACTGGCCAGAAATTGAAATTCAGCGGGGTGACGGACCTCTAGCTAAGGTGAAATAGTATATGAGGAGAAACCTTGTGCATCGCGAGTTACTAGGAACATCTAGTATCAAGAAGAAGCGGTCAACTAGTGTCTTCTGTGGGATGAATACCGTGCAAGCAGAGACGTAAGATTTGCACGAATAAGGGAAGAGGAGTACCTTTTTTGGTTGCCGGTGTGGTCACCTCCACATGTCGCGCCGATCTTCTTCTTTTTACCAGGGAAACCGATGTTCTGGAGGGTGCAGGCTTGGACGAACACATGGCCAAATTGTTGACTGTGTTGCCGTGGCCGTATGTCGGTGGAGGGGAAGCAGATCTGAGGCGGCGAACGACGTAGCAGGAACAGCTCCGGTGCGGTGGAGGGTGGCGAAGTTGGAGCGGCAGCGGTGAGGTGCAGGACGGCGTGGTTAAACTGGCTCGGGTACGGACGGCTCGGCCTCGGCTTCAACTACTAGCCGTGGAGGGCATTGCGGTGGACGACGACGTCGGGGTATCGGCTCCGGCGTGATGGAGGATGGCGGCGGTTGATGGGTGGGATGGGGTGGCGGACGGAGGACGCCGGGGTTTCGCGGCTGGTGGAGAGGTAGTTTTGGGGCCCATGGAGTACGAATGGGGAATCGGACGGGTGGGGGGGAACCATGTTTTGGTCTGGGACACGCTTATTTTTGGCTTTTTTGAACAGAAGATGGGACGCGCATGTTTGAAAATTGTGGAAAGTACAAACTTTTCCACCCTCTTAAATTTCGGACCTACTGCGGGTCGGGGGTAGGATGGTAATCCCAGGTGTCCCAAATAGTGGGCGGGAGCGATTTCAGCCGCGCGCATGTGTGCTTAGGCGGCCATTGTGTATGAATGTTTTTTCAGATGCGGTTGCGTGGCGTCTAGATGAAGCTACAAACCTACCCCGGTTTAGACCTTTGGACGTCGGGCCGGTAGGTTTCACGGGTCGGAGTTATTAGAAAAGTAATTTCCTTGTACTACCAAACATTGGTCTCGCGCGGTTTCGGGCGAGTAGAGGCTCTTTTGGCGCTTCGTTCAAAAATTTGAAACACAAGCATTCACGTTTAGAGTACTCTTGAACTATGAGGATTGACCTAAATAGACAAAGTTATATTTGACCTTGTATGTTTGAAAACCTCATTAAATTATCCGCTTCTTTTTGAAATTTTGACACTTGAAAATCCTATAACTACTATTATTTTGGAATGGAGGAGCTAAATTTGAATCAATTTTGTACACGACTACATATGCTATTATGTACAAAATCAGAGCAAAGATTGGTGCCCCCATAATTTAGGTATGGTTTACAAATGCCATGATATCAGATTCAAATAATTGAATGGACTTCATGTTGAATTCGATTTTTTTAAACCACCTTAAGTTGAATTCAAATGTATGCTAGTTCATTGGTAGCTATTTATAATGTCGATTGTGTAACTTTTGTATGTATAATGTGCTTTACACACACAACATGAACTATACTCACGTTTATATTCGATTGCTAAAGCGATGCATTGTCTGGAGTTCAAAATACTAACTATGTGGATCAATTGTGTCGAATAATAGCATAGACATGCTCAAATTCGATTGAATCTAGATGTCTGATGGATCAATGACTGCTCCTTACGCGAATTGCAAATATCATGATCCCATCCTAATATTTGGATACAATTTATATCTTTAATCAATGTGTAGAGCAGTCTTTTACGTGTAGTTTGACTCTCCATCGGTGGTCTCTCACACATGCTCACACACTCTTTCCCGAGGTGTATTTCTCGCACACATGCTCTAGATATAACCCTCCCTCCCTCTCGTAACCATTTACAACTGTTTTCACTAACCTTTATCACAAGCACACTTCCTCTCGCAAACATACACACGCACAATCCTCATCGACCCTTTCTATATACATGGACCTGCTTACGTGTCTCATGTACACACATTATCTTTACGCCTGTCTCTCACGCATTGTCTCACACCTCTCTTCCTAATCGACGAGTATGATTCTAGCAGAGCATTCTATAGGATGCCCCAGAAATTAGGTTGGATGAATAGTAATATCAAAGATAAAGGGGTTACCTTAGTCCGAGAACCTAGGGTTACAAATCCTAGCCGGCTTTGTCAGTGGACACAGAGTCCTTCACAATTCTGATATCTTTGTCTTGTAGGACTAGTCATCCATGGGTCTTCCTAAATGCGTCAGGGGCCGACCAATGTGGCGCAGGACGGAACCGAACGAAGGGCCACACCTCGACCCACCGGACCTCACGCGGTGTGAGGGAGTCCTGGACTAGGGGGTGTCCTGATAGCCGAACTATCATCACGGCCGGACTCCAAGACTATGAAGATACAAGATTGAAGACTTCGTCCCGTGTCCGGATGGGACTTTCCTTGGCGTGGCAGGCAAACTTGGCGATATGGATATGCAGATCTCCTACCATTGTGACCGACTCTGTGTAACCCTAACCTATCCGGTGTCTATATAAACCGGAGGGTTTTAGTCCGTAGGACGAACAACAATCATACCATAGGCTAGCTTCTAGAGTTTAGCCTCCTTGATCTCGTGGTAGATCTACTCTTGTACTACCCATATCATCAATATTAATCAAGCAAGAGTAGGGTATTACCTCCATCGAGGAGGCCCGAACCTGGGTAAAAACATCGTGTCCCTTGTCTCTGTTACCATCCGCCTAGACGCACGCCGGGACCCCCTACCCGTGATCCGCGGTTTTGACACCGACATTGGTGCTTTCATTGAGAGTTCCTGTGTCATCACCGATAGGCCCGATGGCTCCTTCGATCATCAACAACGACGCGGTCCGGGTGAGACTTTTCTCCCGGACAGATCTTCAGATTCGGCGGCTTTGCACTGCGGGCCAACTCGCTTGGCCATCTGGAGCAGATCGAAAGCTACGCCCCTGGCCATCAGGTCAGATTTGGAACTTTGAACTATACGGCCGATGTCCGCGGAGACTTGATCTTCGACGGACTCGAGCCACAGCCGAGCGTGCCGCACTGTCTCGATGGGTATGATCTAGCTCTGCCGCCGAACAGTGCCCTGGAGGCCGCACCAGCATCCGCTCCGACCCTTAATCTGGAGCCGGATTCCCCGATCGAGGACGAGTGGTTGGACACCGCCTCGGGGGCTATGATCTCTACGGCGATTGAGCCGAACTCCATCCCTGTCCTTTGCGAAGACCTTGACTCCAGGTGCCGACTCCTCTCCGGACTCAACCCTCCGCGCCCTTAATCGAATCCGATTGGGCGCCGGTTATGGAGTTCACTTCACTGGCATCTTTCAGCACTCGCCTTTGGCGACATCCTGAATTCACTAAAGTCTCTCTCTTTATCCGGAGAGCCCTGGCCGGACTACGGACAGGAAGGTTGGGATACAGACGACAAAATTCAACGCCCACCCACCACCCACTTTGTAGCCACTGTCGATGATTTAACTGACATGCTCGACTTCGACTTCGAAGACATCGACGGTATGGACGACGACGCCGAAGACGACCAAGACCCAGCGCCTACAGGGCACTGGAAGGTCACCTCGTCATATGACATATACATGGTGGACATCCCAAAAGATGGGAACGGCGATGGAACAACGGAGGATGACCCTCCAAGAAGCAACAAGCGCCGGCGTCGTGGCGCGCTCTAAATCCCGCCACAAAGAAAAAGCGGTGATTCCGCACGGAGATAATAACACCGGACAAGTGCCAAGACAACCCCTCCAGCAGGGACTCAGCGCAGGAGGAGGAGAAGCAAGTCCGCACGACAAGGCGGTAGAAAGAGAGGTCGAGGACGATAATTATGCGCCCTCCTCCGAAGATGAGGCAAGCCTCGACGACGACAATTTGCCGTGCTCGAGGATCCCGCCGAACAGGAGCGCTTTCAAACGCAGGCTTATAGCCACGGCAAGCAGCCTCAAGAAAAGCAGCAACAACTTAGAGCTGACCAAGACCGCTAGTGACAGATGGATCAAGTCCTTGCAGCCGAAGAGTATGAACTCGAACGCCTCCAAAAGCTACCCCAAACGCAGGTCGTTGCCTCGATCGAGGAGGAAGCACCCAAGTCACCAGCGCCGCGACATGGCAGACCGCCACCCGTGGCTGCGACAGAGAAGCCTCTCGGCCCTCCGCTCAAGCCACACCCCGACGCCTCTCAAAAAGTACCAAGGCACGGGAAAACGCGCTGGACTTGCGAGATATATTGGAGGACAAGGTAAAACATACAAGATCGATCTACGGATCGCGTGGGCGCCCAACGACTCGGGATGATTACCGTCGCGCCGGATACAGCAAACCCGGCCGGGCCGAACACAGTAGACAAAGCTCATATGAGCTACGTCGTGATATAGCCCAATACAGAGGCGCCGCACACCCACTATGCTTCACAGATGAAGTAATGGATCATCAAATCCCTGAGGGTTTCAAACCCGTAAACATCGAATCATACGATGGTACCACAGATCCTGCGGTCTGGATCGAAGACTATCTCCTCCATATCCACATGGCCCGCGGTGATGATCTACATGCCATCAAATACCTCCCACTCAAGCTTAAAGGACCAGCTCGGCTTTGGCTTAACAGCTTGCCAGCAGAATCAATTGGTTGTTGGGAGGACCTGGAAGCCGCATTCCTTGATAACTTCCAGGGCACATATGTGCGACCACCAGACGCCGATGACCTTAGCCACATAATTCAGCAGCCAGAAGAATCGGCCAGACAATTCTGGACACGGTTCCTAACAAAGAAAAATCAAATCATTGACTGTCCGGATGCAGAGGCCCTTGCAGCCTTCAAACATAACATCCGCGACGAGTGGCTTGCCCGGCACCTAGGACAGGAAAAGCCGAAATCCATGGCAGCCCTCACAACACTCATGACCCGCTTTTGTGCGGGAGAGGACAGATGGCTAGCTCGAAGCAACAACTTGGCCAAACACCCTGATAGTTCGGATACCAAGGACAGCAATGGCAGGTCGCGTCGCAACAGGAACAAGCACCGCATTAACGGCGATAATGCTGAAGATACGGCCATCAATGCCGGATTCAGAGGCTCTAAACCCGGTCAGCGGAAGAAGCCATTCAAAAGAAATACCCAGGGCCGGCCCAACTTGGACCGAATACTCGATCGCTTGCGGATACATGGCACCCCGAAAACCAGCCAATCACACCAATAGGGATTGTTGGGTGTTCAAGCAAGCAGGCAAGTTAAGTGCTGAACTCAATCACAAGGGGCTGCATAGCGATGACGAGGAAGAGCCCCGGTCGCCGAACAATAGAGGACAGAAGGGTTTTCCCACACAAGTGCGGACGGTGAACATGATATACGCAACCCATATACCCAAAAGGGAGCGGAAGCGTGCACTAAGGGACGTATATGCGATGGAGCCAGTCGCCCCAAAGTTCAACCCATAGTCTTCCTGCCCGATCACCTTCGATCGAAGGGACCACCCCACTAGCATCCGTCACGGCGGTTTTGCCGCATTGGTTCTTGACCCAATTATTGACGGATTTCACCTCAACAGAGTCCTGATGGACGGCGGTAGCAGCCTGAACATGCTTTATCAGGATACAGTGCGCAAAATGGGCATAGACCTCTCAAGGATTAAACCTACAAAGACGACCTTTAAAGGCGTCATACCGGGTGTAGAGGCCAATTGTACAGGCTCAGTTACACTCGAAGTGGTCTTCGGATCCCCGGATAACTTCCGGCGAAGAGTTAATCTTCGACATAGTCCCGCTCATGGCGGCTATCACGCCTTTGCTTGGATGAACCGCATTTGCAAAATTCAATGCGGTGCCGCACCACGCATACCTCAAGCTCAAGATGCCAGGCCTCGAGGAGTAATCATGGTCAATGAAAACACGAACGCTCTCCGAACGGAGGAGCACACAGCAACCCTCGCGGCGGAGGTTCAAAGCAGCCTCTCACAGCAATTCTCGAGTCCGCCACTAAGCGTCCGGACACCGCATCCAGCCCGAGTAACCTACAACAAGACCGCCTGGCACGATTCAAGCATCGTAGCAATCCGCCCCAACCCCAGCCCTCGCGAAATTGTGAAGCCCGTACTACGCGTACATAATTACGCCCGGAGATACCATGGGCATAAGGGAGGGCACGACCACGCACGCCTTGAATGCGGCTCAACCGCACTGTGGGCTCCGATTGTGTCATTCTTTTTCCTTTTCCTTTTTTTTCCTTTTTCTTACTTTCAGGACTCCGTTTTCCAGAAGTCCTGTCCGGCACTAGAATCGCCGAACTCACGATGCAACAGCCAGGGAAGCAGAAAGCTACGTTGAGTGTTCAGGTGGTCTCTATTACGAGCATTATACCTATTTTACATACCATCCCGCAGCTTACCCCTGGAGGGGGACATGTTAGATAGTCCCATCCCTTGCTTATCGCACTATTTGTATCGTTCTGCCTTCATTGCAGTACCTTTTTGAATAAACAATACATAGCTTTTGCCTATTATTGCACTCCTTTCTTTATCTATATATATGTTCATTTCATGACATGTTGCACCCGTACACTTTGGTACGACCAATACACCAGGGGCTTAAGTACCCCAAAATTATGGTGTGACAAGTCCGAACACTTTCACAAGTGCGGCACCCCGAACTTATAGCATTATATGCATCGGTTCCGAATCATGTCTTGGGTCAATAGTTGGGTTTGCCCGGCTCCCGTGTTTTGGTACCTTACGTTCCGTTATATCGGCTAAGGTAGCACTGGAGAACCACTGCGATTGTGCCCAGCTTGAGCTGGGTTGAGCACCTCAGTGGAGAAAGCTAAAACGGACCGTCATGATAGGGCGAGAGCCGGTCGCTGTTCGAGAGGTTTTTTCGGGTCCCTAAAGACTTATGCCGCTTAGATCGAGGAACCGGAATTGTCCGGCCAAGGCATGGATAGCGCCCGAACTCGGTCTTCCGAATACTAGGGGCTTCACGAAATTTAAAATTATAGAATTCTATGGCTAAGTGAGAGTGTTCAAGCATTATAAGTCCGGTTGCCTTGTTAGCTGCGTTGGCGCCTCCCTAGATGGACCCAAGAATGGGAACAAGAGTGCTCAAGTTTATCCCGAACACCCCAGCACTCGTGGCATGGGGGCTGAAGCAAACGACCTGCCATCTCTCAAATTTGATAAACGTCCGCACAGAAGGTAATATTTTAAATTAACAAGCGTTGCTTATTAGCGCATATGAACAAGTTTTCAGCGTACAGGATAACAAATGCGAGCCTATTCAAAAATTACATCTTTGGAGCACTCATCCGCTATTCGGCGGGCACCCTTCAGGAGGCCCTCATAGTACATTTCGGGCGTGCGATGCTCCTTGCCCTTAGGTGGCCCGTCCGTCACAAGCTTCTCCGCATCCAGCTTGCCTCGGTGCACTTTAGCACGGGCAAGGGCCCGACAGACACCTTCAATGCAGACGGAGCGCTTGATGACTTCAATCCGTGGGCAGGCGTCCACCAGCCGCTGCACTAAGCGAAGTAGCTCCTGTGCATGGCTTCAATGGCCACACCGAACTATAAGGCCCTTCATGGCCTGTTCGGCGACCTTAGGAGCTCGACCAGCTGCTTCAGCTGGTCGCCAGGGCACCGGCGCTCGACCTCGATACCGAGACCGAACACCTTCTCCGTCGAGCTCCCCTCCTTGGCGCGGTAGAACGCGACAGCATCCGATACACTACGAGGCATATCTGCGAACGCTCCTGGAGAGCTCCGAATCCGGGTAAGTAATAGGTAATTCACTTTCACATGCTTGCTTTACATAAAGAATGCCTTACCCGCCGCTATCTTCTTTAGCGATTCAATTTCTTGGAGGGCTTTTTGGGCTTCGGCCTTAGCGGCTTTGGCACTCTCAAGAGCCGAGGCGAGCTCGGACTCTCGAGTCTTCGAGTCACGCTCCAAACTCTCTTGTTTTTTCACGAGAGCCTGGAGCTCTTGCCGTACCTTCGCCAGCTGCGCCTCCCCCTTCTCTCGCTCGGTGCGCTCCGCGGCCGCTTTGTTTTCGGCCACGGACACCGCTTCCTTCAGGGTCGCCACCTCGTTCGTGGCCCCTGCAGTACCCATGTTATTCCTGTTATTTTTTGCAATCGAAACCTTTCTATAAGGTATTTCTTTAATACGGTATTACTTACCTTCCTCGTCCTCGAGCTGCTTCTTGGCAAGGCCGAGCTCGTTCTTGGACCGCTCGAGGCTTCGCTTCAATGCATATCCCTCCGCAGTCAGTGCGGCAGAGGTCAGCAGCGTAGTCTGCATTCCCATATTGACATACTTATGTTAGACTCCTGCATATATCTTTTTAGATCCTTAGTTCGGCTTTTCTTTCCGAACACCGAACTAAGCATCAGGGGCTACTGTCTATGCGGTAATATTTTTACATATTCTAAACTTACCTCAAAGCCTATTAGAAGGCTGGTATAGGCTTGGTCAGCCCGCCTTGGCGGATCGAACTGTCCGGATCACCGCACTCATAACAAAGGCGGTGCTCCTCCTCGATGGAGGCGCTGTTAAGCGCCCAAGAAAGTTATCTGGTGCCTCCGTTGGACGGAGGACACCGACGTCTTACCCTTCTTACGAAGGGGCCGCTTGCCGGACTTCGGAGCCGCTGAAGGTTCCGTTATGGAGTCCGGACAAGGGTCAGGCTTAGAGCCCCTGGGGGTCTCGCCCCCCACGCGCCTGGAGTCCGGGAGGTCGCCTTGCGGCGCCTCTGCGCCACCTCCTCTTGACCAGGCCCCTTGGGGCCCCACTGCCTCGTCCAAGAGCGCGAGGCGAGGAGGCGGCCGGAAGTGAAGTACTCTCCATTTCTGACGAACCCAGGGACCCGCTCGACGAAGCAGCAAATTCACCTTTGGGCGGGCTGCATAATTGTTCGGCATTAGAGAACACTATGCAATGATAAAAAGCCAGGGGTATCCGGACACTTACGATCTCGCCAGCGGCTTGGTCCTCGTTGGCCACTCCTCCTCGTCATCGTCGACGTTGGTGGAGAAGTCCGGAGGAAGGTTCCTTCCCTTCTTAGACCCTCCGGCCTCCCCAGTTGGGGCGGCCTTCCTTTTCCTCTCCTCCCCCGCTGGGGTAGAAGCTTCTTTTTCCTCCTCCTCGTCCTCAGGAGAAGATTCTGCTTCAGAATCTGACAACACCAGGCATCGGGAGCTCCTTCGAGTTCCTGTTGCCTCCTTCTTGGCCTTCTTCTCCGGCACCACATGAGGTACCGGAGCCAGCAGCCCCGTCAATCGGGCGTCCGCTGGGTCTTCTGGCAAAGGAGCCAGACAGTTAACCTGTCCGGACGTCTTCAGCCAGTCCTGTTAAGGGTTAGGGAGTTTTAGATCCCGCATAGAGTCAAACTATGAAAAAAGAGTCCCATAAAGGGTAAAATAACTTACCTCGCTGGCTTGACGCTGCGAGCTGAATCCGCGATCTTCGGTAGCGGATGTGGGAGCCTCGGCGCCCTCGAACAGCACCTTCCAGGCATCTTCGTACATAGTGTCGAAGAGCCTTTTTAGAGTTGAGTGCTATGCCGGATCGAACTCCCACAAATTGAAGGCCCGTTGTTGGCATGGGAGAATCCGGCGGATGAGCATCGCCTAGATTACGTTGACAAGCCTGAGATTCTTGTCCACCAGGTTTCGGACGCATGTTTGGAGTACGGATAGCTCGTCCGAATTCCCCCACGTCAGGCCCGTCTCTTTCGATGACGAGAGCCGTGTGGGGAAGCCAGATCTGAATTCGGAGGCCGCCGCCCATTTGGGGTCGCGCGGCTCGGTGATATAGAACCACCCCGATTGCCACCCCTTTATTGTCTCCACAAAGGAGCCCTCGAGCCATAGGACTTTGGCCATCTTGCCAACCATGGCGCCTCCGCACTCCGCTTGACGGCCGCCCACTACCTTCGGCCGAACATTGAAGATCTTCAGCCATAAGCCAAAGTGAGGCTGGATGCAGAGGAAGGCCTCGCACACGACGATGAACGCCGAGATGTTGAGGATGAAATTTGGGGCCAGGTCATGGAAGTCCAGGCCGTAGTAGAACATGAGCCCCCGGACAAATGGGTGAAGTGGAAAACCTAGTCCGCGGAGGAAGTGGGGGAGAAACACCACCCTCTCATGGGGCCTGGGGGTTGGAATGAGCTGCCCCTCGTCGGGCAGCCTGTGTGTGATGTTGCTGGACAAGTATCCGGCCTCCCACAGCTTTGTGATGTGCCCCTCCGTGACGGAGGAGGCCATCCACCTGCCTCCCGCTCCGGACATGGTTGGAGAAGGTTGAGGTGGGATGTGCGGACTTGGGCGCTGGATCTCGAGTCTTGTGAAATGGATGAGCAAAGGAGGAAGAAGGCGAGGGTGAAAAGGTGGATCCTTATCCCTTATATGGACGGACGGCTATGCGCGTCCCCACCAGCCGGTAAAACTCGATTATCTCCCAAGCGCCAGAATCAATGGCGCGGATGGGTTACCCACATCCGTATTGATGAGAATCCCGAATAAGGGGCACGATCTATGCTTTGATAAGGCGTGCAGCAAACCGCCTCGCTAAAAGCGCTAAGGTGGAATGGTAAAAACGATTCATATAAAGGTCTGGCGTGGTGTGATGTCACGCCGCGAATACGCCAGCAGATCTGTGCAAAAGTTATTCTCTCTACGGTGGTATGTGGAACTTGTTTTGCGAGCGGACACTATCCTTGTGTTCAAAACCTTCTATGAAGTATTCGGAGGAGGAACCCGCCTTGCAATGCCGAAGACAATATGCGCGCCGGACTCGTCGTCATTGAAGCCTGGTTCAGGGGCTACTGAGGGAGTCCTGGACTAGGGGGTGTCCGGATAGCTGAACTATCATCACGGCCGGACTCCAAGACTATGAAGATACAAGATTGAAGACTTCGTCCCGTGTCCGGATGGGACTTTCCTTGGCGTGGAAGGCAAGCTTGGCGATACGGATATGTAGATCTCCTACCATTGTAACCGACTCTATGTAACCCTAACCTATCCGGTGTCTATATAAACCGGAGGGTTTTAGTCCGTAGGACGAACAACAATCATACCATAGGCTAACTTCTAGGGTTTAGCCTCCTTGATCTCGTGGTAGATCTACTCTTGTACTACCCATATCATCAATATTAATCAAGCAGGAGTAGGGTATTACCTCCATCGAGAGGGCCCGAACCTGGGTAAAAACATCGTGTCCCTTGTCTCCTGTTACCATCCGCCTAGACGCACAGTTCGGGACCCCCTACCCGAGATCCGCCGGTTTTGACACCGACACGGTGACACACCCTCTGCCCCCACGTCTCATTATCTTCTCACTCCCACACATACCAACACAATCACCACACACACAGAAAATTTCTCCTGGTGCCTCTATTCCCTCCCCCTTGCATATACACACTCAAGGGAATGGAATCTCTTGTCGTGACGTCATATTCGTCTCTCTCTCTCTAAACCACTCTCATTTCTCATGCTATCTCTCCCTCGCCCCCCGTCGGCCCCTCTATCCATGCCTCTCTCGAATACGTAATACACACACATACCTCTCTAGGCCCCGCCAAATGCATCAACTACACATTCACACATGTTACATCACGTACCCCATTGATCTAAAAGGCCCTCTCTTCATGTTTATTTCGCATACAACATTCCTTTTGAATAAAGTGTGGCCAAAAAATTATTTTAGAGTTTCTACATACATACAACCTTACAAAGTTATATTGAGGAGTACAAACACTAATTTTCATTGCATGATGCCCACAATGATATTTATTCCGCACTGTGAATTTGTATATTTTTATACTATATACAAAGTTAGTCATAATAAAGAAAAACGAAGAGCATCTCTCTCTCCATCGCATACCCCCCCTATACGCCCCTTTCACGTATGCACACAAAACTATATCCAGGTCCTATAAAAGTAAGCCCCCAGAAAATTCACGCATGTTTCATCTTTCTCTCATGATATATGGAATGACGATCATTGTATTTGAAGCGAAAGCACGATACGTACATTGGACTTCAGAATCCACTCATTACGGTCACCATTTATGTTTATTGGTTATTATATAGTCACGGGATCACCATACAACTATGTATTTGCTCATGACATGACTAGTTGACCAGTTAAACGCTCCACGTGGCACCTCTAGTGTTGCATCACATTATCTCACTACCATCGTGCCCACCTGTCGACTTGTATCTACTCTACATCTACACTTTTATAAAATACAAAAAATACACTCTTATAAAAAACAGAGTTGGTGATGATGGTGTGCCTTCCATCCTGCAATATAGGCCGTCCGATTTATATCTGACGGATAGGAAAGAAACTATGGCAATTTTGCAAAAAGGTACCCACACACCTCTCCACATTTGCAAATAAGGCCTTCCCTCGTTCATCCTTTTCTCTCACAAGATAAACAAGTCATACAAATGCATCTTGATGTTACATGCAACGCACGTGCATCTTTCTAGTAAGAATGAAAACAAACGACAAAAAAATATTTGGACGGTGGTTCGAAGTCATGACCGCAGGCACAGCGGACAAGGTGGCCTTGTATTGGTATGCTGAGCCGTCTGTTTTAACACACAGGACCTAGTGTGGTGATTATACACACACGCACGCATGCACACGAACTGCATCCGCGCAACACTCACACAAACACATGCACCCACGCACGCACGCAACACTCACACATACACACGCAACCACGCACGCACACAACACTTGCACGCACACACGCACGCATGCATGCACACACCAGAACACCACACGACCAACACACACTCTCACGTTCAAGTGCTCAACCTACACGTGCATGCGCACACATCAGGCCCTGACAGACACATACACAACCAGGTGATTCCCGCGCACGTAAATTTGTGATTATCTGACCTTTTGCCTATGTGAACTGACAGGTGGGACCCACAAGGAACGTGGTCAATTTAACTAGTCAACATGGCGCCACGCAGACTATTTGGTCGGTCAACAGAGTGCAATCAGATGCTGAACTGTGAGCAAGTGACCGTATAATCACCGCAAAACGTATATAGTGACCGTAATCAGCTTATTCTGAAGTTCGGTGACCATAATACGCTTTTCTCTCTATAGGCCCTCCAAAACTACATCTCTACATGTTCTTGCATGTTACATCTAACAACTATGCAATACATCACTACTACTACACTCTAACACAATAAATCATATGTGTCTTTAGTTTTACTAGATATCATATTGTTACTTATAACTATTCAGTTTGCATACATTAAAATTGCCTTTGAAATGTATGGCGATTATCATCTACAGCGGAAAAATCCCGCCTTTCCTGTTTAATCGGGTTTGTATCGATGGATCGTATGTAAACAACAAAACTATAGTACTATACATTACAAGTGACAGTTCACTGGGCCGTCGTGTCGTCTACTCCTCCGTCGTAAGAGTGGAGCGCTCACTTTCATAAATCTTCTAGTCCCTTTCGCCGACATGTGGGACATCAAGCTACTAGGTCCACGTGACATACCGAAATACAGTGCAGAGCAGCCGGGGTGAAGCACCCCAGTCATGGCGCCGGCGTAGTAACGAGCCATGAGGCGTCAAATCACAAAGCTGCACCTTTCCCGCAGTTAAGTTGGAGGGACGAAGCAACCATAATTTCACTCGTTGCTGAATCCGCTTCTCCCTCATCTTCTTCAACTTAACCACGTGTTGCTTCTGCCATTGTTCTGCCTCATGTGGGACGCGGATCGGCTTGGTAAAGCACTGACACGTGGGACCGCATGTTAGCAAACCGCCAGGACAACGTCCTCCAAAAATAAGAAGCCTAATCCTAGACTTACAAAGGGCTACGTAGGTGCTACGTATACTTTCCATCTAATCTATATATGCCCCCCCCCTGATTTTCAGGTGGGATGGGCCTAATCCTCTCCTTTAATCCAATCAAATAGTCCCACATCACATCAGTTCGTAACTTTATGTAAACCATTACATGGATGTAGCATTGCTCAAATAAGAAACCTCCCACGCCATCCGTGCGGCAAAATCACCTCCTTTTTACTAGTCTTGATTCTATAATTTTTTAGATCAATATAATTGAGATTTGTATAGATAGAACACAGGAGAAAAACCAAGTGGTACGGTTAAGGACATCCACAATGTGTAGCCAAATGTGAAAATAGCTTTTGGCATCGTGGGAACCATTTTGGACAGTGTTGCCAAAGACAAAAAGATGGAACCGAAGCTCCCTGATTGATTGATTGAAGGAATAGAAAAATGCAACGTCTCTCCTCTTTCTCCCATGCTTGGATGCATGTAGTATAGTATAGAGCACAGAGTCTACTCCCTGTCCCTTCTATCACAAATCAGAAAGCAGTGAGGCGTCAAATCACAAAAGCACGGACGAAGCAACCATCATTTCACTCTTCGTTGACTCCGCTTCTCCATCGTCTTCTTCGAGAAACCATCTCACCGCACTAGTACTCCTAGAAGTACTAGTAAAGGACTTCTGGATGCAAATAAGGCGGTTGTCTCGGCTTATGGCGGCACTTATGAACGACTTACCATGGTCTCCTCAATTGTGTTCTCCGCGAACGCATTTCGCCAAACCACCAAAAAAAGATATCGCTAACGCCACCGCAATGGGAAGGAAGTCAAATATAGTTACTACCTCCATTTTTTTGTACACAAGGCCAGTATATCAAAATTACAATTCGCAAAGGGCCACTAACACTAATAGAGGCAAAATTGATGGGGTTAGCAACCAAGGACATTAATATCGACTGCATGCATGCGGAAGTGAGAAGGTTGGTTTGCATGGCGCTGCATTAATCAAGCGATGAGGAGTGAGATGGTTAGCTCTTTGGTTTTTGGAGAAAAAATATGCATTAATTGACACGTGAAACGAGGATTTGTGTCGATTAAATCCCGCGAATGAAAATTCTGCCTTTCTTTTTTAACACTAGTACTCCTAGTACGTAGGTACTTATCCTGTTTGGGTCTAGGCCTTGCATTGCCAAACTTCGCCACACATTTTTGCCAAGCTTGCCTAAAGTTTTCAAAATGAGAAGGAGGTACACTTGCGCACGGCTGTCGCGGTCGCACCACACCCTCACACGGTCACTCCTGCACGCCGCGGTCGCACCGCACCCTCACACAGTCTCTCCTGCACGCCGCAAACCCAACCAAGGGAACGCACCCTCACTGACACGTGTTGTCGCATGTGAACAAACCAAACTCAGCCATCCTATCGCTGACACATAATTTTTGTTCATAGAGTATGTTTATCCAACTGCATGTTGGGGAGTATCCGTCGCCCGTGCGGTGGTCTCATTGGGGAAGAAGAAGAGGTGAGGAAGAAGGAAAGAAGGGTTAGGAGACGAGGGATATTCATCCAACCACCTGAAATGGTAGACTGACCCAAGTCAGCGACTTGCATAACAAATATACGTTTTTACACAGCAAAAGATCCATAAAACAACAACATAAAGAAAAACTATCATCGTCATGAAAAGAGACGACCTCGTCGTCTTTGGCTGCCGGCGCGAACCAGCCGTCGCTGCCGACATGTGTCTCCGCACCGTGGTTGTCCTCGGCCTCCAGCTACTCATTCAAGTGGAGCGTGCGGGTGCTCTGCACGGACGAGAGCACAACCCGGTTCAAGTAGAGGACGCCCGGTTCCGCCTGCAGGAGGGGCTCGATGGCAGCGGCATCCACGCGCTCCGCGTCGAGTCGAGCCTCCGCCGCCCGATTCAAGTCCAGGACGTCCGGTTCCACCTGCAGGAGGGCGTCGATGAGAGCGGCATCCGCGTGCTCTGCGTCGAGTCGAGCCTCTGCCGCCCGGTTCAAGTCCAGGACATCCAGTTCTGCCTGCAGGAGGGCCTCGATGGCAGCGGCATCCGCGCGCTTCGCCCCAAGTTGAGCCTCCGCCGCCCGGTTCACATCCACGACATCCGGTTCCGCATGCAGGAGAGCCTCGATGGTAGCGGCATGCGCGCGCTCAGCGTCGAGTTGAGCCTCTGCCTCCTGGTCCTCCTTTAGTATCGCCACATTGAACCGCTGGTCCGCCTGCACCATGGGGGACTCGAACGCCGGCACGAAGTCGACGTCCATCGTCTCATACCCATCGGGGGCCTTCTGCGCCGTGACCTCCGCAGTGAACATTAGATCGGCTTCCACCTCCTCGTAGCTTGGCTCCATAGAACTCGGGGATTGGCCCGCCGCAAAGCGAGCTTGGGAACGGAGGTCTGTGGCGCTGACCGCCGCCGCAATTTCTGCGCGGCGCTCCGGCGTCAGCATCTTGTAGTAAGTGATCTTGCGGTGCACCATGGTTTTCCGTGAACTAGGGGACGCTTGATGCGGGCTAGGGGATCGAAAGGTGGGGGAATGTGCTGGAGATTTGGTGTGGTTTTAGGGCAGCGGCTGGCATAGGCCGAGCAGCGAAGGTTCTGGTGTGAATAGTGGTTCCGGTGATGACCGGTCAATCGGTTTTGACTGTACATCGCTCTTGTCGTGTTCGCATTGCAGCCCGGCACGCTGGACCCTCCACGTCGCTCACCGAATGGAACGCGCTTCGTCTTGCGTTTTTGCTCGCTTGTGGGACCGCAGTTGAGGGCAAACCGACGTCCCTCCCCCTCCCCCGCCCGCGTCATTTATTATACCACCTCTCCCTCCGTTTTATGCGGAGTAAATAAAAACAGAGGGAGTATACTACGGATGAGGATCCCCTGGCGTGGCCTAGCAAGCATGGGGTCCGCCAGTAAGTGATCGAAAGGGAGGGTAAGGCAGGGATACCTACGTCGGAGGATCCACTTCCACT
Organism: Aegilops longissima; assembly: GCA_021605205.1. Classification (NCBI taxonomy): domain Eukaryota; kingdom Viridiplantae; phylum Streptophyta; class Magnoliopsida; order Poales; family Poaceae; genus Aegilops; species Aegilops longissima. Next base: position 479,370,048 of record CM038681.1, on the reverse strand, counting down.
ATACTACTTTGACCAAATGTTAGAGTAATAATATATGACATGCAACTTACACAAATTTGAGAGTAATAATATATGACATGCAACTTACACAAAGCATACAGGGTCTAATGCGTTTTTCGAGGCTAACTTTGACCAAATGTTAGAGTAATAATATATGACATGCAACTTACACAAAGCATACGGTCAAATTCGTATGTGAAAGGAGTTTCCAATGATATAATTTTCACATTATACATCTCATGTACTATTAATCTTGTCAATAGTCAAATTGGAAACCATCTCGAGTACAAATCAAGGAGTACGTACGAATCTAACAATATTGATTGGGCGTTGTTGAATGTTGATACCTTTTTGATCAAAGTAGAGATACTTTGACTACACATAGAACTTGTATGTAAACTAGAAAGGATAGGAGGGAGTATATTGTACGTTCAAAAACGAAACGAACATTGAATACCCTTTATATATGATTTGCGGATGCTATGATCACCGGTTCAAAATTTTGAATCCGCCTTAGGTATCACGTGCCCCCACTCGTTCCCTCTCGATTTCATCTCGGTGTCCGGAGATCTATTGAAAGAGCACTAGGGTGGGTACATGCGAATGATACTCGGCGGAATGTTCAAATGAGGCATGCGGGAGGATGGACTCGACTGGAGGGCGACATGATCAATGGAGAAGAGGGTTGGTGAGGAATGATAAATAAGCAAAGGCCACATGATTATACTTGAACGGCTCAAATAAACAATAAGTTGTCTCGCTTGGCCTACATAGTGAAAGGCCTAATGCGCAACGCGGAGCACTGACGCTCGAATATGGCCGGGAAAACAGGGAAACCGACATGTGGGGCACACCTGTCAGGACGACGTAGCGCAGACTAGTCCAATGGAGGAGCTGGCCCACGATCTCCTCGCCACCGACAACCGTTCATGTGGGTCGTTGGGGCCAACAACAGGGCGCAACTCCAGCACCGCCTCTGGACACGGCGACCACGGTGAGCGATACACTCATATCGTCGCTAGACACGGTCAGTTTCAGTGTGCCGAGGGTGGCGTTAGTGTTGTGGCACGACAAACGGTATGTTTGGTTTGTGCCCAAGGTTGCCCCATCAAAGCATTGGGTAGCCAAAATTTTGGTTGAGGTATTGGTTGCCCATGATTTGGCCGACATTGGCAAGAAAAATGAACTAGATTTGTCTAGAGTTCATTAGCATGCCAAAGAAATGGCAACCATCCAAACAAAGACCAATCTTTGGGTCATGACCAAAATTTTGGTTGAGGTATTGGTTGCCCATGATTTGGCCGACATTGGCAAGAAAAATGAACTAGAGTTGGCTAGAGTTCATTGGCATGCCAAAAAAATGGCAACCATCCAAACAAAGACCAATCTTTGGGTCATGACCAAAATTTAGGTAAGGTGCACTTTGGCTACAATCCAAACACACCCCAACACCCGGCTAGTCGAGGATGCACCGGGCGTCGCGGCGCGTCCGCAGAGTGGTGTAGCGCGGCCAACTGCATCCTCTGGACCTGAGACCATGCCGGGTCGTCTTGCTTTTTCAATGACATGCGGGATCGCATGTGAGCAAAGGGCATCTCCAACATTGCCACGACCGCAGCTGACTACCCCGCACACCAAAACCTCGTCCTCGCGCGCCACACGCTGTGCGTTCCTAGCCGGGCGCCAGCTGCCCGCATTCATGCCGTTCATTCAGTATGTCGTCGTTTAGAGGCTCGGTGCCCAAGGAACCAACTCCGCGACTTAATGACGCACCGGACGCTTACACCGAATGCGCTACTTAAAGCGGTAACGCCTGTAACCTCCACACCATAGCGCATCGTCCTCCTACCGCACCACATCCGCCATGACCGCAAGTCGCGAACGCCTCGCGGAGAGCTTGTCTTCGGGATGAAGCTCGAGGTCGCCACCGCCAAGTCGCCTCGCGACGCAATAGCGGCGTAGCCGGACGCAGACGCTGATCAAGACAAGCGGTGGCCACGCTGGCAGCCAACGACGGGAGCACCGGCAGCCACGCGTCCTACTTCTCGCCATCCAACGTCCGGCACCGCCGAGGTCGGGGACTCCTCCGAGGATGAGTAGGGCATGGGAGGCGGCAGGGCATGGTGTCCCAACTGGCCGGTCCGTATCCCGTGTTCTACTCTTCCTAGCCGGAGACCGCACCTTCACTTCACGGGTCTTGAACCCCGCCCCCGTACATAGAGATCGCAGATGGAGGACGTCGGTCGCCACCGTAGAATAGGTTTAGGGTCGGGTTTCTTTTATTTTTTTGTCCTATAAAAGTTTGAAGTGTAATGAAAATCTGCCGTGTTTGCATTAATCTCGGCCGGTGTATATGTGTCAGGACCCCGATTCCAAGTCACATTGACCTAGCCGGTAACTCCTCATATCACTTTGCAACCTCACGCACGGTATTCCCACGGGTGTCGCCTTACCATGGCCCGGGACCGTTTGCGCCTTTTGGCTCACGATATGATAGTGTCGCTAGCATCCACATGACAGAGAACTCAGGCCGACATGGCTAGTCGTGAACCCAAAGCGGCGCTTAACCCATGGGGACAGGCATACATGAATCACATCGAGCATGTCGGTCATCAACGATGAAGTCGGGCTGTAGCACGGGCTAACAGACTCGTATCCCGGCCTGTAGCAGGCTAGGCAGGACTCAATATCATTGCATGACATTTCCCGAAGGACATGACATAGGAACGGCGAAACACATGCCGCCACCAAGTGTCCAAAGCAGTAGTGCTGGGCTAGCAGGACTCCGGTGAACCGGGTTGTAGCGGACTACTATCGCTCAGGAAGCACGAGACTACATTTCCCCATATTAGAGGCTGCCAAGGATAAACAACTAGATTGTCGGATCCCACTCATAGCAAGCATTTCAATCATACACACAATATGGCCGATATGAGTACATACAACATGGCATCACAACAAAACTCTACAACTCAAAGTACTTTATTTAAGAGGCTCCGAGGAGCCATACATAACATATCCATACAGATAGGGGTCACATGACCCAACACTCAAGTCATATAAACATACAAGCACATGCGGAAGCAAATTAGTCTGAGTAAAGACTCTAAAAAGAAAGAAAGCTTGATGAAGCCCTTCTATCTACAGTGGCCCTTCACAAGCCTTGGATCACCACCTGGGTGGCTAGTTCACTCGTCGACGTCAAGGTCTACATAAAACCCATCGGAGGGGCGGTGTTGTCGTCTGAAAACATTAATTAAACAAACATGAGTACAGAGGTACTTAGCAAGTCTTACAACAAAAACCTATTATACATGCACATTCTCAAGAAGGTAGTGGAGTTATTGCAGCAAGCCAGCTTTGACTCTTGGCTAAGCTATCCTGCATGACACCCCTTGAAAAGCATTTGTCGCACACGAGTCCACTAATCACCATCACAATACTCCACCGTGGATCCTCTCTCGTAAACCCACGAGAGGGCCATCCGCGGTACTCACACTTATCTTGAGGCTTTTAGTATTATCCATTTACTTGTCTATGAACTGTATAGGTGACCAAGTAGTCCTTATCATGACGCCGCTATTCGAATAGCTTTATACCCTGCAGGGGTGTACTTCTTCACACACGCTCTCACCACTTATCGCCGCTACACGACATGTACTCGGCAACCTTCAAGCGAAAGCCCAGCGAGGGTGTCGGCCACGACCTAACTAAACACACGAGTCCCTAGTCCAGGTTTATCGCCTATTCGGGTTCCATCCGCAGGGAGTCCGACCGAGGTTTCCACTAACGGCCCCGAACGATGTGTGCAGGGTTCCCGAGACACCAAACGGGCGAATCGGTACACCGGGCCACGTGCCTACCGCAACACAGCCCACCCCTAAGGTCAGCGCTGCATGCGGCCCCCAGCATGCTACAAACACCAGAAACTACTTGCAACTCCCGGACTGAGGACAAGAGTGGTTAATAAGTCGAGAGGGTCAATTAAGGATCCCAATGCGTGGTAGTATCTAAGTCTTAAATCACACACACAGATCTGAGTTCTGAGGGACGGCTTCAATGAAACAACCCACCATGTACTCCTACATGGCCTCTCATCGATACCTTTACCAAATCGTGTTCAACACCTTCACTCTCGAACCCGACACAACCTTTCACTCCAGTTCATCATCCCGATGAGCCAGACCTGACACAACTCTAAGCATAGCAAGCATAGCATGGTAGGAATCACAAACATGGCTCAATCAACTCCTACACATACTAGTGGGTTTCATCTAGTTACCGTGGCAATGACAGTCATGCAAAGGAAGTGGGTTCAGCTACCGCAGCACACAACAGTTTGAATCGCGTTGTCTTAATGCAGAAACAAGAGCAGTAAGCGAGAACATGGGTTTGTATCGAATGATCAATGGGTTGCTTGCCCGATGTAGTGGTAGTAGGATACTGCCTTCGATCGGATATTCGGGTTATCCTCGGAGGCGTAACCTATCACGAAAGACACACCAACATAAACAACACATGACAATATGCAACAATATGATGCATGCTATGACATGGCAATATGAATGTGTGTTGGCCTAATGCAAGCTAGAACAGAAAGGGATGAACTCATTTGAATCAAAGATTCATATGTTAGCTCATTTAACATAGCCATAAAGGCGCATTATCTTATTCTGCTTAAACAGCAAGGTTAACTTGTTCTGTCATGCAGGAAACCATTACCAATGGATAGATTGAATTTTTCTGATCAAAAGTAATATATAAAACTTTGCATTTGGAGTTACAGATTAATTTCTATGATTTTTTGAAGTTTGCAACAATTTCTAGAATTTCCTGTGTACAAATAAAACCAGAAATTAATTATTGCATCAGCAATGCGTCAGAGTGACGCGAGGGGTCAACGGGGCGCCCAGTCAACCTGACCAAGGGTCCCGCATGTCAAGAGCTAATTAGACTAACTAATTTTGATTAAACCTAAACTAGGTTAATTAGCAGAGGGCCCCACCTAATCAACTGTGTCAGCGGGGTCAAACCCGCCGGTCAACGGGTCAAAGCCTGCCGACGTTTAGCCGCCGGCGAGGCCAGACGCGGCGGCGTGCTGCGGGATTTGCCCACAGGACTTCATTTGCTACGCGGAGAGCAGCTATGGGCAGCTGGTGCTCGCCCGCATCCAGCCGTGGTGATGGCTTGGCCGGGGAGTGGCCGGAGCATCGCCGGCGAGGAGTTTGGCGGAGGCTGAAGCTCGGGACAGCTCGTGCGCGTGGCTGCAGTGGTCTAGGTGGTGTCGCGCTAGCACCTACGGCCTCTACGCGGCGCGAGGAGTGTGACGGGCACAAGCCCGTGACCAAATGGTCAACGGAGCAGCGCCGGCGACGAGGTCAGGCGGCGGCGCGTTCGGGCACAAGAGACGCGGCGTCTACGGTACTCTAGGGGCGAAACGGAAAGCACGGGGAGGTTCAGCAGCTCACAGAGAAACCGCAGGGATGGTCAGCGTGCTCGGGGAGGGCTCAGTGCGGTTGGAACGGCGACGGCGATCTGGGCGGCCCGAGGTTGAAGACGACGGCAGCAGGGATGATGCAGTGTCTCCGGCATCGTGCGCCTTGGCTAGTCGACGTAGCCGATGACGGTGAACTGTCCGGACACGGTGAGAGGGCGCGGGGACAGTGTTGGACGCGGTTGTGGCGAGCGGCGGCGACGACGATGTCTCGGGCGACGTCGGGGAGGGCGAGAGGGAGGAACCAGGGCGAGGAGCGGGTGTCTACGGGGTCAGGGAGAGAGAGGGAGTTCGTCCCACGTCGACAGCTCGACGAGGGGAGCGGCGAGGCGGCGGGCAGCTGCATGGCACGCATGCTGTGCTCACCATCGAGCAGCTGCCTGCCTGCCTGGCCAAGCCAAGTAGCTCGCTGGAGCGGTGGCTGGGCTGGGCCGGCAGGTGGGCCGCTGGGTGGCGCCAGGTAAGACTTTCTCTTTTGTTTCAGTTTTTTAAATATTTTGTTGGTTTGTTGCATTTCTAAAAATACCTAGGCAACTCCAAAAATCACCAAACTGCACCTGGTCCCTAGTTGGAATATATCCAGCATGGAACATTTTAGTTTGGGATTATTTGAGCATTTGAAATATTTTATATAATTTAAATGCCCAAATTCAAATAGCTATAGATTTAATCCAGTGACCTTAGAGTGACCTAGAAATTTGTGCATCACTTCTGACAGTGGTTTAGGACCAAAACAAAGGTGATGAACATTTTAGAAGGGCATTTCAGGTTCATTGAAAATATTTCTAGTAAACCCTAGTTGTATTCAGAGGGGTTCTAGGGGTTCTGTCTTCCCCATTTCAAATTCTGATGAAAGGTAAACATGATGCAACACTCTAATGCATGGACTAACTAGGATGTGACAACTCACCCCCACTCAAAAGAATCTCGTCCCGAGATTTAGGATCCGTCGGGAAGAAGGTGGGATACTCAAGTCGAAGACGATCCTCCCTTTCCCAAGTGGCTTCTTGCTCGCAATGGTTTGACCATTGAACCTTGAGAAACTTGATATTCGACGCCGAGTGGTATGCCTGGCTTGATCAAGGATACGAACGGATATTCTCGATAGGTGAGGTTATCTTGGAGATCAAGCGTTTAGGGTCCACCCACGGATAGGATCCGAGAAGCAACGCCTGAGTTGAGAAACGTGGAAGACATCATGGACTCGAAAGATGCAGAGGTTGTTCCAATTGGTAGGCAACTTCTCCTCGCTTGGCAAGAATGCGAAAGGGTCCAATGTAACGAGGAGCCAACTTGCCTTTGATACCAATCGATGGGTTCCTTCAAAGGAGTAACTCAAGGTAAGCCTTCTCGCCAACTTCATAAGACATAGGCTTATGCTTGCGGTCATATTGGCTCTTTGGCGAGATTGAGCTGTTTTAATTTCACTAATAACGCGAACTCGCTTCTTCGCTTCCTCGGATCATATCCGGCCAAAGAGTTGTCTCTCCCCGTTTCACCAGCTTAAGAGGCGCTCACATTTTCGCCCATAAAGAACTTCTAAAGGAGCTTTGCCCAAGCTAGCTTGGGAACTATTGTTATAAGCTTAACTCGGCGAATGGAAGGCATTTCTCCCAATTCATGCCGAAAGAGATGACAAGCTCAAGCATATCCTCCAGAATTTGATTGACTCGCTCTACTTGACCACTTGATTGAGGATGGAAGGCGGTGCTAAAGGAGAGACGAGTTCTATAGCATTTTGGAAACTTTCCCAAAATCGAGAGGTGAAGAGACTTCCACGGTCTGAGTTAATCTCCAATGGAACACCATGAAGGGACACTATTCGAGAGATGTACAAATCAGCTAGCTGGCTAGCGGTTATACTATCACGAACGGGTAGGAAGTGGGCTACTTTTGGAAAGACGATCGACAACGACGGAGATAACATTATTCCTCTTTGGTCCTGGAAACCCGTAATGAAATCCATACCGATTTTATCCCATTTCCATTCAGGAATTGCCAAAGGTTGAAGGGTGCCAGCCGTTGATGCTCGCTTAACTCGACGACGACGCCGTAATTAGCAATGAATTGAGCGATTTCTCTTCATCCTAGTCCACCAAAACCTCCGCGAGGTCTTGATACATTTTAGTACTACCGGGATGAATGGTGAGAGGAGATTCATGAGCTTCATTAAGGATCAATTTCCGTAGTTGTTGTTTCTTGGGAACCACCAAGCGTTCTAAAGAAGACAACACCTCGCTTCATCTATGGAGAAACACTTAGGAACTCCGCTAGCAATGTTCTCCTTAATCCGAGATATTCTTATCATACCGCTGAGCGTTATGATTTGATCCATAAGGTTGGGTTTCGCCACCGTGGTGGAAAGGAACTCGAGGAACAATGTGAAGGTTAAGCTTACGAATTCCTCGTGGAGAAGTGGTTGACTTTGTTGTAACATTAGATTGTTACAATAAGATTTATGCGACTTAGTGCATCAGCCATGACATTGGCTTTGCCTGGGGTGTAAGATATTCCTAAGTCGTAATCTGTAATCAACTTGACCCAACGCTTTTGCCTCGAGATTCAAACCGTTGGGTGAAGATGTATTTCAGACTTTGGTGATTAGTGTAATTTCGCAACGATTACCAAGAAGGTAATGTCGCCAGGTTTTGAGTGCATGGACCATCGCCGCAAGCTCTAGATCGTGTGTGGGATAGTTATCCTCATGTGGACACAACTGTCGAGAAGCGTAGGCAATCACATAACGATCTTTCATCAGTATGCAACCTAGTCCTTGTCGCGAGGCGTCGCAATAGATAATAAAGTCCTTAGAAAAATCTGGTGGTACAAGTACGGGAGCAGATGTCAGGTGTCTTTTCAGTTCCTGAAAGCTGAACTTGCATTGTGGGGTCCACTCGAACTTTTATCTTTCTTGAGGAGTTCGGGCCGAGGCTTAGCAACCTTGGAGAAATTCTCGACGGCGGCGGCAATAGCTCGCTAAACCGAGGAAACTCCGAACTTGCTTGACCGATCTGTGGAGTCCAACAAGGACGGCTTGAACTCGCCGGGATTGACAGAATGCCCTTACCAGAGATTACATGGCCTAGATAGGTCACTTCCGCAACCGTAACTCACACTTAGAGAATTTGGCATAAAGGCGATGCTCTCAAGTTTCATCAATACTAGCCTTAGATGTTCGCATGTTCTTCCTCATTCTTGAGTAGATGAGTATATCATCGAGGTAAACCACGACTAATTTATCCAAATACTCCATGAGGATCGAGTTCATTAACCGAGAGAAGGTGGCTGAGCATTAGTTAACCCAAGGATATGACAAAGGTACTCAGATTGGCCATAACGAGTAACAAAGGCCGCTTTTAGGAATGTCCCCATTCTTGATTTTGATTTGATGGTAACCCAACCTCAAATCCATCTTGAAAAGATCGAGGATCCAGCGAGCTGATCATACAGTGTCGTTGATCCCGGGAGCGGATACTTGTTCTTGATAGTGACCAAATTGATGTGTCGGTAATCTACAACCATCCGATCCGTTCCATCCTTCTTCTTGACGAAGAGGACGGGGCAAGCCCATGGAGATGAACTAGGACGGATGAAACACTTTTGCAAGGACTCATCGAGTTGTTTCTTAAGCTCGGATAGTTCTAGGGGTGCCATCTTATAAGGTCTTCTAGAGATTGGGATGGTTCCTGGAACAAGATCTATCACGAACTCGACATCCATGTCAGGTGGAACACCTGGCAGTTCTTCTGGAAAGACATCCGGAAAATCACGGACTACCGGAATATCTTCGAGGTCTGGAAGGGAGTTGGCATTTAAAGAGTAGAGCTGACGCTTAGACACTCGGGTCGAAACATTTACGGTCTTGCCCGAAGGATGGGTGAGTTGAACAGTTCTAGTAGAGCAATCAATCTTAGCATAATGGGCTGACATCCAGTCCATACCCAAGATGATTTTTATGTTCGAGGACTTGAGAGCTACTAGAGATGCAAGGAAGACTAATCTATCGACAAGGATTTCATTCCCATGACTTATTCTAGAGGTTTGCCATCTAGAACCAGGAGTCTGAATTTCCATGGAGGTGTGTATGTCACAGAATGTGGTGTTGTGCAATCGAGCATAGCTCTCGTAAATAAATGAATGAGATGCTCCAAAGATCAAAGAACAGTTGCCGGATGGCAATTAACAAGGAGCGCATCGAGAACGACGCTAGATCCTCATGGGTTTCCTCACCAAACGTAGTTGACGTGGCCACAAGCAAAGGGCACCTGGTTTGGCATAGAGCACCTTTCCTGCTGGCTTACCACGGCCAACAGACTTTCCGATCTTACTAGGGTTGTTCTGGGGACACTCACGGATGTAGTGACCCGTCTCTCCACACTTGAAACAAGTTATCACATTGGGACATGGAGCAGCATTAGCAACGGGGCCACCATAGGCCTTGGGCGGTGCAAACTGCTGGTTGGGGCGAGGTGCCTCAAAGGATGGCCTCAGAGTGAATCTGGATGGCAGAGCGGTGCTTGGAATCCAGACCCGGCGCTTCTGAGATCCAGAGCCGGATCAAGAACCTAAGTCACGGGAGTGCTTGAGTGCTTGCGTGAAGCTTCAAAGTCAGATTGTCCAGCCAAAGACCGATAGCCTTGTTGACTAACTTCGAAGGAGGTGCACTGCAGCAGACGAAGATCACGGCGAAGCTCGGGCTAAGTCCCTTGCGGAACCTTGCTCGCTTCTTGGCGCCGGTAGAAACCTCTTCAGAGCATAACGTTAGATTTCCAAACTCGCGATCGTATGCATCCACAAATACCACCCCGGGTGAAGTTGCGTAACTCTTCCTCTTACGATCCATGAGACCTTCCGCAATGTGATGCTCACGAAAGCCGCAATGAACTCAGCCCTGTAGTGATTTGGCCAACCGTGCATAGCTCGAATTCTCCCACCAAAGGCTAGCAGGGCCTTCGAGGTGGTAGGTAGCAAAGGTAACCTTATCGGCTTCAGCCACGCTGGCGTAACGTAGCTTGTGGGTGATGCCGCTGGCCACCATCCGCATCGAGAGGCTCAACGGAATGTTTGAACTTCGTGGATACAGCTTGACAAAGTCATTGAGTGACACCAGATCATTCCTTGGCTGGCGTATGGTATTCTGCTCAATCCGCCCCAAAGAAGCGATTGGTCTCACGCTTATGTTGCGCTCGCCCATCATAACTTCGCCAAAGAAGGCGGTTGAGGCAGATTTACATTCCTAGCTCTGGCTTCTCCCTGCTCCCGGAGCAGCAGGGTTGTTATGGTGTTGACCATCCTAGGAAACAAAACAACGGTTTAGACAAGGATGGAAAATTTTGGCAAGGAAGTGCGGAATGTAATGGATAACACGGAATGCAGAGATGTTCATCTGTATGACATGGTAATATAGAAACTGCCATATATATACCAACGTTCATACACACCATTCGTAGTTTAGTACAAGCCCGGCTAGAGTACAACTACAGTGAAAGGCGTTACATCTCATCGGAAGCATTCCAAACTCCTATACATTATTTTTCTACACTTCCGGAAGGATACACACTAAGTCATATTCCACAGGTCACGCAAGACGGTGGAAATACAACTATTACAATACCTGGGATACTACTACTAACTCAGACAGCTCCGTAGTAGTCCTCATAGAAGTCAACTCCATAGCCTGGAAGCTCAACATGATTATCTGGAAACAGACGGTCCTGAGGAGCTTGGGACCATAGGGGCTAGGATGAGGTCTTGACCAACAAACGGTGGCCTCATGGGGACCACGGGTGGGGTGATGCCTCCCACATCACGCCAATCCATCATGTCCGCAGAGCAGATCTCACAGGATACAGATCCTCAGATCCATACATCTAGCTTGCACAGCAGGTGCAAACCGAGTCAAAATGGCCCAATGATCGGCACGGGTGTTGAAAAGCTCCATTCTCAAGGCCCGATTCTATCGGTCCTTATCCTCGAGCATCTCAAAGCAGCAGCGGGTTAATGAGTCCTCCCGACCGAATCAAGATAGATGGCCTGAAGATACCCTTGTGCCCCTGGGAGCCAAGCTGGCATATAAGGGAAGTCGGTGTTCCGAAGCAGGCCAGTCCTGACTCGCATGATGGTCATCATAGAGTATGCAACATCCTTCACAGCCATCTCAAGAGTGACCCCGAGTCCATAGGAGTGGTGAAGAGGCTCAGTCGATCCAGGATATGAAGGAAACATCCTGACAGTGCAGAGGTATTGGCTTTGATTAAAGTCTCGGAATTGCTCTTCGATGGTGTATTCAGGATACCAACGGTAACCCGTCTCAATCATAACCCGGACTAACATAGCCGTATGACCGGGCACATCGATGCACCTGGTCAGACGAACCACTTGGTTTTGAGCACGAGTGGCCATCTGAAAGCACAGCCACAATGCAAACACATTAGAATTTCTAGGGAAAATCGGACAGCATAACATCTGGAAATGCTCAAGAATAGATTTGAGACATTCAAAATCAGATTGCAAAGCCACTCAACAACATCATATCAAGGTTCTGGTTCAACTGATAGCATACTAAAAGTAGTAGAAACTGAGCTGAGGCTGTAACCAACAATCCTATAAGTTACTACGGATTAGTAACACGTGAACCTGATAGAGAGAAGAGAGCCTAGTCCTATACCCACGTGGAATGAGAAGAGGATGACTCAGATCAGAGGCATAAGGTAAAGGAGTAAAAAGAGCCTTACGTCCCTCCCACAATCAATTCCCTACATATAACTAAAGCATTTCTAGACTCGACATCGACCATTTTGGCTTGGCGAACCTATAGGCAGTCCGGCTCTGATGCCAACGCTGTCAGGACCCCGATTCCAAGTCACATTGACCTAGCCGATAACACCTCATATCACTTTGCGGCCTCACGCACGGTATTCCCACGGGTGTCGCCTTACCATGGCCCGGATCGCTTAGCGCTTTTGGCCCACGATATGATAGTGTCGCTAGCATCCACATGACAGAGAACCCGGCCGACATGGCTAGTCGTGAACCCAAAGCGCGCTAACCCATGGGGACATGCATACATGAATCACATCGAGCATGTCGGTCATCAACGTATGAATTCGGCTGTAGCACTGGCTAACAGACTCCGTATCCCGGCTGTAGCAGGCTAGGCAGACTCAATATCATCACATGACATTTCAAGGGATGTATATAGGAACGGTGAAACACATGCCGCCACCAAGTGTCCAAAGCAGAGGCTGGCTAGCGTGACTCGTGAACCGGGTCAGAAGCGGACTACTATCGCCAGAAGCACGAGACTACATTTCCCATATGAGAGGCTGCCAAGGATAAACAACTAGATTGTCGGATCCCACCGATACCAAGCATTTCAATCATACACACAATATGCCCGATATGAGTACATACAACATGGCATTACAACAAAACTCTACAACTCAAAGTACTTTATTTAAGAGGCTCCGAGGAGCCATACATAACATATCCATACAGATAGGGGTCACATGACCCAACACTCAAGTCATACAAACATACAAGCACATGCGGAAGCAAATTAGTCTGAGTACAGACTCTAAAAAGAAAGAAAGCTTGATGAAGCAATTCTATCTACAGTGGCCCTTCACAAGCCTTGGATCACCACTTGGGTGGCTAGTTCGCTCGTCGACGTCAAGGTCTATATAAAACCCATCGGAGGGGGCGGTGTTGTCGTCTGAAAACATTAATTAAACAAACATGAGTACAGAGGTACTCAGCAAATCTTACAACAGAAACCTATTATACATGCACATTCTCAAGAAGGTAGTGGAGTTATTGCAGCAAGCCAGCTTTGACTCTTGGCTAAGCTATCCTACATGACACCACTTGAAAAGCATTTGTCGCACACGAGTCCACTAATCACCATCACAATACTCCACCGTGGATCCTCTCTCGTAAAGCCATGAGAGGGCCATCCGCGGTACTCACACTTATCTTGAGGCTTTTAGTAGTATCCATTTACTTGTCTATGAACTGATAGGTGACCAAGTAGTCCTTATCATGACGCGCTATTCAATAGTTTTATAACCTGCAGGGTGTACTTCTTCCCACACGCTCACCACTTATCGCCGCTACACGACATGTACTCGCAACCTTCAAGCGGAAGCCCAGCGAGGGTGTCGGCCACGACCGACTAAACACACGAGTCCCTAGTCCAGTTTATCGCCTATTCGGTTCCATCCGCAGGAGTCCGCCAAGGTTTCCACTAACGGCCCCGAACGATGTGTGCAGGGTTCCCGAGACACCAAACGGGCAAATCGGTACACCGGCCACGCCTACCGTAATACAGCCCACCCCTAAGGTCAGCGCCATGCGGCGGCCCCAAAGATGCTACAAACACCGTAAACTACTTGCAACTCCTTGACTAAGGACAAGAGTGGTTAATAAGTCGAGAGGGTCAATTAAGGATCCCAATGCGTGGTAGTAGCTAAGTCTTAAATCACACACCTGATCTCAGCCTAGGGACGGCTTCAATGAAACAACCCACCATGTACTCCTACATGGCCTCTCATCGATACCTTTACCAAATCGTGTTCAACACCTTCACTCGAACCCGACACAACCTTTCACTCCAGCTCATCATCGCGATGAGCCGCACCGACACAACTCTAAGCATAGCAAGCATAGCATGGTAGGAATCACAAACATGGCTCAATCAACTCCTACACATACTAGTGGGTTTCATCTAGTTATCGTGGCAATGACAGTCATGCAATGGAAGTGGGTTCAGCTACCGCAGCACACAACAGTTTGAATCGCTTGTCTTAATGCAGAAACAAGAGCGTAAGCGAGAACATGGGTTTGTATCGAATGATCAATGGGTTGCTTGCCCGATGTAGTGGTAGTAGGATATCGCCTTCGACGGATATTCGGGTTATCCTGAGGCGTAACCTATCACGAAAGACACACCGAACATAAACAACACATGACAATATGCAGCAATATGATGCATGCTATGACATGGCAATATGAATGTGTGCTTGCCTAATGCAATCTAGAACAGAAAGGGATGAACTCATTTGAATCAAGGATTCAAATGTTAGCTCATTTAACATAGCCATAAAGGTGCATTATCTTATTCTGCTTAAACAGCAAGGTTAACTTGTTCTGTCATGCATGAAACCGTTACCAGTGGATAGATTGAATTTTTCTGATCAAAATTCATATATAAAACTTTGCATTTGGAGTTACAGATTAATTTCTATGACTTTTTGAAGTTTGCAACAATTTCTGGAATTTCCTGTGTACAAATAAAACCAGAAATTAATTATTATGTCAAGAAGGCGCCGAGTGACGCTGTGGGTCAACGGGGCGCCCAGGTCAACTCTGACCAGTGGGTCCCGCATGTCAGTAGCTAATTAGACTAACTAATTTTGATTAAACCTAAACTAGGTCAATTAGCAGAGGGCCCCACCTAGTCAACTGTGTCAGAGGGGTCAAACCCACCGGTCAACGGGTCAAAGCCTGCCGGCGTTTAGCCGCCGGCGAGGCCGTGACGCGGGCGGCGGTTGCGGATTCTCCCATTGTGGCTTCATTTGCTACGCGGAGAGCAGCTATGGGCAGCTGGTGCTCGCCTGCATCCAGCCGTGGTGATGGCTTGGCCGGGGAGTGGTCGGAGCATCGCCGGTGAGGAGTTTGGCGGAGGCCGAGGCTCGGGCTAGCTCATGCGCGTGGCTGCAGTGGCCTAGGTGGTGTGGAGCTAGCACCTACGGCCTCTACGCGGCACGAGGAGTGTGACGGGCACAAGCCCGTGACCAAATGGTCACCGGAGCAGCGCCGGCGACGAGGTCATGCGGCGGTGCGTTCGGGCACAAGAGACGCGGCGTCTACGGTACTCTAGGGGCGAAACGAAAAGCACGGGGAGGTTCAGCAGCTCACAGAGAAACCACAGGGATGGTCAGCGTGCTCGGGGAGGGCTCGGTGTGGTCGGAACGGCGACGGTGATCTGGGCGGCCCGAGGTTGGAGACGACGGCGGCGGGGATGATGCAGTGGCTCCGGCGTCGTGCGGCTTGGCTAGTCGACGTAGCCGACGATGGTGAACCGTCCGGACACGGTGAGAGGGCGAGGGGACGGCGTTGGACGCGGCTGTGGCGAGCGGCGGCAACGACGATGTCTCGGGCGACGTCCGGGAGGGCGAGAGAGAGGAACCAGGGGGAGGAGCGGGTGTCTACGGGGTCAGGGAGAGAGAGGGAGTTCGTCCCACGTCGACAGCTCGACGAGGGGAGCGGCGAGGCGGCGGGCAGCTGCATGGCACGCATGCTGTTCTCACCATCGAAAGAAGCTGCTCACTCGCCTCGCCAAGCCAAGTAGCTCACCGAGCGGTGGCTGGGCTGGGCAGGTGGGTCACTGGGTGGCGCCAGTAAGACTTTCTTTGTTTCTGTTTTTAAATATTCTGTAGGTTTGTTGCATTTCTAAAAACCTAGGCAACTCCAAAATCACCAAACTGCACTGGTCCCTAGTTGGAATATATCCAAGATGGAACATTTTAGTTTGGGATTATTTGAGCATTTGAAATATTTTATGTAATTTAAATGCCCAAATTCAAATAGCTAGAGATTTAATCCAGTGACCTTAGAGTGACCTAGAAATTTGTGCATCACTTCTGACAGTGGTTTAGGACCAAAACAAAGGTGATGAACATTTTACAAGGGCATTTCAGGTTCATTGAAAATATTTCTTGTAAACCCTAGTTGGATTCAGAGGGGTTCTGGGGGTTCTGTCTTCCCCATTTCAAATTTCTGATGAAAGGTAAACATGATGCAACACTCTAATGCATGGACTAACTAGGATGTGACAATATGAACTTTCACAATAATATACATATTGTAGGAGTACTAGCGAGATGCCCGTGCGTTGCACGGAAGATCAAGATCTTGTGGGAGAAAAGGATGAACGAGGGAAAACCTTATCTGCAAATGTGGAGAGGAGTGCGGGTAAATTGTCATAGTTTCCTTCCTATCCGTTAGATATAGATCGGACGGCCTATATTGCAGGATGACAGGCACACCATCATCACCAACTCTGCTTTTTATTGAACCGAGACAAATCTAACATACCAAGTAAAATAAACACATAGGGTCTATACATACACAAATTATCTTAGGCACTCCAATAGTACGTCCACTACACATTCACGCATTTCACATCTTTCTACATCTACGGGAACCTACGAAAGGGTTAACATAAATTGCCTCTGTCTCCTCCCCTGATTTTCATGGTGGTGGGCCCCTCCCTCCCCCCAATCTACAATCAACAACTCACACGCTTCACATTACGTTAATTACGAATCGGGATTACGAGGTGTAGCATTACTCGCCCTAAAAACCAAACTAAGCCAACCTCCCAGCATATCGCAGCAGGAAAAGACCCGCCGCTACCGCTTTAGTCGGGATTACCGGATTACTAGTAGTAGTATCGATGGATCGCGCGAAGCAACAGATTTTTTTTGAGGGGACGAAGCACCTAGTTTAAAAGGAAAAAAGGCGGTACACTCACAACACTCCTGTCACGGTCACATTGCACCCCACACACATTCGGTACTGCACACGGCTCACGCGAACGGAACGCGCTTCGCTTGCCTCTTCACCGACACGGGACTGCACTTGAGAAACCGACCATGCGGCAAACTCCCCGCCCACCGCAAAAATCCTCCCCCACACCCAAAATTCCCCAACCGATGAACCGCCTTCGCCAACTAGCCAATAATATTCCCCAAACCCCCTCCCCTGCTCCTCCACTCCATTCGCCCGCCAAAGCCGCCTCCCCACCGCGCCGACACGCTATTCGCTGTTCGGCGATCCTCTCGCCCCACAAGACGCTCAGAGACGCCGCCTCTAGCCGCCGCCGCTACCTCCGCTACGTTTGTGGAGGTGCACGGCGGTCACGCCCATCACCGGGCGATGTTCGTGGGGAGACGCACGCCGGTCAGCTTTCTCCCATGGTACGCGATTCTAGACCGAGGCCTCATTCATGTCGGTGTAGCGCTGAATGTTAGCCGATAGACGATGTTAATCTCACCGCTTGTCAAGTAGTTTATCGTCAATATGCTCGCTTAAGAAGCTTCCTTGCCCTGTTCTGCACTCAATCTGCTTAGCTGAGATGGCTTGCCAGGGCCGATTAGTTGCTAAAATATCCTGCCATATATTTATTGTGACATGGATTGTCATGGTCTAGTAGCCAATCTGTTAGGTGAAATAGCTCTACACCATTTTATACTCGATCTTTGTTGTTGCGATGGCCTTCAATAGTTCGATGGCTGTGTGCTCGGCCTCATTAACTGCTGAAACAGCCTGCCATAATTTGGCACTCAAATCTTTTTGCTGAATTAGCTTTACATATATTTCGTTACTTAGATCTGCTCGTCCAAATATCTTGGCATAGCTTTAAACATCGACCTAGATATTTTTTTCTGGACTTCATTAAAAAGCATATATGTTTTTCCTGTGATATCTAGTAGAAGAACTAATTTGTATATCTAACAGATGGACAGGACTTGGATAACTTATGCTCGAAGATTCTCCGCTGCATGTGTCGAGGGGGTAAAACTTCATGAACTTTATCGAGCTGAGTACGGTGGTCCAAATCAGATGTGCTCGCCTGTAGCACTTGTATGAATTCAGCCACAAGACCCAACCAACTGTGCAAATCATCTACGCTTGTATGGGATGTCGGTCACATATACTAGGTGGGTTCATCATGGTGAAGCTGTGAATGTCAATGTTATTGACTACGTGGAAGCAGCAGATCACCATCTTGATCCGCCTCGATGCTCGTGTGAAGAGGAGGAGGAGGTGGTGGAGGAGCCAGTGAGTTTGACCAACACTGAAACAATGCTATGAAATGCTCGTGAATTCCGTGAACTTTCACCTACAGAAGAAAAACGGTGGGCCTACATGTTGGAACAATGCAATGTTGCTGTCACCCCTGGAAATAAGCTGTCAGTATTCTCAGCTATGATCACCTTTCTTCAAGTGAAGACATCTGAGCGGATGACCAACAAATCATCCGATGTGATGTTGGCTGCTTTCCGCAAATCTTTCCCAGACAAGCCCGAGCTGCCAAACACCTACAAAGAAATGAAGAATTTCCTTCGCAGCTTGGAATTGATATCATATGATCCATGTTTGTAAGAATAATTGTGTTCTGCTCCTAAGGATTATGCCAACTTAAGTGAATGCCCAAATGCAAATCATCAAGATGGAAAGATGGCGCTGCAGTGAAGAGGATTCCTCATAATGTTCTCGAGACATTTTCCAATTACACCAAGATTGCAGAGGTTGTTTCATGATGTCAAACAAGAGAGGATGTACTGTGGCATTCTAGGAACCAGAGTACAGAGATCGAATGTAATGAGCCATCCATCTCATGGTAATGAGTGGAAAAGCTTCAATGATAAACACAAAGAGTTTGTCATGACCAAAACATTAGACTTGGCTTAGCTTCAGATGGATTTAAACCATTTGGCCACCAGAGCGCCACATATAGCATGTGGCCAGTGCTTGTTATCCCTTACAACATGCCTCCAAATGTCTGCACCAAAGAATCAAACTACATGATGGCCTTCCTCATCCCAGGTCCAAAAAGTCCTGGAAAGGATTTTGATTTGTTCATGGAGCCTCTTGTGGAGGAACTTCAACAGCTATGGAAGGGTGTTCTCACTCGAGACCTATATAGCAGCCCACCAGCTGATTTCTTTCTGCATATTATAATTTGGTGCATCCATGATTATCCGCTTTGGGCACTATGTCGTATGAACGACACATGGTTACAATGCATGTGTTCGCTGTGATAGGAATCATGTCATACACGCAATACTTAGCAAGATCTGTTACATTGACACCGCTGTTTCTTTGCCAAGGACAAGCCGCATCCTAGAAAATACCAAGACATTTGTTCAATGCAAAGCATGAAAACCGTGATGCGCCAAAGAGGCTCACCGCCAATGAGTTGCAAGTGGAATTAGAGAAGGTCAGTATATTACACTGTGAAACCATCCCGGTAATGGTAGCGGAAAAGGAAGTGTGGCAGGTAGAAGAGAGATTATTGTTTACCCACAGTCCACTTTATGGGACTTGGAGTATTGGAAAGATTTGGATCATGGCATAATCTTGATGTGATGCACATCGAGAAAAATATATGTGACATCATTATCGCACACTTCTTAATATTGAAGGCAATACGAAAGATACCTAAAAATCTAGGATTGATTTGACACACTGGTATCGAAAGGATTTGCAGTGCAAGATGAAGGTAAACCACGGATATGGCACCAGCGGTAATGCCTTGGACAAGGTAAAAAGAAAATAATTTCATGAGGTCCTCACACGTGAGATTCCCACATGGATTTGCTTCCAACCCTGAAAGGAGAGTCAGTGCAGATGGAAACAAGGTACAAGGGTTGAAAACTCATGACTGCCACCTATTATCCTTAGAGGGTTGGGCCGCCCTGACTTATACAGAGCAGTTGCAGAGTTGGGACGGTTCTTTAGGGAACTCTGCAGTAGGAATACCAAGATAGATGCTTTGGAGCATCTTAGAGACAAGATACCAACTATCCAATGCGACCTTGAGAAGATATATCCTCCAGCCTTCTTTGATGTGATGGTGCATTTGGCTGTTCATCTTTAGAGGTCTAGTACAGTATGGCTGGATGTACCCTATTGAAAGGCGCCTAGGCACTTTCAAGGGCTATGTTAGGAACAGAGCTAGACCCGAGGGTTCCATTGCAGAGGCCTACATTACTACAGAAGCGTTGACATTCTGCTCAAAATACATTGAAACAGCTGATCAGCTTAGCAAAGAGGTGGGTGAAGACAATCCCAGGCTCAATGTTTTCGATTATTCTGTTCGATTTACAGGGAAGAGTCGACAAGAGGACAAACCTAAAGATTTGGACAAAATGGTTTGGTTTGTGTTGAATAACTATCCTGAGATACTACCTTATATCAAGTAAGTGCAGTACTACAGCTTATACATCGTAATCTACTAAACTTGTAGCACATTCTTATATATTTAGATGTTTGACGCGATCACTATGTTGTGCAGCATATACAAAGAGGAGTTACTGCCGCAAAATCCAAGAAACATTGACAAACTTGTTATGGCAGGATTTGCTAAATGGTTCAAGAACCATGTAAGCTTTTGAAGTGCACCGCCGCTTTTTTTAATATATTGAGTACATAAGATGATCAGCTTGTCTATTTTCTAACAATAGGTTAAGAAGATGCGGAGGATGGGCAAGCAGTTGATGATGCCCTTTACTCACTAGCAATGGGTCCCGATACTGTAATACATTATGAATCTTGCATTGTTGGAGATGTGCGCCACAACACCCTTGCACGAGACGAAGGGTGAAGACACAAAACAGGCCATCATGAGCATGGATACGTATGACAAAGACACAACTAAAATGTATGCTAACATAATGTACATTGTTCAGCTTGCAGATATCTCCGCCAAGGATCATCGTGTGTGGTTCTCATAGTCGTCGTTGGTATAACCTGTTTTCCGTGATCGCAAAACCCAGAGATGATGATTATTTCAAATCCATCAATGTCAAGGCAGCGCATGCACCAACGAGCCTTTTATTTTGGAAAATCAAGCAACACAGATATTTTGCTTGGAAGACACATTTGCACGTAGCAATGACTGGAGAGTATTGCGAAGGTTTGAGCAGAGGAATTCGTTTAATGAAGTTGCACGACAAGATGATGCTTACACTGCTCCTGATGTACAAGATAACACAAATGTTCGTAATATCTTTGAGAACCATCACGTCAATGACGCCGGCGAAAAGAATGCATGTCGTGCTGTGGACATACAAGAGTTGATCAAGAAGAAACCAACGTTCGAGGACGTTGAGGATGAACAAGAAGATGACACCGTGGAGAATTACGATTTAGACTGATACACATGACGAAGATGTTGACGCTGCTACTGCGGATGATGATTAGATTGCTTTTGTCGTATTTTCCTGTCAGAAGACGTTTTTTTATCTACTATGTGAAATTTTGTTTCCAATGACAACTGAAACCTGATCAACATGTTGTTTAGTATTTTGCTGTGAGAACAACACTTGCTATGTATGCTGATTTGTGTTTGGTGATTGTATGACAACTAAAACATGATGACATTGTTGTTTAGTTGTACTCATATTTGGATGTGAAACTTGAATTTGATGACATAGTTTGATGTTGGACTGCAATTTGCTCGATGTCTTCGAATGAGAACAAAGCTGACCCGACAGGGCCTCTGCTATTTATTTATTTATATGAGCAAAAGGGGATACCCCCTGATTTCCGTTAATAGAAATCATTAGATGTTCACAACACTACGCCCAGCCTGCTACATGTGTTTCATTCATTACTAGTTTCAAAGAAAGTGCTCATGTCGAGCCAATTAATACATCACGAAAAGCTACATACACCGCAAATAAAGAGACAATCATCCCACAGAGCACATCGATTTTGCCCATTATCTTCACAAGATCTTTCATCTCCTCATTGCTATCAAGGCCATTCAGCAGTCTGTTGCTTGGCCATGATCGAGGAGCTGCATCTTTAACCTTCTGCTCGCATCTTCCTCTTCCGCTGCTCCTTCGCCATTTGTCCAACGCCCAACCTGCTGGTATTGGGATTCCTCGCTAACCAAATAATTAGCGAAGTTGCATTACCCCACATCAAGAACTTCCCGTAAATACAAATCACACGAATCTTCCCTTTCGCATGAATCAAATTGGAAGATCATCAACCAAAATATTAAAAAATCAGCAACCAAAGCAGCAAAACAACACTTAAACATATTATTACCCCATGATTCGGCATTTGTAGAAGACTCGCCAGGTTGCGGATTATGGTTGAGACGCGACGGATGAATCTGCGGATTTGTAAGAGTGACATCACACCAACGGCAGCTGGTTGTGATGAGAAATCGGCTGCGCGCTGTGTCGGGAGGGGGTGTGATGAGACCCACAAGCGATGGTACGGGTGGCGATTTGGCGATATCTTGTTGTTGCTCGTCAAGAGCAGTGGACGAGCAGCCAGCGGACATGGTTGCTGCGCCGTGAGCTTCGATGCTAGGAAGAGTAAGTAGAGAAAAGGAGAAGCTTAACGTTGATATGTCAGCCATTACTTGAAGAGTAGCATAGCACCATATATAGTCATAGTTTAGGTTTGGATTCGAGCCAGCCATGTGAGCACGCCTTTCTTTTTCTAAAACTCGCAACGCCTCTTTACCGGGTACACTAGGTTGTTCTCAGACGCCTTCCCAAGTCTTTGATTTCTTTCCTTTTTTGCAGGAAGGAAGGAGGACAAAATTGAGAGTTCCTCGACTCAACCCAAGACCTCTCGGTTGAAAACCAAGGGTGCTAGTCACTTATGTGGCGAACGCTCCTCGTGAGGAGGACGGCACGAACGATTTTCCTCGTAGTTTTCTTCCTATATATAAAAAGTATGCTACTTGGTGTCCGCTTAGTCAACAAACGACAGCCAACTCTTGACCGTTGATTGACATTCAACGTCTGTCGCGCTTCTCGCCTCTTCTTCCTCGAGCCGCCAAAGCTAAACCAGCGCCAAGGGACCGCCTCGCCTCCCGCCTCCCACGGCTGGCTGTGATCTTCCCTGCTCCTGCTTGTTCCTCGCCCGAGGCCTCACCATCGCCCTCCGCTTGGTTCGCCACAAGCGCCCCCTCCTGTTGCAACACGGTCAACAACCGAGAGGAATAAGGAGATGACTGTATATGGTGAGGATGACAAGAGGGACCCAGCAGCAGCCAAGTAATTTTGGTTTTTCGACGGAGAAGGGTATCAACTGGTTGTGCAGACCTTGGCCTGCCTAGCCTGTGCTTTTATTTCATATGTTTAGCACATGACCAGCCCAGTTTGTTGTTTTCTTTTCTAAAATGGCTAGCCAGCTATTTAGTTTTTTGCGTAATAACCAACATAGGCCTACTTGCTTTTCTACGCTCTGCCAATGGAAATCTTTCAAGATGAGGAGGATGCATTTTGCCCAGAAAATGGGCCATAAGTAATAAGAAATGGGCTATAAGTAATAATAAATGGGTTGTAAATGAAAAAATACAGCAAACAGCAATTAGTTCCAAAATACTGTTTTCTTTCGATTTTGATATTTTAGATTTCATTGTTTTGTGCGGTAAAATTTCATTGAATTTAAATTAAGGTATATTTAGATTTAAAATTAATTTGAATCGCTAGAAATTTCGGCTATATGCTGTTTGGGACTGATTTGGAGGCTGACTTGTGGGTCTACTAGGTTGACGGTACTTTGGCTTTGTCAACTTAGTCCACAAACGATTCTAGCAGAATGACCGTTGGATGTTAATCCAATGGCCGTGGCCGCTTCTTCAATATCTCGATCTTCTTGCTCCAAATTACCAAACTAGCTCCGTGGACTGCTCGCTCCCGCCTCCCGGGCCGGGTTATGTTGCCACACGTGCCGCACCGCCCACCCTACTTCATTGCTGGCCGTGCCATTCCTCTACTCACCCACACCTCCTCGTTATTTTCCGCGACGGCAGCCGACCAAGAACCCTCGATTCCCCACCGCTGGCAACCATTGCCAAGTCTTCCCTGCCCGTCGCTCCTTCCTAGGCCTCGCTGTTGTCCACCGCCATGGTGCTTTCGGCGCGCCTGGTCAACATGGTCAACGAATGACATCCATCGGCCGTGGACTGTACACGCAAAATAATGATTCCCCCCGCTGACATGTCGGACCCACCAGCTATATCTTCGCACGCAAGGAAGTGCCTCCTTATTACGCACAAAAAATGAATACCCTCGCTAGCTGGAACCCACCATAGTGGGAGGATGACTTAGGGCCAACTGTTGACGGGACGGAGGGCTTTGTCAACTTGACCGTACGATGTCCATCCAACGGCCATAGTTCTTGTTCAACCTCTGGTCTTCTTGCTCCAGCCGCCCAAAGCAGCGCCGGTCGTGCCGCATGCTCCTGCCTCCCGTGGCTGGCTATGCTGCCGCGAGGCCTCACCGCCTTTACTATTCCCACCGCCGGCCAGGCTCGCGGCGATGGCAGCCTCACACCGCAGCCGAACCAGTGAACCTCGTGATTTCTTCGCTGGCTTCCTGCCGCTGCCTTTCCCGGCTCCACGCCGCCCCTTCCTAGGCCTCGCCGCCGCCCACCGCTGGGTGCTTTCGGGCGCCCTGGTCAATGTGGTCAAGGAACGACTTGCATCGGAGGTGGACTGTACGTGGAGAGGCCGATACCGGTCCACGGCCGCAGCAAGGAAGTACCTCCTTATTATGCGGAAAATAATGATTCCTCCACCGACAGCCGGGACCCACAGACGGGCCACCGATTTCACGGAAAATACGCTATTCCTAACCGCCGGACCCACCAGCATTCCTTCGCACGCAAGGAAGTGCGTCCCGCAAAAACGATTCGCCCACCGATCGCTGGGACCCACCGGCTACATCTTCGCACGCAAGGAAGTGCGTCCGGCAAAAAACGATTACCGACCGCCGGGACCCACCAGCTACATCTTCGCATGCAAGGAAGTGCCCGATACCGGACCCACCTTGTCGGCGCACGAAGCGTTGTCATTCTGGTCGCGAACGGTACGCATATACCGGTCGATGTAGAGGCACGTACGTGTCGTAATAGATGCGCGCACGTAGCATGTACACATACGCATGCAGCCAGGTGCAAGAAAGAAAATACGCCACGTATGTGTACATACGGGCGGGTCTCGAACGCCATCACACAGACACGCACGCACCAGGCTCGTACATGGCTGGGCCGAACGGAGAAACAGGTCGCCGCCGTGTTCATGGGGAGGCAACGGAATGCGTGGTGTTCATGGGGAGGCAACGGAATGCGTCGTGTTCATGGGGAGGCAACGGAATGCGTCGTGTTCATCGGGAGGCTACGGAACGCATGGGAGCCAACCGGTTGGGTCGGAACGGAATGCGTGGTCGTGTTCATCGCGAGGGCTTGGACGGAACATGCGATGGAAACGAGGCCTGGCGTACCGCAAAATGGAGGAAACGGACCTCCAACGTTCGGAACGGGGTCCTGTTGATCGGGAGGGGTGTGGCGTACCGCAAAACGGAGGAAACGGACCTCCTACGGTCGTAAACGGGGTCCCGTTGATCGGGAGGGTGGCGCATCACAAACGGAGGAAACGGACCTCCCACGGTCGAACAGGGTCCTGTTGATCTAGAGGGTGTGGCGCATCGCGAACGGACGAAACGGACCTCCTACTATTGAAACGGGGTCCCGTTGATCGGGAGGGTGTGGCATACCGCAAACGGATTTAAACGGACCTCCTACGGTCGAAACGGGGTCCTGTTCATCGGGAGGGGTGTGGCGTACCGCAAAACGGGACTCCACGGGATACTGTTCATCTCCACCGTCGACCTCCTCCAGCCTCCACGGGCTACCTGTAACGCCCTCGATGCGGCTATATCTCCCACGTGTCGAAGCACGACTTAGAGGCATAACCTCATTGAAAGCAATGTCGCAAGTGAGGTAATCTTCACGCAACCCATGTAATACATAAGGGAAAGAGATACATAGTTGGCTCACAATCGCCACTTCACACAATACATGAGTAAAGCATTACATCATACAGATACAATCAAGGTCCGACTACGGAACCAAAATAAAAGAAGACTACCCCAAATGCTACACAGATCCCCGATCGTCCCAACTGGGCTCCACTACTGATCAACTGAAACAAAACAACAAATGAACAAGATCTTCATCGAGCTCCTCCTTGAGCTCGGATGCGTCACCTGCACGGTTTCATCGGCACCTGCAAACTGGTTTTGGAAGTATCTGTGAGTCACAGGACTCAGCAATCTCACACCCGAGATCAAGACTACTTAAGCTTAAAGGTAGGACAGGTAGTGAGGTGGAGCTGCAGCAGTTTACTCAGCATATCTGTGGCTACAATCGCAAAAGAGAGCGAGAAGAGAAAGCAAGGCACGGTCGAACAACTATGATCAAGAAGTGATCCTGAAACTACTTACGCCACACATAACTCCAACACTGTGTTCACTTCCCGGACTCACGAGAAGAGACCATCACGTTACACACGCCGTTGGTGTATTTTAGTTAAGATCAACTTCGGGTTTTCTACAACCGACATTAACAAATTCCCATCTGCCTCATAACCGCGGCACGGCTTTCGAAAGATAATACCCTGCAGGGTGTCCCAACTTAGACATTATAAGCTCTCACGGTCAACGAAGGATATTCCTTCTACCGAAGACCCGATCAGCCTCGAATCCCGGACTACAAGACAATTCGACAAAGAATAAAACAAGACCAGCAAAGCCGCCGGATGTGCCAACAACCTGATAGGAGCTGCACATATCTCGGTCTCAGGCACACCGGATGAACACTACGACGGCAACCGACGATACCCCAAGTTGCCTCGGGCGGCACCGCAAGTGGTTTAGTTTGGACCAAGACTGGAGGAGAACTGGCCCGGGGTAAATAAAGATGACCCTTGAGTCTCAGTAACCCAAGGGAAAAGTCTTAGGTGGCAAATGGTAAAACCAATGTTGGGCCTTGGCCGAGGAGTCTTATTCAAAGCGAACTGTCAAGGGGGTCCCATAAATCACCCAACCGTAAGGAACGCAAAACCCGGGAACATAACACCGTATGACGGAAACTAGGGCGGCAAGAGTGAACAAAACACTGCATAAGGCCGAGCCTTCCACCCTTTACCAAGTATATAGATGCATTAATTAAATAAGATATATTGTGATATCCCAACAAGTAAACATGTTCCAACAAGGAACAACATCTCCATGTTCCAACAAGGAACAAACTTCATCTTCACCGCAACTAACAACGCTTATAAGAGGGCTGAGCAAAGCGGTAACATAGCCAAACAACGGTTTGCTAGGAAAGGATGGTTAGGGGCTTGACATGGCAATATGGGTGGCATGATATAGCAAGTGGTAGGCATCATAGCATAGGCATAGCAAAAGAGCGAGCATCTAGCAAGCAAAGATGGAAGTGATTTCGAGGGTATGGTCATCTTGCCTGAAAATCCCGCAAGGAAGAAGAACGAGTCCATGAAGAAGACAAACGGACGAAGTCGAACGAATCCTCACAACTCCGGAACGAAACCGAAGCTAAGCGAGAAGCAAACCGGAAAGAAGCAAACAACATAGTAAAACAACCATCACATAAACATGGCATGATGCGCAAACAAGTATGATGCATGTCCGGTTTAATGAGGCATGGCATGGCAATATGCACAAACAACACTACAAGTTAAGTGGAGCTCAATATGCAACGGGTTGCATATTGACAAAACACCACAACACTTATTTAGTTCTCTCCTGATTAGGTACCCAACAATATTAAATGTTATTAAACATGGCAAGGGGTGAAGCATTTGAAACTAACTATTTAGGCAAGATTAAATGAGGCCGGAAATAACAAACAACAATTCCGGAAAAAATCCTCATATGCATATTTCGAATTTGCTACTGTTCTGCCCTAAACACAATTTTAATGTTGTTAAACATGCCAAACAAGTACACCATGTTAAACTAGGCATTTTTCTACCCCATTTACATATATAATTTATTTAAATCCGAGCTACGGTTATTTAGTTATGAAAAAAAATCATTTTAGCATGGCATTATGCAAAATAAACACAAATAGCATGTTAAACATTTTTAACATAGATGAAAGTGGCATATTATGAAACTAGATGAAAAACTAAGCATTTTTCATATATAAATCATTTACATATGATGCACGGTTGTGGAGTTATTATATGCATGAATTAGGAGGGTTTTTCTGTAAAACAATTAAATTACTGGATAAAGCGAAATTCGCAGAACTGAAAAGAAAAAAAAAACAAGACATGGGCCAGATCTGCTGGGTGCTGGGCTGGGGTCTCACCATGGGCTCTTGGCCCGGTCGGTGGAGGAGGCTGGCTGGGCCTGGCCGCGGGGGAGGACGGAGTCAACGCGGGCGATGGGTTAGTTGCCGCTCGCTTTCGATTTAATGAAACAAAGCAGGCGCCCATGGCGGCGCAGAGACGACGGCAGGGGGGTCCCGGCGACGGGGTCGGCAGGAACCGCGAAACGGGTGGATCGAGGCGCGTGACGGCGTATGGAGGGTAGCAGGTGGTGGATTCGAGCGGCGGCTGCGCGACGCGCTCCTGCAGGACACGGGCGCGAGAAAAGGTCAGGGAGGAAGAGGGGAAAAGAGAAGGAGGAGCAGGGGCACACGGCGACCTGCGGGGCTTCATCGGTGACCGGACTCGACGGCACTGAGCGGCCGGAGGCGGGGAAGGCGTTGAGGACGACCCGCAGCGGTGGCTTGTGCGGGACTCCGCAGGAGGAGATCGAGGCTGGCTCAAGGGCTCAGGGATGTTGCGCCTCGGGCACGAGGCGGCGGCGGAGATGGGGACAAACCTCCTAGAAATTAGGGTTGGGATGATTTGGTAGGTGATGGTCTTATATATGGCAGGTAGACTAGGCTTAGGGCTATCCGGTCCCTCCGATCGAAATCGGGCGGTCGAGAATAAATAAGTTTGGGAATCCAAAAGAGAAACCGATGATGATTTAGAGATGTTTGGTGATGATCCGGACCCAAGGGTGACGACAGTCCGTTTTGGGTCAAGGGGAGTTTTTGGACGCGCGAGAGGGGTCTATGCACTGTGCAAAGAGGGGTCAAACGGTCGGGCAACAAAAGAATGGTTGGTCCAAGAAAGGTCAACGGACGCAACGGAGAGAAGCGAGAAGCGGCAACTACGAGCGGATGCAAGTTTTAAAACAATGACAGCAATAAGTGCCGGCGCAATGCAAATGATGCGATGATGAAATGCATGACATGAACAAAATGCAAAACAAAACACAAACCCAACCAAGAAGGAAATAATAATATCGATTCCGAAAAGGCAAGAGTTGAGTTACTTAATATGGAAAGTTGTATCCGGGCGCTACACTACCGCCGACCGCTTCCAGCCTCCACGGGCTCCTATTCATCCAGCCTCCACCGCACGCTTACTCCATCGGCTATCGCTCAACCACCCTCCACGGGCACCCTCCACCGCTTCATCGCTCATCCAACCTCCACACCACCGGGACCTGCTCAACCACCCTCCACGGGCACCCTCCACTGCTCTACTCTTCATCCAGCCTCCACACCATGGGGTCCTGTTCATCCAGAGGCAATGCCACCGCGACCGCTCATCCAAACACCCACTTCGCGCAACGCCACTGCTCATCCAATAGATCGGCTTCGCTTAGCAGCAGAGAGGGCGAATCGCCGATCGGGTTCGCTAATGCCATAGATCGATCGCCGGGTTCAAGAACGCGTAGCTCTCGCAAAGGCAATTGCTCGGGTTCGCTAGAGCCCAACGCCGCCGTTCAGTTAGAGCTAACGCCGCACACACGCTGTATATCGCCACGAGAGAAACGCATCGCCGCCCCGACCTGCCTTCAGAATCGAACTCCCAAATTTTCTCACCGCTTCTACCACGGTTTTTTCCGCCATGGACGGCCCAAAGAATGTCATGCAGCTGCATCTTCGCCCACCCAGGCTGCAAAAGCCCATTTTCTCGTCATGATTTTTGTCATAGAAGTAGGAGCCCACCACATCTATGATGATACCGGTTTTGTCACAATTATCGCCATAGAAGTTTCATATGTATGATGTAAAAAAAATTGCTTGGCCCAAAATGTCACGGATGTGTCTTTTTTTTGTAGTGAATATTTTTGGTATTTTATAATAAAGATGCAAAGTAAAATAAAGGCAATAAAAATAACTAAGTGTTGGAAGATAAATATGATGGAAAATAGACCCGGGGTCATAGGTTTCACTAGTGGCTTCTCTCAAGAGCATAAGTATTACTTGGTGAACAAATTATCACGAGCAATTGACAAAATTGAGCATAGTTATGAGAATATCTCGGTATGATCATGTATATAGGCATCTCTTCCGCGATAAGTAGACCGACTCTGCCGCATCTACTACTATTACTCCACACATCGATCGCTATCCAAAGATGCATCTAGAGTATTAAGTTCAAAAGAACAGAGTAACGCTTAAGTAAGATGACATGATGTAGAGGGATAAACTCATGCAATATGATATAAACCCCATCTTGTTATCCTCGATGGCAATAATACAATACGCGTTTTGCTGCCCCCTCTGTCACCGGGAAAGGACACCGCAAGATTGAACCCAAAGCTAAGCACTTCTCCCGCTGCAAGAAATATCAATCTAGTAGGCCAAACCAAACTGATAATTCGAAGAGACTTGCACAGATAACCAATCATACATAAAAGAATTCAGAGAAGATTCAGATATTTTTCATAGATAAACTTGATCATAAACCCACAATTCACCAGTCTCAACAAACACACCGCAAAAGAAGATTACATCGAATAGATCTCCATGAGAATCGTGGAGAACTTTGTATTGAGATCCAAAGAGAGAGAAGAAGCCATCTAGCTAATAACTATGGACCCCGAAGGTCTGAGGTAAACTACTCACACATCATCCGAGAGGCTATGGTGTTGATGTAGAAGGCCTCAGTGATCAATGCCCCCTCCGGCAGTGAGGGAGTCCTGGATTAGGGGGTCCTCGGACAGCCGGACTATATCCTTTGGCCGGACTGTTGGACTATGAAGATACAAGATTGAAGACTTTGTCCGTGTCCGGATGGGACTCTCCTTTATGCGGGAAGGCAAGCTTGGCAATTGGATATGTAGATCTCTCCTTGTAACCGACTCAGTAACCCTAGCCCTCCATTGTCTATATAAACCGGAGGGTTTAGTCCAGAGGACAAGAACAATCGTAATCATAGGCTAGCTTCTAGCACAACAAAAAAGACACATCTGTGACATTTTAAATAACGAAAAAAATTTCTGTCATACATATGACACTTCTATGACGATAATTGTGACAAAACCCGTATCATCATAGATGTGGTGGGCACCTACTTATGACAAACAATAATGATAGTAATGTGCTTTTCGCCCTAGGCGGGCCAGACGCAGCTGCATGACATTCTTTGGGCCGGCCCATGACGGAAAAACCGTGGTAGAAGCGAGGGGAGGAAAATTTCGGGAGTTGCCGTTACGGGGAGGTCGGGTGGAGCGATGTGCTTTCTCGTGACGTATGCTGCTGTGTGTGAGGCGTTGTCTCTAATCAAGCCGAAGCGAGGCGTTGGGCTCTAACCAACCCGAAAGGACAGACCGCAGTTACGCTATCGAACCCGAGCGATCGATGCTGCTCGATGAACAAAGAGCGCTATGGGGGGTTGATGAACAAAGGAGCGTGGCGCGCTTCCGATGAACAGAACCCGTGGTGTGGAGGACTGATGAACAGAGACGGTGGAGGGTGGTTGAACAGACCCCGTGGTGTGGAGGGCTGGATGAACAGAGACGGTGGAGGGGTGCCCGTGGAGGGGTGGTTGAACAAGAGCGGTGGAGAAGCGCGGGTGGAGGCTGGATGAACAGAGCCCGTGGAGGCTGGAGCAGTCGACGGTAGCCCGTGGAGGCCGGAGGAGGTCGACGGTGGAGATGAACAAAGATCCCGTGGAGTCCCATTTTGCGGCACGCCACACCCTCCCCCAACCTGCTTCGACCGTAGCACTCCAACACAAGTCCGCTTTGTCTGCTTTGGCGGCACGCCACACCCCTCCCGATCAACAGACCCCTGCTTCGACCGTAGGAGGTCCGCTTCTCCATTTTGCGGTACGCCACACCCTCCCCGATCAACAGACTTCTGCTTCGACCGTAGGAGGTCTGCTTCTCCGCTTTTGCGGTACGCCAGCCCTCCCGACATCAGACCTCTGCTTCAACGTGGTCACCGAACACAAGGCCGCTTCTCCGCACAGCGGTACGCCAGCCTCGCTTCCATCGCCTGCTCCGCCCAAGCCCTCCCAATGAACACGACTCACACATTCCATTCCGACCCAACCGTTGGCTCCCATGAACACGACGATGACGCTGCTTTGGTTCCACCCAGCCATGTACGTGACAAAGCGAGTAGGCGCTAGAGACCTTGCCCGATGTAATGACGCGGGTCAGATTTTCTTTCTTGCACCCTCGCCGCCAGACGACGCAGTACATGCTACGGCGCGCTCTACTACGACACGCAGCGCCGCTTCTACATCCACCAAGATATATGTACATACACGTCACACCAGAATGACAACGCCACGACGCTTCGAAAGGTGGGTCCCAACTACCGTGCACTTCCTTGCATGCGAAGATGTAGCTGGTGGTCTCAGCAATGGGGCTTAATCGTTTTTGCCCAACGCACTTCCTTGCGGCGAAGGTGTAGCTGGTGGGTCCCAGCAGTTAGGGGGAAATGTTTTTTCGCAAAATATGGTGGCCCGTCCGTGGGTCCCAGCAATGTGGAGGAATCATTATTTTCCGCTGTAATAAGGAGGCACTTCCTTGCGCGGCTCAGGACCTCGTTGTCACCTTCTCCACGACAGTCCACATCCGATGGAAGTCGCCTCGACCACGCTGACCAGGCTGCGCTGAGAGCACCAGGGCGGTGGACGACGGCGAGGCCTAGGATGGGGACGACGGGGAGCCGGGAAGACGCGGCAAGGAAGCCCGCGGAGAGGGGTACAAGGGTTCATTGGTTCGGCCATGGTGAGGGCTGCCGCCAGGGGCCTAGCCAGCCGTGGGAATAGTAGGGGCGGTGAGGCTCCGCGCATCATAGCCGGCCACGGGAGGCAGGAGCATGCGGCACGACCGGGCGCTGCTTTGGGCGGCCGGAGCAAGAAGACGAGAGGTTGAAGAAGCACTACGGCCGCTGGATGGACATCGACGGTCACCGGAGCTAGAATCGTTCATATTGACTAAAGTTGACAAAGGCCCCGCCCCACCAACTTAGTAGGCCCATAAGTCAGCCTCCCACCATGGTGGGTCCTAGCTAGCAAGGGAGTATTCATTCTTTTTGTGCGTAATACGGAGGCACTTCCCGTGGGTCCGAGCTGACAGCTGGGAACGTTGCCAAATACGCTGGCCCGTCCGATGGGTCCCAGCAGTCAGGGGGGAAACGTTTTTTCCGCGAAATAAGGTAGCCCGTCCGGTGGGTCCCTGCTGTCAGGTGGAGGAATAATTATTTTGTTTGTAATAAGGAGGCACTTCCTTGCGCCGCCGACCCACTGTCACCTCTCCACGACAAGATTTTTCGATGGAAGTCGGTCGTTGACCACGCTGACCAAGCCGCGCCGAGAGCACCAGGGCGGTGGTCTGGACGACGGCGAGGCCTAGGAAGGGGACGACGCGGAGCCGGGGAAGACGCAGCAGTGGTAGCCCGCGCGGAGAGGAGTACGAGGGTTCACTGGTTCGACTGCGGCGTGAGGCTGCCATCGCCGCAGATTAACAAGGGGTGTGGGTGAGTAGAGGATACCCGGGCCAGCGGTGGGAGTAGTAGGGGCGTGAGGCTCAAGGCATCACAGCCGCCACGAGAGGCAGGAGCACGCTGCACGACCGGGCGCTGCTTTGGGCGGCCGAGAAAGAAGACCAGAGGTTGAAGAAGCACTATGGCCATGGATGGACATCGACGGTCACGGAGCTAGAATCGTTCATATTGACTAAGTTGACAAAGCCCTCCGTCCCCGTCAACTTAGTTGTCCCACAAGTCATCCTCCCGCTATGGTGGGTCACATCTAGCAGGGTGGGTATTCATTTTTTTGTGCGTAATAAGGAGGCACTTCCTTGCGTGCGAAGATATAGTTGGTGGGTCCGACATGTCAGCGGGGGGAACGTTTTTTTTCGCGAAATACAGAGGCCATTCCGGTGGGTCCCAGCTGTCAGGTGGAGGAATCATTATTTTGCGCGTACAGTCCACGGCCGATGGATGTCGTTCGTTGACCACGCTGACCAGGCCGCGCCGAGAGCACCATGGCGGTGGACAACGGCGAGGCCTAGGAAGGAACGACACGGAGCCGGGAAGACTCGGCAATGGTTGCTCACGCGGTGGGGAGTACGAGAGTTTATCGTCCGCCGCCGCCTCAAAAATAACAAGAGGTGTGGGTGAGTAGAGGAATGGCCTAGCCAACAATGAAGTAGGGTGGGCGGTGCGTCGGCTCAGCAAAGACACCGCCACGGAGGCGGAGCAGCAGTCCCATTGAGCTGTTTGGGTGGTGGAGCAAGAAGATCAATATTGAAGAAGAAGACGGCCGCTGGATTAACATCCAACGGTCACTTCTGCTAGAATCGCTTAGGACTAAGTTGACAAAGCCAAAGTACACGCCAACCTAGTAGACCCACAAGTTAGCCTCCAAATCTGTCCCAAACAAAGATACAACCCAAATTTCTAGCCGGATTCAAATTAATTTTAAATCTAAATATACCTTAATTTAAATTCAATGAAATTTTACCTGCACAAAAACAATGAAATTTAAACTATCAAAATCCGAAAGAAAACAGTATTTGGGAACTAATTGCCTGCTTGCTGTATTTTTTCATTTTACAGCCCATTTATTATTACTTATAGCCCATTTATTATTACTTATAGCCCATTTCTTATTACTTATAGCCCATTTCTTATTACTTATAGCCCATTTTCTGGGAAAATGCATCCTCCTCGCCTTGAAAGATTTCCGCCCAAGAGGGCGAGAAAGCAAGTAGGCCTATGTTGGTTATTCTCAAAAAACAAAATAGCTGGATAGCCATTTTTCGTAAAGGAAAAACAAACTGGCTGGTCATGTGCTAAACATATGAAATAAAAGCCTGGGCTAGACGGGCCACGGGTCCCGCACAACCCAGTTGATACCCTTCTCCATCCCGAAAAACAAAATTTCTGCACATTGTTGTCCCTATCGCTATCCTCACCATGTACATTCATCTCCTTATTCCTCTCGTTGTTGACCATGTTGACAACACCGAGGGCGAGGCCACAGCGAGCGCGGAGGACGGCGGTGAGGCCTCGGACGGGAGCGAACAGGAGCCGGGAAGATCACAGCCAGCCTTGGGAGGCGGAGCAGCGGTCTCACCGGGCGCTGGTTTGGCTTTTGGTGGCTCGAGGAAGAAGAGATGAAGAAACGCGACAGACGTTGAATGTTAATCGAACGGTCAAGGTTGGCACAATTGTTTTTTTACTAAGCAGACACCAAGTAGCATACTTTTTTATATATAGGAAGAAAATTGCAGGAAAATGCGTCGCTCATCCGCCCTCCTCGACAGGAACATTCGCCACATAAGTGACTAGCACCCTTGGTTTTCAAACGAGAGGTCTTGGGTTCGAGTTCGAGGAACTCTCAATTTTGTCCTCCTTCCTTCCTCGCAAAAAAAGGGAAAGAAAATCAAAGACTTGGGAAGACGTGCCGAACAAGCTAGTGTACCAAAGAAAGAGACGCTGCAAGTTTTAGAAAAAGAAAGACGTGTTCTCGTAGCTGGTTCGAATCCAAACCTAGACTATGACTATATATGGTGCCATGCTACTCGCAAGTAATGAAACCGACATATCCAATGTTCGCTTCCACTTCTACTTACTCGCTTAGCATCGTAAGCTCGCCGCAGCAACCATGTCCGCCGGTTGCTCGTCCACCGCTTCTTCAAAGCAGTAACAACCAGATATGCGCCAAGTCGCCACCCGCACCATCGCCGTGGGTCTCATCACTCCCCGCCGCATCGCCAGACCGCAGCCGATTGCTCATCGCAACTCATTGTCGTTGGTGTGGTGCCACCGCTGCAAATCAAGCAGAGTCATCCGCGCGCCTCAACCACAATCCGCTACCCCGCCGAAGTCTTCTACAAATGCCCGAATCATGGGGTAATAATTTGTTTAAGTGTTGTTCGCTGCTTTCAGCTTGCTGTTTTTTTAATAATTTGGTTGATGATATTCCAATTTGATTCGTGAAGAAAAGGGAAGATTCGTGTGATTTGTATTTCTGGGAAGCTGATGATGTGGGGGAATGCAACTATGCTGATTATTTGGTTAGCCAAGGAATCCCAATACCAGCAGGTTGGGGTGTTGGACAAGTAACTGAAGGAACGGCATAAGAGGAAGATGCAGAGTAGAAGGTTAAAGACGCAGTTCCTATGATCATCGCCAAGCAACAGCTGCTGAACGGCCTTGACAACAATGAGGAGACGAAAGAGCTTGTGAAGATAATGGGCAAAATCGATGTGCTCTGTAGGATGATTGTCTCTTTATTTGCAGTGTATGTAGCACTCGTGATGTATTCAAGGGCTACGACATGAGCACTTTGTGAAACTAGTAATGAATGAAACCTGTGTAGCAGTCATGGCGAGTGTTGTGAACATCTAATGATTTCTATTAACGGAAATCAGGGGTATCCCTTTGCTCATATAAATAAATAGATAGCAGAGGCCCCGCTGGTCAGCTTTGTTCTCATTCAAGACGCCGAGCAAATTGCAGTCCAACAGCAAACTATGTCATCAAATTCAAGTTTCACAGCCAAATATGAGTACAACTAAACAACAATGTCATCATGTTTTAGTTGTAATACAATCACCAAACACAAATCAACATACATAACAAGTGATGTTCTCACAAGAAAATACTAAACAACATGTTCATCAGTTTCAGCTTGTCATAGCAAACACAATTTCACATAGTAGATAAAAAACGCCTTCCGACAGTGCAAATATGACAAAAGCAATGTAATCATCATCCGCAGCAGCAGCGCCAACATCTTCGCCATGTGTATCATCAATCGAAATTCCCCACGGTGTCATCTTCTTCTTCGCCCTCAACGCCCTCGAAGGTTGGCTTTTCTTGATCAACTCTTGTATGTCCACAAAGACGATGCATAATCTTTTCGCCAAGGCCATTGACGTGATGGTTCTCAAAGATATTAGGAACATCTGTGTTATCTTGTACATCGTGAGCAAGTAAGCATCTTCTTGTTGTGCAACTTCATTAAACGAATTCATCTCGCTCAAAACTTTGCTATACTCTCTAGTCATCGCTATGTGCAAATGTGTCTTCCAAGAAAATATCTATGTTGCTTGATTTGCCAAAATAAAAGGCTCGCTGGTCTAGTACACCGCCTTGACATTGATGGATTTGAAATAATCATCAGCTCGGGTTTTGCGATCCGAAAAACAGGTTATACCAACGACAAGACAATGTAACCACACACCGATGATCCTCAAATCGAGATATATCGCAATCAACAATGTCTGTTATGTTAGCATACATTTCAGCTTGTCTCTTTGTCATAATGATCCATGCTCATGATGGCACTGTTTTGTGTCTTCCCGCCTTCGCCTCGTGTAAGGGTGTTGTAGCGCACATCTCCAACAATGCAAGATTCATAATGTCTTACCCGAGTATCAGACCCATTGCTAGTGAG
Source organism: Aegilops longissima (assembly GCA_021605205.1). Lineage (NCBI taxonomy): Eukaryota > Viridiplantae > Streptophyta > Magnoliopsida > Poales > Poaceae > Aegilops > Aegilops longissima. The sequence continues at coordinate 479,332,207 of CM038681.1, read as the reverse complement.
TAAAGGGCATCATCAACTGCCTGCCCATCCTCCCGCATCTTCTTAACCTATGGTTAGAAAATAGACAAGCTGATCATCTTATGTACTCAATATATTAAAAAATCGACAAGGCACTTCAAAAGCTTACATGGTTCTTGAACCATTTCGCAAATCCTGCCATAACAAGTTTGTCAATGTTTCTTGGATTTTATGGTAGTAACTCCTCTTGTACATGCTGCACAACATAGTGATCACGCCAAACATCTAAATATATAAGAATGTGCTGCAAGTTTAGTAGATTACGATGTATAAGCTGTAGTATCGCACTTACTTGATATAAGGTAGTATCTCAGACAGCTTATTCAACACATACCAAACCATTTTGTACAAATATTTAGGTTTGTCCTCTTGTCGACTCTTCCCCGTAACTCAAACATGTAATAATCGAAAACATTGAGCCCGGATTGTCTTCACCCACCTCTTTGCTAAGTCGATCACTGTTTCAATGTATTTTGAGCAGTAATGTCAACGCTTCAGAGCAATGTAGGTCTCGCAATGGAACCCTCGGTCTAGCTTTGTTCCTAACATAGCCCTTGAAAGTGCCTAGCCACCTTTCAATAGGGTACATCCAGCCACACTGCATCAGACCTCTAAGTAGTGCCTCATCGTAGATGAACAGCCAAATGCACCATCACATCAAAGAAGGCCGGAGGATGTATCTTCTCAAGGTCGATAGGATAGTTGGTATCTTGTCTCTAAGACGCCCAAAGCATCTATCCTGATATTTCTACCGCAGAGTTCCTCAAGAATTGTCCCAACTCGCAATCGCTCAGATAAGTCGTATGCCCAATCCTCTAAGGATAACAGTAAAACCTTTGAAGTAGGACGTGGCAGTCATAGTTTTCAACCCTTGTACCTTGTTTCCATCTCGCACCGACTCTCCTTTCAGGTTGGAAGCAAATCCATGTGGGAATCTCACACGTGATGACCTCGCAGAATTCTTTTCTTTTACCTTGTCCAAGACGCATACAACCGGTGCCATATCCCGTGGTTTACCTTCATCTTTCACCTTCAAATCCTTTCTCATACCTGTGTGTCAAATCAATCTTAGATTTTAAGGTATCTTTCGCCTTGCCTTCAATGTTAAGAAGTGTGCCGATAATGTTGTCACATATATTTTTCTCGATGTGCATCACATCAAGATTATGCCGAGATCCAAATCTTTCCAATACTCCAAGTCCCACAAAGTGGACTCCGGGTAAACAATAATATCTCTTCTACCGTACACGCTTCTTTTCCTCGCTACCATTACCGTGGATGGTTACCGTGTAATATGCCCGACCTTCTAATTCCACTTGCAACTCATCGGGCGGTGAGCCTCTTTGGCGATCACGGATTTCATGCTTTGCATTGAACACATGTCTTGGTATTTTCTAGGATGCGGCTTGTCCTTGGCAAGGAAACGGCGGTGTCCAATGTAACAGATCTTGCTAAGTATTGCGATGACAAAGGATTCTGTCACAAATAACACATGCATTGTAACCATGTGTCGCTCTCCCGACATAGTGCCCAAAGCCGATAATCATGGATGCACCAAATTACAACAAAGACACGTAAAGAAATCAGCTAGTGGGCTGCTATATAGGTCTCGAGTGAGAACACCCTTCCATAGCTGTTGAAGTTCCTCCACAAGAGGCTCCATGAACAAATCAAAATCCTTTCCAGTGACTTTTTGGACCTGGGATGAGCAAGGCCATCATGTAGTTTGATTCTTTGGTGCGTATATTTGGAGGCATGTTGTAAGGATAATAAGCACTCGCCACATGCTATATGTGGCGCCTGTGGCCAAATGGGTTAAATCCATCCGCTAAGCCAAGTCTAATGTTTCTCGTCAAGAAGAAACTCTTTGTGTTTATCATTGAAGCTTTTCCACTCACTACCATGAGATGGATGGCTCATTACATTCTCGATCTCTCAGATTCTCGGTTCCTAGAATGCCACAAGACATCCTTTCTTGTTTCAAAGATCATGAAACAACCTCTCGCAATCTTGGTGTAATTGGAAAATGTCTCTAACATTATGAGGAACCTCTTCACAAAGATCGCCATCTTTCCATCTTGATGATTTGCATTTCGGCATTCACTTGTTGGCATAATCCTTCCGAATGTAACACAATTATTCTTAAAACATGGATCATATCATATCCAATTCCAACCGCACGAAGGAAATTCTTCATTTTATCAGTAGGTGTGTGGCAGCTCGCATACATCCGGGAAAGATTTATGAAAGCAGCCAACATCACATCGAATGATTTTTTGGTCATCCGCCGATGTCTTCACCAAGAAAGGTGACCATAGCTGAGAATACCGACAGCTTATTTCTTGGGGTGACAGCAACGTTGCATTTTTCCAACATGCGGGCCCATCGTTTTTCTTCTACAGGTGAAAGTTCACGGAATGCACGAGCATTTCGTAGCATAGTTTCAATGTTGGTCAAACTCACTGGCTCCGCCACCACCACCTCCTCCTCCTCTTCCACCTGAGCATCAGGCAGATCAAGATGGTGATCTGCTGCTTCCACGTTGTCAATAACATTGACGTTCACAGCTTCACCATGATGAACCCACCTATTATATGTGACGGACATCCCATAAAAGTGTAGATGATTTTGCACAGTTGACTGGGGTCTTGTAACTGAATTCACACAACTGCTACATAGGCAGAGCACATCTAATTTCGGACCAGCGTACTCAGCTCTGATAAAGTTCATGAAGTTTTCAACCCCCTCGACATATGCAGCAGAGAATCTTTGAGCAGAAGTTATCCAAGTCATGTCCATCTGTTAGACATACAAATTAGTTCTTCTACTAGATATTACAGGAAAAACATATATGCTTTTTTATGAAGTCCAGAAAAAAAATACCTAGGTCGATGTCTAAAGCTATGGCAAGATATTTGGACGAGTAGATCTAAGTAACGAAATATATGTAAAGCTAATTCAGCAAACAGATTTGAGTGCTAAATTATGGCAGGTTGTTTCAGTAGTCAATGAGCCCGAGCACACAGCCATCAAACTATCAAGGCCATAGCAGAAACAAAGATCGAGTATAAAATGGTGTAGAGCTATTTCACCTAACAGATTGGCTACTAGACCATGGAAATCTACGCCAACAATAAATATATGGCAGGATATTTTAGTAACTAATCGGCCTTGGCATGCCATCTCAGCTAAGCAGATTGAGTGCGTAATCAGGCAAGGAAGCTTCTAAGCAGAGCATATTGACAAGAAACTACTTCGCAAATAGTGAGATTAACAGCGCTTATCAGCTAACATTCAACGCTACACCGACATGAACGGGCCTCAGCCTAGAATGTGCATACCGGGGAGAAGCTGACCGCCGCATGCCTCCACACTAACGCCGGCAGCGGTGGCGGCGCTGACCGCCGTGGCGCCCACAAGAACGTAGCTGAGGTGGCGGCGCGGCTAGGAGGACGGCAGTCTACGAGCGCATCGTGGAGCGAGAGGATCACCGTGTGTCCTCGACGAATCAAGGGCGCCGACGACGGGCGCTGGGAGGGCGGCTTTGGCGGAGCGAATGGAGTGGAGGGGGGACGGGGAGGGGGGTTTGGGGGAATATTTGGCTCAAGGGCGGTTGAATCAATTTGGGGGAATTTTGTGTGTGTGTGGGGGAGGGGAGGATTTTTATGCGGTGGGGGGGGGTTGGCGATGGTCGGTTTCTCCAAGTGCAGTCCCACGTGTCGCTGAAGAGGCAAGCCGCGCTGCCCGCTTATGCGTGAGCCGTGAAGGACCGAACATGTGTGGGTGCAATGCATCGCGATGTGAGTGTTGTGAGTGTACCGCCTTTTTTCCTTTTAAACTAGGTGCTTCGCCTCAAAAAAAATGTTGCTTCATGATCCATCGATACTACTACTAGTAATCCGGTAATCCCAACTAAAACGGCGCGGCTGGGTCTTTTCCCGCGCGATATGCTGGGAGGTTGGCTTAGTTGGGTTTTTTAGATTTGTCTCGGTTCAATAAAAATCAGAGTTGGTGATGATGGTGTACCTGTCATCCTGCAATATAGGCCATCCGATCTATATCTAACGGATAGGAAGGAAACTATGACAATTTACCCGCACTCCTCTCCACATTTGCAGATAAGGCTTTCCCTCATTCATCCTTTTCTCCCACAAGATCTTGATCTTCCGTGCACGAGTACTCCTACAATATGTATATTATTGTGAAAGTTCATATACACCGGCCGAGATTAATGCAAACATGGCAGATTTTCATTACATTTCGAACTTTTATAAGACAAAAAAATAAAAGAAACCCGACCCTAAACCTATTCTACGGCGGCGACCGACATCCTCCATCTGCGATCTTTATGTACGGGGGCGGGGTTCAAGACCCGTGAAGTGAAGGTGCGGTTCCGCGAGGAAGAGTAGAACACGGATACGGACCGCCAGCTTGGCACACCATGCCCTGCCGCCCCATGCCCTACTCATCCTCGAGGAGTCCTGCACTCGGCGGTGCCGGACGTTGACGGCGGCAAGTAGGACGCGTGGTCGACGGTGCTCCTGCCGCCGGCCGCCAGCCAGTGGCTACCGCCAGTGGTCGCTGTTCGTCCGCCACGCCGCTATTGCGCCGCGAGAGGCGACTTGAGCGAGGGCGGCGACTCGAGCTTCATCCCGAAGACAAGTTTTCGCAGAGCGCTCGCACTTGCGGTCATGGCGGATGTGGTGTCGTAGGAGGACGGCGCGCTATGGTGTGGAGGTTAGCTGGCTGCCGCTTAATAAGTAGCGATTCCGTGAGGCCAAGCGTCCGGTGCGCTATTAAGTCGCCGGAGTTGGTTCCTCGGCACCGAGCCTCTTAACGACGACGCATTTAACGGACGGCATGAATGCGGCAGCCGGCGCCGCTGGGAACGCACCGCGCGATGGCGCGAGGGACGAGGGCTTTGGTGTGCCAGGTAGTCAGCCGCGTCGGGCAACGTTGGAGATTCCTTTGCTCAAATGCGATCCCCGCATGTCATTGAAAAGCAAGACGACCCGCATGGTCTTAGGTCCAGAGGATGCAGTTGGTCGCACTACACCACTCCGTGGACGCATCACGGCGCCCCATGCATCCGCGACGAGCCGGGTGTTGGGGTGTGTTTGGATTGTGGCCAAAGTGCACCTTACCAAAATTTTGGTCATGACCCAAAGATTGGTCTTTGTTTGATGGTTGCCATTTCTTTAGCATGCCAATGAACTCTTGCCAATGTCGGCCAAATCATGGGCAACCAATACCTCAACCAAAATTTTGGCTACCCAATGCTTTGATGGGGCAACCTTGGGCACAAACCAAACATACCATTGGTCGTGCACAACACAAACGCCACCTCGCACATCGAAACCGACCGTGTCTATCAACGATATGAGCGTGTCGCCACCACGGCCGCCGTGTCCAGAGGCGGTGCTGGAGCTGCGCCCATTGTTGGCCCCAAAGACCCACATGAACGGTTGTCGGTGGTGAGGAGGTCATGGGCCAGCTCCTCCATTGGACTAGTTCGCTTACGTCCGTTCCGACGGTTGTGCCCCACATGTCGCTTTCCCTGTTTTCCCGCCATATTCGAAAGCCGCCGTTCGCTGCAAGCATTAGGCCTTTCACTATGTAGGCCAAGTGAGACAACTTATTGTTTATTTGAGCCGCTCAAGTGTAATGATGTGGCTTTGCTTATTTCTCATTCCTCTCCAACCCTCTTCTCCATCGATCATGTCGCCTCCAATGAGTCCATCCCGTCGCATGCCTCATTTGAACATTCCGCCGAGTATCATTCGTGATTTACCCACCCTAGTCCTCTTTCAATAGATCTCCGACCCCGAGATGAAATCGAGAGGGAACGAGTGGGGCACGTGATACCTAAGGCGGATTCAAAATTTTGAACCGTGATCATAGCATCCGCAAATCATATATAAAGGGTATTCAATGTGCTTGCTTTTGAACGCATAATATACTCCCTCCTATCCTTTCTATCTTACATGTAAGTTTTATGTAGTCAAAGTATCTCTACTATGATAAAAAAGGTATCAACATTCAACAACGCCCAATCAATATTGTTAGATTCATACGCATTCTAGATTTGTACTTAGATGGTTTCCAATTTGACTATTGACAAGATTAATAGTACCTTTCACATAGGTGAGTAAGTCATCTTAGGCTGTGCACCGTGACCAAGGAGGAGGGAAAACGAGACATTAATGTTTATTTTCTAATTAATAGTATTGCATGCAATGAACTAACCATCGTGATGTCATGTTTGATAGTCTCAGTCATTAAAAGCATGCACACCCTCATCTCTTATTGGTTCATATGTCAAGAAACAAGAAACGAGGTAGAAGTTAATGCACCGCTACTTACGTGTTTTGGGATTATTTGGTTTTCAGAAGATGACTTACACACCTAGACGGAGGGAGTACATGAGATGTATAATGAAAATTATATCATTGGAAACTCCTTTCACATACCTAAATTGACCATATGCTTTGTGTAAGTTGCATGTCATATATTATTACTCTAACATTTGGTCAAAGTTAGCCTCAAAAACGATTAGACCCTGTATGCTTTGTGTAAGTTGCATGTCATATATTATTACTCTAACATTTGTGTAAGTTGCATGTCATATATTATTACTCTAACATTTGGTCGAGTATAGTGGAAGTGGATCCTCCGACGAGGTATCCCTGCCTTACCCTCCCTTTCGTCACTTATCGGCGGACCCCATGCTTGCTAGGCCCCGCATGTCGCTTACTCAATGGGTTCGCCACGCCAGGGATCCTCATCCGTAGTATACCCTCTATTTTATTTACTCCGCATAAAACGGAGGGAGTAGTGGTATAATAAATGACGCGGGCGGAGGGAGGGACGCCGGTTTGCTCTCAACCACGGTCCCACAAGCGAGCTTAAAACGCAAGACGGCTGCTCCATTCAGTGAGCGACGGAGGGTCCAGCGTGCCGGGCTGCAACGCGAACGCGACAAGAGCGATGTACAATAAAACCGATTGACCGGTCGTCACCGAACCACTATTCACACCGTAACCTTCGCTGATCGGCTCACGCCAGCCACTGCCCTAAAACCACACCAAATCTCCAGCCCATTCCCCACCTTTCGATCCCCTAGCCCGCATCAAGCGCCCCTAGTTCGCCGGAAAGCCATGGTGCGCCCAAGATCACTTACTACAAGATGTCGACGCCGAGCGCCACAGCAGAAATTGCGGCGGCGGTGGCGCCACGCACTCCGCTCCTAAGCTCGCTTTATGGCAGGCCAATCTCGAAGTTCTCGGAGCCAAGCTACGAGGAGGAGGAAGCCGATCCAATGTTCATCGCGGAGGTCGCGCGCAAAAGGCCCCGATGGTATGAGACGATGGACGCCGATTTCATGCCGGGCGCCCCGAGTCCCCATGGTGCAAAGCGGACCAGCGGTTCAACATGGCGATACTAAAGGAGGACCGGAGGCAGAGGCTCAACTCGACGCTGAGCGCCGCATGCCGCTGCCATCGAGCCTCTCCGCAGCGGAACCGGATGTCGGATGTGAACCGGGCGGCGAGGCTCAACTTGAGGCGGAGCGCGGATGCCGCTGCCATCGAGGCCTCCCGCAGCGGAATCGGACGCCCGGACATGAACCGGGCGGTAGAGGCTCGACCGACAGAGGGCGCGGATGCCGCCTCATCGACGCCTCCCGCGGTGGAACCGAAGTCCCGGACTTGAACCAGCGGCGAGGCTCGACCGACGCGAGCGCGGATGCCGCTCATCGACGCCTCCCGCAGCGGAACCGGAAGTCCTCGGACTTGAACCAGCGCGGAGGCTCGACTCGACGCTGAGCGCGCTGGATGCCGCTGCCATCGAGGCCTCCCGCAGCGGAACCGACATCCTCGACTTGAGCTGGCTGTGCTCGCCCATGCAGAGCACCCAGACGCCCGCTTGAACGAGTAGCCGGAGGCCGAGGACAACCACGGTGCGGAGAAACACGCCGGCAGCGACGGTTGGTTCGTATCGGCAGCCAAAGACGACGAGGCCGCCTCTTTCCGCGAGCAAAGATAGTTTTTCTTTATGTTGTTGTTTTATTATTTTGGATCTTTTGCTGTGTAAAACATACTATTTGTTATGCAAGTCACCCGAGTCTACCATTTCAGCGGTTGGATGAATATCCCACGCCTCCTAACCCTTGTTTCCTTCTTCCTCACCTCTTCTTCTTCCCCAATGCATCACCGCAGACAGGCCGCATTTGGATATCCCGTTGGATAAACATACTCTATGAACGAAAATTATGTGTCAGCGATAGGATGTCTGAGTTTGGTTTATTCACATGCAACAGCACGTGTCGCTGAGGGTGCTGCCCTTGGTTGGGTTTGTGCGCGCAGGAGCGAGTGTGAGGGTGCGGTGTGACCGCGGCAGTGAGCGACTGCAGTGAGGGTGCGGTGCACCGCCGACAGCCAGTGCACAAGTGTACCTCCTTCTCATTTTGAAAACTTTAGGCAAGCTTGGCAAAATGTGTGGCTAAGTTTGTCAATGCAAGGCCTAGACCCAAATAGATAGTATCGATATCTTCTCTGGTTTATTGGTCCCCATTAGGTTGCAAATTTGACCATAGATTAAACTAAGAAAATGTTCACGCATGTCACCAAACATTATATTTTTCAAAACTATGTTCAAATACGAATCCAATGAGATAATTTTTCTTGACATGCATTAAAATTTTGTTAGTTAAATCTTTAGTCAAAATTTGGCACAAACTATAAAAGGGACCTATAAACCAGGACGAGGTAGTACGATTTAGGAGTACTAGTGTTAAAAAAGAAAGGCGGGTTTTCCTTTGATACAAACTCGCTTCACGGTCAATTAATGCGATTTTTTTCTCGAAGACCAAAGAGCTAACCATCTCACCTCATCGCTGATTAATGCAGCGCAATGCAAACGAACCTTCTCACTTCCGCATGCATGCAGGGATATTAATGTCCTTGGTTGCTAACCCCATCAATTTTGCCTCGATTAGTGTTAGTGGCCCTTGCAAATTGTAATTTTGATATACTCGCTTTGTGTACAAAAAAAATGGAGGTAGTAACTATATTTGAATTCCTTGCCCATTGCGGTGACGCCGACAACTTTTTTTTCATTTGTGCTTATGGGCGCGCTCGACGGATAACACCATTGAGGGAGACCACGGTAAGTCGCTCGCAAGTGCCGCCGCAAGCCGAGACAACCGCTTTATTTGTATCCAGAATCCTTTACTAGTACTACTACTAGGAGTACTAGTGCGTGAGATGGTTCCTTGAAGAAGATGATGGAGAAGCGGAGTCAAGAGTGAAATGATAGTTGCTTCGTCTGCGTTTTGTGATTTGACGCCTCACCGCTTTGTGATTTGTGATAGAAGGGACAGGGAGTAGACTCGTGTTTATATCGTATTACTCCTACATGCGCCCAAGCATGGGAGAAAGAGGAGAGACGCTGCATTTTTCTATTCCTTCAATCAATCAATCGTGAGCTTCGTTCCATCTTTTTGGCTTTGGCAACGCCGCCCACAATGGTTCCTATGATGCCAAAAGCTATTTTCACATTTGGCTACACATTGTGGATGCCCTTAACCGCGCTACTTGGTTTTTCTCCTGTGCTATCTATACAAATCTCAATTATATTGATCTAAAAATTATAGAATCAAAGATTAGTAAAAGGAGGTGATTTTGCTGCACGGATGGCGGGGAGGTTTCTTTTTTTCGAGGATGTTGTCCCGGCGGTTTGCTAACATGCGTCCCACATGTCGCTGCTTTTACTGCTAATCCGCTCCCCACATGAGGCGAACAACGGCAAGCAACACGTGGTTAAGTTGAAGAAGATGAGGAGAAGCGACTGCTGATCCGCTGGCCCCACATGAGGCGTAACAACGCGTATAACACGTGGTTAAGTTGAAGAAGATGAGGGAGAAGCGGATTCAGCAACGAGTGAAATGATGGTTGCTTCGCCCCTCCAACTTCTTTTTTAGCATTATTACTTCGCCCCTCCAACTTAATCGCGGAAAGGTGCAGCTTTGTGATTTGACGCCTCATTGCTCATTACTACGCCGGCGCCATGAATGGGGTGCTTCACCCCGCTGCTCTGCATCAGATTGGTATGGCACGTGGACCCGAGTAGCTTGATGTCCCACATGTCGGTGAAAGGGACTAGAAGATTTATGAAAGCGTAGCGCCCACTCTTACAACGGAGGAGTAGACAACACGACGCCCAGTTGAACTGCCACTTGTACCGTATAGTACTATAGTTTTGCTGTTTCGCACGATCCATCGAAACAAACCCGATTAAACAGAAAGGGCGGATTTTTCCCATGGTAGATGATACCGCCATACATTTCAAAGGCAATTTTAATGTATGCAAACTGAATAATTATAAGTAACAATATGATATCTAGTAAAACTAAAAACACATATGATTTATTGTGTTAGAGTGTAGTAGTAGCGTTGTATTGCATAGTTGTTGGATGTAACATGCGAGAACGTAGAGATGTAGTTTTGAGGGCCTACAGAGAGAAAAGCGAATACGGCCACCGAACTTCGTAATAAGCTGATTACGGTCACTATATACGCTTTGGCGGTGATTATCCGTCACTTGCTCACGCTCAGCATCGGATTGCACTCGCTGACCGACCAAATAGTCTCGCGTGGCGCCATGTTGACTAGTTAAATTGACCACGCTCCTTGTGGGTCCCACCTGCCGTTCAAGATAGGGAAAAGGTCGATAAACACAAATTTACGCAGCGCCGACAAGGCTCCAACCCGTCTGCTGGAATCACCTGGTTGTGTATGTGTCCGCTGTGGCCTGATGTGCGCATGCATGTGTAGGTTGAGCACTTGAGCATGAGAGTGTGTGTTGGTCGTGGTGGTGTACCGTGTGTGCATGCATGCGCAAAGTGCAGGAGTGTTATGCGTATGCGTGGCTGCGTGTGTACGTGTGAGTGTTATGCGCGCGGGGTGCATGTGTTTGTGTGAGTGTTGCTTGGATGGAGTTCATGTGCATGTGTGCGTGTGTATAATCACCACACCAGCTCCGTGGTGTTAAAACAGACGGCTCAAGATACCAATATAAGGCCACCTTGTCCGCTGTGCTCATGGGTCATGAATTCGCACCACCGCCAAAAATATTTTTTGTCGCTTGTTTTCATTCTTACTAGTAAGATGCTCGTATGCTGCACATAACATCAAGATGCATTTGTATGACTTGTTTATCTTGTGAGAGAAAAGGATGAACGAGGGAAGGCCTTATTTACAAATGTGGAGAGGTGTGGGTACCTTTTTGCAAAACTGCCATAGTTTTTTCCTATCCGCCGATATAAATCGGACGGCCTATATTGCAGGATGGCAGGCACACCATCATCACCAACTCTGTTTTTATAAGTGTATTTTATGTATTTTATAATAGTGTAGATGTAGAGTAGATACAAGTCGACAAAGGGGCACGATGTTAGTGAGATAATGTGATTCAACACTAGATTAGGTGCCGTGGAGCGCTCAACTTGTCAACTAGTCATGTCATGAGCAAATACAAAGTTGTACGGTGAGCCCGGATCTGTATAATAACCACTAAACGTAAACGGTGACCGTAATGAGTGGATTATGAAGTCCAATGTATGTATTGTGCTTTCACTTCAAATACAATGATCGCCATTGCATATATCGCGAGAGAAAGATGAAACACGCGAATTTTCTGGGGCTTACTTTTAGAGAAAGTGGTGTATGTGGGGGTATGGTATGGAGAGAGAGATGATCGCTGCCTCTCTTTATTATGACTAACTTTGTATATAGTATAAAATATACAAATTCACAAAGGCAGAATAAATACAATTGTGGGCACAATGCAATGCAAATTAGCTGCTCAGATTCTCCATATAACTTTGTAATGTTGTATATATGTAGAAACTCTAAAATATTTTTGGGCACACTTTATTCAAAAGGAATGTTGTATGTAAATAAACGTGAAGAGAGGGCTTTTAGATCAATGGGGTACGTGATGTAACATGTGTGAATGTGTAGTTGATGCATTTGGCGGGCCTAGAGAGGTATGTGTGTATTACGATTCGAGAGAGTCATGGATAGAGGGCCGACGGGGGGGGGGGAGAGATAGCACGAGAAATGAGGGTGGTCTAGAGAGAGAGAGAGACTAATATGATGTCACACAAGAGATTCCATTCCCTTGAGTGTGTATATGCAAGGAGGAGGGAATAGAGGCACCAGGAGAATTTTTCTGTGTGTGTGGTGTTTGTGTTGGTATGTGTGGTGTGAGAAGATAATGAGACGTGGGGAGAGGGTGTGTCACCGCTGAGGTCCGGTGGGTCGAGGTGAGGCCCTTTGTTCGGTTCCGTCCCTGCGCCACATTAGTCGCCCATGACACATTTAGGAAGACCCATGGATGACTAGTCGACAAGACAAAGATAGCAGAATTGTGAAGGACTCGTGTCCAATGACAAAGCCGCTAGGATTTGTAACCCTAGGTTCTCGGACTAAGGTAACCCTCTATCTCTCGATATTACTATTCATCCAACCTAACTTTAAGGGCATCCTACAGAATGCTCGCTAGAATCATACTACGATTAGGAAGAGAGGTGAGATAATGCGTGAGAGACAAAGCGAAGATAATGTGCGACATGAGACACGCTAGGCAGGTCCATGTATATAGAAAGGGTCGATGAGGATTGTGCTTATGTATGTTTGTGAGAGGAAGAGTGCTTGTGATAAAGGTTAGTGAAAACAGTTGTAAATCGTTACGAGAGGGAGGGAGGGTTATATCTAGAGAATGTAAAGTAGAAAGACACCTCGGAGAGAGTGTGAGCATGTGAGAGACCACCGATGGAGAGTGAAACTACACGTAAAAGACTGCTCTACACATTTATTAAAGATATAAATTGTATCCAAATATTATAGGATGGGATCATGATATTTGCAATTCAGTAAGGAGCGGTCATTGATCCATCGACATCTAGATTCTATCGAATTTGAGCATGTCTATGTTATTATTCACACAATTGATCCACATAGTTAGTATTTTGAACTCAGCATAATGCATCGCTTTAGCAACCGAATATAAATGTGAGTATAGTTCATGTTGTGTGTGTAAAGCACATTATACATAAGAAAGTTACACAATGGACATTTATAAATAGCTACCTATGAACTAGTATACATTTGAATTCAACCTAAGGTGGTTTAAAAATCAATTCAACATGAAGTCCATTCAATTATTTGAATTTGATATCATGGCATTTGTAAACCATACCTAAACTATGGGGGTACCAATCTTTGCTCTGATTTTGTACATAATAGCATATGTAGTCGTGGTACAAAATAGATTCAAATTTAGCTCCTCCATTCCAAGATAATCGTAGTTATAGGATTTTCAAGTGTGAAAATTCAAAAGGAAGCGGATAATTTAATGAGGTTTTCAAACATACAAGGTCAAATATAACGTTGTCTATTTAGGTCAATCCTCATAGTTCAAGAGTACTCTAAACGTGAATGCTTGTGTTTCCAAATTTCGAACGAAGCACCAAAAGAGCCTCTACTCGCCCAAACCGCTGGAGACCAATGTTTGGTAGTACAAGGAAATTAATTTTCTAATAACTCCGACCTGTGAAACCTACCGGCCCGATGTCCAAAGGTCTAAACCGAGGTAGGTTTGTAGCTTCATCTAGACGCCACGCAACCGCCTCCGAAAAACATTCATACACAATGGCCGCTTACACACACGCTGCGGGTCAAATCGCCCCGCCCACTATTTGGGACACCTGGATTCCATCCTACCCCGACCCGCAAGAGGTCCGAATTTAAGAGGGGGGCGAGTTTGTACTTTCCCAAATTTCAAACAAGCGCCCCATCTTCTATTCAAAAAGCCAAAAACAAGCGCCGCCCTGCATCAAACATGGTTCCCCCACCCGTCTCGATTCCCCAATCGCATTGTGGGCGCCAAAACTACCTCTCCACCAGTCATGAAACCCGCCCCTCCGTCCGCCACCCCATCCCACCCATCAACCGCCGCCTCCTCCATCACGCCGAGCCGACACCTCGACGCCGCCGCCCACCGCAACCTCAACCGCAACACCCTCCACGGCTAGTAGTTGAAGCCGAGGCCGAGCCGTCTGCATTCGAGAGCCGCTTCAACCACGCCGCCCTCAAGCTTCACCGCAGCCCCAATTCGCCACCTCCACCGACCGAGTTGTTCCTGCTATGCCGCCCTTCGCCGCCGGATCTGCTTCCTCCGCCGACATACAGCCACGGCAACACAAATAACAATTTGGCCATGGGTTCATCCAAGCCTGCACCTCTAGAACATCGGTTTCGTGAAAACAAGAAGATCGGCGCGACATGTGGAGGTGACCACACCGCAACCAAGAAGGTACTCCTCTTCCCTTATTCGTGCAAATATTACGCCTCTCGCTTGCACGGTATTCATCCCACAAAAGACACTAGTTGACCGCTTCTTCTTGATACTAGATGTTCCTAGTAACTCGCGATGCACAAGGTTTCTCCTCATATACTATTTCACCTTAGCTAGAGGTCCGTCGCCTCAATTTCAATTTCTGGCCGTTGATTCCCAATTAACGGAAGCATTCCCTGCGTAATGTGCGCTAGTACGACTATTACACCGGGAAGCAGCGCTTGGTGTTTATCTTAGGGCGCTCAGGCCTAGAGCTACCGGGCGCCCGATCCGAGGGTCGCCCGATTAAAGGGGTGGCTTGGGGCTGCCAAGCACGGTGGTGGTGTGAGGTCGATGGGAGGGCGGGCGGAGGCACGGGTCTGGGCCGGTGGTCACCGGCGGTTCGTGAAAGATCATCAACAAGGATCAAGGGAGGTAGAGGGAGGCCATATGCCTGCCTTATAGATCGACGGTTCATTAAAAAATCGACCGACCTATTTATTTTCAATGATCGTTATCTTAGATATGACCACATGTGGTGGTGTGCCTGAGGAGTACCTGATTTCTGTGCTCATATATTACAAAATCATACGGAGTAGAATCTAATTTTTTTGCCATGCAATGTTGTAGAGCTATCATATGTCTCTCGTCATTTATTTTAAGCCAACTGCTATCTGCTACTTTTACAAAGGCACTAGTTCTACACACACTTCACCCATACTCTCACTATTGTGTTTTTATGCAAGGGTATTTCAGAAGCAACAAAGAAAAGAGAGAAGTCGCTCCAGCTTGGTATACGGGTAGGCAAGACACGTTACAACACTATAAAGGGTGTAGTGTCAGCAGATGGAGACGGTAAACGTAGCTATGTAGTTGATGACCTTGCTCGCAATGAACCACCATCCCAGGTGCTTGCTTTAACTTCGCGGTGTCATATGTGGTTGCATGTTGGTGTCTAGCTTGTATTCGAAAGGCCAAAGTTGGTCTTTATTAAGATAAGGAAATATATTTTTTACATGAACCACCATCCCGTGAGCACCAGAAGACAAATAGCTAGTCGTAATCGGCCGAGCCAAAGGACAAGCCCAAAGAAAGACAGCATCACCGAAGCCAACTAAAAGCCACGATGGTGGCGGCAGCCCGCCTCCCACCAGGCTCTCAAGTCCTAGATGATCATGTTCACCACTCCACCGGATGTCTAGCTTGTATTGCTTCCAATTTGGTTAAATTGCATCTACTTAGCTTACACATTATACCTTTGAATATGACATGCCTTCTGCTTTTGGTACATACTAGTACATCTGTATTAACCATGTTCTTACATCAAACTAATGTTCTTGTGGATCCCTCATCAATCACTTATGATGAGGCAGGCAAGGGGACTACTCCTCATTTAAAGAATGCAGCGCAGCCTCCCGACATGATTCTCAAGAAATGAAATTCAAGATGAAGATAGTGAACGTAGCTCTATAGTTCATTACAGCATTTCCCTACACTAGCATTGCAGTGCTTGCTCTAACTTGGCAGCTGATATGTGGTTGCATGTTGCATATGGTGTCTAGACTGTAATTCTTCCAATCTGTTAAACTGCATGTGCTAGTCTCTTAGCTTATACTCCGTAAATGTGACATTATACCAAGTAATGTGACATGCCTTCCGTATTTAGTACATAGTACATCTGTATTAAGCATGTCCTTACATAAAACTATTGTTTTTTGTATCCCGCATCAATCAATATGACGAGACACCTTTAGTATATGCAAAGCATATTAGTTGCATCTTTCATATGATTTATAGCATGCGCTGCTTCTAATTTGTTGAAACTCCATTTATGATGGGACGCTTAACTTGGCAGTATATTGGTTGCATCTTTCATGTGGTGTCTAGCTTGCATTTCTTCTTATTTGCTGGAATGGTTTCGCTTAGTTTACACAAACAGCCAGAACATGCCATGTCCGTCTGCTTTTCGTACATATTCCATCCTGGTATCATGTGTTTGCCTTTACATCAAAGTAATGATTGTCAAGATTATGCATGAATGAGTTATGAAGAGAGAATTTTATTGCTTTTTCTTGTCGGTTTTACTTGACAATTCAAAATCAATAAAGCGGAAAGAAGTTAGCAAGGCAGCGGATAAAGGTGCTCCTTCCAAACGGAGGGCCTCACGCTTCTACCCTCCACACCCCCAAGATGATTTCCAGTGACAACACATGCATGGACACTCAACAAAGCTGTGTTTATGATGAGCACGCCTCCCTAGTGCAGCATCACCGTGCTCCTCTAACTTGGCAATCGTATATGTGGTTGCATGTTATGTGTGATGTCTAGCTTGTATTGCCTCTAATTTATTTGAATTCCATCCGCCATTTTACACATTATACTTGAATAAGACATGTGTTCCTGCTTTGTAGAACATACAATATCTGCTCATCACACCATGTTCTTACATCAAATTACTACTATTGTGTAACCTGCAACAATCACTTATCATAAGACACGTTTGACTTCGGAGTGTGATATAGGTTACATCTCAAATTCTTTTCTAGCTTGTACTACTAATTTGTTGAAATGGCACTTATGACGAGACAGTTTTAACTTGGTAGAGTGATATTATTTGCATCTTTCATATGGTGTCTAGCTTTCATTGCTTCTAATTTGTTGAAATGCCTTCTCCTTAGTTTACACATCATAAGCTGTGAATATGCAATGCTGTGAATATGCAATGGCACTAATGACGAGAGACCTCTAACCTGGTAGTGTGATGTTGTTTGCATCTTGCATATGATCTATTTCTTGTACTGCTTCACATTTTTTTAAACGCCATTTATGCTGAGACACTTTAACTTGGCAGAGCGATATTTGTAGCATCTTTCATATGGTGTCTACCTTCCATTGCATTGCTTCTAATTTGGTGAAATGTCTTCTTCTTAGTTTACATATCATAGTTCTGGTTATCTCTTCCGTCCTGTTTTTCATACATATTACATCCTCCTATCATGTGGTTGTCTAACATCAAAGTTTTATTCGTCTGCATCATGCATCAATTTGTTCTGAATAACTAAATTTTATTCATTTTTCTAGTCGGCTTGACTTAACATGGCACGTAGAAAGAGGAAGAAACAGAGAATGGCAGGGAATGAGAAGCGGATGAATCCTCGCAGATTCTCGCTGGTACCGATGGTGCAATAGAAGGTGAAAGTCCAGCAGAAAATTCTACAAACACGCATCCCATGCTACACTAACCGCAAAAAAGCCAAACAGAAACAAATAGCTGCCACCAAACAAGCAGAGACAGCCCTAGTTCTTGCAACACCTACCACAAGATTACCAAATGCACGACATACTCATAAGGCCAACTGAGCTAGCAGACGCTCCTAAGCTCCCTTGCCACCGACACTACTTCCCAAGCACTCTTGACACAAGACGAGTTGGCAATATCGATGAACCTTGTGAGCGCCAACAAGAAGAAGGTAGTTGCCGGAGTCAAGTTACAGCTTGCATGCTTTTTATATGTAGTAAACACGCCCAATATGCGACCCTATCCAAAAGGAACTCGATGGTCCCACCAAGGATAGACCCGCATATTGAAACACTTTTGCAAGGTGGATATCATTACATCAACATTACATAATAGTGGGAATACATCCAAAACATACAATGTCACATGAATACAACAATACAACATACAAGATCAACATCCCACTACGGATGAATCATAAATGTAAACTCAAACAATATCCACCTGCTAGCCCAAAGGCCGACCGAACCTATCCCCGATCGAAGAAGAAGAAGAAGAACTCCAACACAAGTAAACATCGCCTCACGCCATGATCATCGACAACCTGTACCGCAACTCGGTGGTGTAGTAATCTGTGAGCCACGAGGACTCAAAGAATCCCATTACCATGGGTATCAAGACTAGCAAAGCTTAATGGGAAAGGAAGGGTAAAGTGGTGAGGTTGCAAGCAGCGGCTAAGCATATATGGTGGCTAACATACGCAAATGAGAGCGAGAAGAGAAACAAAGGAACGGTCGTCAACTAGTAATGATCAAGAAGTGATCCTAAACTCCTACTTACGCCGACATAACCCAAGAAACCGTGTTCTCCTCTCGATCAACCCCAAAAGAGACACTCATGGTTACGCATACGGTTGGTGTATTTTAGAAGAGTTTGCTTCAAGTTTACTACAACCGGATATTAACAAATTCCCATCTGCCACATAACCGCTGCACGGCTCTCGAAAGTTTATACCTCGCAGGGTGTCCCAACTTAGCCCATGATAAGCTCGCGATCAACGAAGGATATTCCTTCTCCCGGAAGACCCGATCAGTCTCGAATCCTGCTACAAGACATTTCGACAAAGAATAAAACAAGACCAGCAAAGCCGCCTCGATGCGCCGACAATCCCGATAGGAGCTACACATATCTCGCTCTCGTGGCAACACCGGATGAGACTAGCTACTAGTAAAACCAGACCTCGAGTTGTTCGAGGGGCCCTGCAGTAGCTCGGTTCGAACCAGCACTTAGAGAAGCACCCGCCCGGGGGCTAAATAAAGATGACCCTTGGGCTCCTAAACCCAAGGAAAAAGGGCATAGGTGAGGCAAATGGTAAAACCAATGTTGGGCCTTGCTGGAGGAGTCTTATTCAAAGCGAATCGTCAAGGGGGTCCTATAAATCACCCGACCGCGTTAGGGACGCAAAATCCGGGAACATAATACCGATATGACGGAAACTAGGGCGGCAAGAGGAACAAAACACTCAGGCATAAGGCCGAGCCTTCCACCCTTTACCAAGTATATAGATGCATTAATTAAATAAGATATATTGTGATGTCCCAACAAGTAAACATGTTCAACAACATCTCCATGTTCCAACAAGGAACAAACTTCATCTTCACCGCAACTAACAACGCTATAAGAGGGCTGAGCAAAGCGGTAACATAGCCAAACAACGGTTTGCATAGGAAAGGTGTCAAAGGTTAGAGGCTGACATGGCAATTTGGGATGGCTTGATAAATGTAATAGGTAGCGCAGCATAGCGATAGAACGAAGCAACTAGCATAGCAATGATAGTAGTGAGATCCAGGGTAGCGGTCATCTTGCCTGAAATCCCGCAAGGAAGAAGAACGAGTCCATGAAGAAGATGAAGCCACGAAGACGAACCAAGCGTAGACGAACGAATCCTCACGATCGCAACGAAACGGGAACTATCGAGAAGAAGCACACAACATAGTAAACACACCACACATAGACAAGACATGATGCACAACAAGCATGATGCATGACAAATCTAGATGAGGCTACTCATGGCAAGAGATGATGCAAACAAGAACAACACATCAAGGCAAGTTTAAATGAGGCCAAAACAACATATAGCAATTCCTAGAAGTCCTCATATGCAAATTTCGAAATTGGTCCAGATCTGAAAAACCTTATGTTCAAGTTGTTAAACAGCAAGTTAAGATGCACCACGATGATCTACACGAAATTCTAGTCAAGTTACATATAAAGTTCATTAAATTTGGAGCTACGATCTAGAAGATATGAGCAAAACAAGTTAAACATGGCATTGGTGCAAAATGCACGCAAACATCAAGCAAACACCTCAAAACTAAGATGCAACATGATAATATGAAGCTACATTCAAAATGAAGCAAGTTTCATATAGAGCACACTCAAAACGGAGCAACGGTTCAACACATACACATGAAACAAGTCATGACAACAATCTGTCCAAAACAGCAACTAGGCATATTGCAAGCACCAAAACAACATGCTACAGCATCTTAACATGAGAACAAAAGGCATGGGCATGATGTATAGGTAAAGCATGACAAAACATGAACACTGAGCTAACTCCAGAAATCACTAGAATATGCTCAAAAAGACATGGCAAGATTGCATATAATATCAAAGTTCACAGACTTAAAGCGAATTAATGGTGATATGCGAAATAACATCAGTTTCAATGTTTAGAGCTATCAAACAACATGCTACAGGAACTTATCATGGTAAAAAAGGCATGGCATGATCCTACTAATTGCATAGAACAAATGTCCCTTACTGATCATAAGCCAAAAGGGCACAGAAAATATGATGGCACCCATGTAAACATGGCAAGTTATATGACACAGCTTTCATACATGGCGAAACAATAATAGTAGGCATGTTGGTGAGTTTGAACCACTCACCACAGAGCAATACATGGCATGGCAAGGCAACTCACAGTAAGAAGACATGGCATAGAGGCTATACATGGCAAGAACAACATCATAGCATACACGGATCAACTACAACAACCTTGGCAAAATTGAATAACATGTAAACAACCTGCCAGAAACATTTTATAGCAAAAGTAGAGCTCAATTGACTCAAGCTATGATACTTCATAATTGCAAACAAGGGCATGGATGGATAGAGAATAACTATATGTTCAAAAATCTTATGAAGTATCTCAAAATATGCATGGATCTCTCTAGCATCAAGTTAACATGGCATAAAAATATCAAGAACAGGGCTGAAATCAGCAACATCATGAAGCCTAGTTTGTGCATGCTTGTGCTAGTCACCACAGAGATCACAAAAATACATGGCATACACCCCTGTAAAGATGGAATGTCATATTACAAAACACATGTAGGACTCAAGTTCATAGGGTGCACACATCAATCATGGCAAAATGACAAAAGTGCATGTTCTCGATAAGAATCAAACTAACATCACATAGCCCTTTATTTCA